>CM065126.1:17705000-18155000 GCA_033026305.1 Cirrhinus molitorella
TGAATCTTAGTGACAGTTTGCCAGTATTCCCCAACTACTTGATCCTGTTTTTTTTTTCTACCCAATTTTAAGGTTTGACCTTGATGCCGCTTTTATAACATCTCCATCTAGCACAGGTGTTACACATTACACAATCTGTGGCATTAGATGCCCTGATGCCAACCCGCAACATCCAGAAGTCTTGTAAGACAGGGGCTTTCGCAGTCTTGCATCAGCAGCTCTTCAAACAAAGAGAGATGGTCTTCACAAAGACTGTTGACACTTGACATTCTTGCTGTTTTGTATTGGGTTTTGTGGGTGTGAGAAGAATTAGATGACTGTTTGGAGACATCAGAGAGAAAATGGTCTGTCTTGTTTTGTGCTCTCTCTACTAATAAAGGGAGAAGATGGAGAGCCAGTTGGAGAAGGAGGCGCGTTTTTGCCAGCTAATGGCTCACAGCTCCCATGATTCAGCCATAGACACAGACTCATTAGAATGGGAGACGGAGGTGGTGGAGTTTGAGAAGGATCGGGTAAGAATACAAAAACCCCCGAAGCAGTACAGCTAAAAGTCATGAGGAATAATGTATTGATCTTACAGGCATGAGAAATATCTGGAAATATTAATGTATAATGTTTTCCAGGCTTGGAAAAGTATATAAAAGTATATCAGCAACTCTTTATTTTATAGTCCTGTTTTCTATATACATATTTTTGTGCTTTCTATAGTAATTGCATACTATAGACTAATAGTACCCTGGCACCCTTGATAAATATGAGCAAATGCGGCTGTGAAAATAAACCTGTATTGTTTATCTTTTTGATGTTTAATTAAAAATAGTCAGAAAATTGTAACCTATCACTGAAGTAAAACAATGGAAAGTGGGAGAAAAACTCATTAAGAAATAAATGTTTTTCTCTAGTTCATGTTGGCCACAATTATTGGCCCCACAATTATTGCAACGCCCCTTTCCCAAAATAACAGCTCTGAGTTTTCTCCTGTAATGCCTGAGTTTGGAGAACATCTGACACGAGATCAGAGACCATACCTTTTGCATTCCTTCCATGTTGGTGCTGCTTCTCTTCAGTTCACCCCATTCATTTTCTACTAGGTTCAGGTCACGGAACTGGGACAACTATGGCAGAAGTTTCTTTTTGATCATTGTCCTTTGTCCATTATAAGATTTCTAACAGGGGCTATCAGGTTTAGATATAATGCCTCATATCTGAACAAAAATTCCAGGACCTCTTGAAAAACAGGCCCACAACATTAAAGATCCAGCAGTATATTTAACTGTGGACATGTAGTACTTTTTATTATTGTTTGCACCAAACCCATCTGGTAGATTTGCTGCCAAAAAGCGCTTTTTTTTTTTTTTTCGTTTCATCTGACCATAGAAGCCAGTCCTTTTGAAGTTTCAGTCGTGTCTGACAACTGAATATGGAGTTTGTTTTTTGGTGAGAGAGGAGGATTTTTCTTGAAACTCTTCCAAACAACATGTGGTGATGTAGGGGCTGTTTGAATGTTTAGTTATTTTTTTCTCCTGACCCAAAGACTCAACTAGTCTCTGCAATTCTCTAGTGGTGATCTTTGGAGAGTCTTTGGCCATTCAAACTCAAACATTCGGACGATATAGACACACATCCTCTTCCAGGCAGATTTGCATTATCTTTAGTTGAGTGGAACTTCTTAATTACAGTCACTTTCTATTTTGTGCTATTTTTGCTCCTGGTCATCTTGGTGCGCCTTCTGCGCCCCCCCCCCCCAAACTTTCAATTGTTTTTTTTGCTTTGTTCGTCTTCGGGAACACAATTTAAGATATTTTGGATGCAAACCGGAAGCTTTGTGGCTGTCCCATTAACTGCCGAGTAAATAACACTGTCAAGGCCAAGAAAAGTATGAAAGATGGTGTTATTTACTTGGCAGTCAATGGGACAGTCACAAAGCTCCTGGTTTTTATCCAAAATATCTGTAATTGTGTTCCGAAGGCGAGCAAAGCTTTTACGGTTTTGTAACGACGTAGTGTTAATTGATTAATGACAAACTTTTCATTTTGGGGTGGAGTAACCCTTTAACCTATACAGTCACTGAAGCTGGCCTTTAATAGTTGACTAACCATTAGCCGACAAGAAGAGGCTTGGTCGATCAAAATTTTATTAGTCGTTAAGTCGCAGAAAAAAAAATCCACAGGAAGTGGCGAAGTCATGCAGTCCATGACTGACAGATCACTAACGGCTGGTGTATGTGGTTATACAGTACATCGGGCAGGACATCCAAATGCTCTCCCATCATTCATCAACCTCAAATATGGCTTTTTATCTGAAAGATGTACGTTGTAGCAACTTTTTACGTTGCAGATCAATCTAATGTTTACCTATTCAAGTGTCTGCGCGAAGTGTGGAAGCTGAACAGTAGCGCGCTTATACTGCATGACAGATGGAGGCGTCAGTGCGCTTATTTGCTCTTAAAATACTGTTATTTTTGGTCATACAGATGAGAGTAATACATCTTTTAAATCTGTAAAGACTTGTTTATTTGTGTGCACTCACAATAACAACGAAAGCGCTCTTGTAAAATAAAGCAAACGGGATGCGCTATCTGCGTTCTCGGTCTCTATGAACTTGAGCGTGAAATGTCGAAACTGTGTATACTTGCCTTACAGACATGAAAAATATATCTATAGAAAGTGAAATGTCTACTTTTAAATTAACAAACATTTGCAGGTTATTTAATGCATACAAGCACATTCTCTATTATGGAGACAACGAGAGTTCTTCTCTTAAATCAAAAACAATGAAAGCTCTAGTTTATCAATAAATTATTTAAACGTTAATGCAGTCTCCTTGCTGTTTTTCCCTTCACATTCATAAATATTATATCTGTCGCTGTGCTTTGGCAAGCTGTTTTTGTGTGTGCTAGAGCACTTATTAGGCTATGTAAGCAATTAAAGGCTCATTATTATAATTTATATGGTTTATTAATAAACGTAAAACTAATAGTTGACTAACGCTTAAAATGAACGACTACTAGTCGACCAGAAAAATCTTTAGTTGAGGGCAGCCCTAATAGTTACCTTATACAGGGTTTCTGCAGGTCTTTAAAAGGTCTGCAGGTTGCTCTTTTACAAATTAGGAATTAAAAGATCTTAAATCAGAGCAGAAAGTTTTAATTTCATTCAGTCTTGGCATTAAATGATGCATGCATTTTGAAAAATGTATATCTTTATTAGTATTTTAGTCTTGTTTTCCAATACAAATATTTAAAGATCCTTAAGTCTAAATGTATTTGCTGGAGACAAATTGAAGATATAGAAGTCTTGTTTTCTGACAGACTGAACAATATTAAGCTTGTTTTAAACAAGAAGAAATATCTGTCATTGGGGTATGAAAACTAGTTTTCCCTTGGAATTGAATAGATTTTTCTAAGCCCATTGGCAGATATTTGTTGTAATTGTCTTTCTCAAGTAAATGTATCTTGATTTAAAAATCTTTAGACATTTGCACTAGAAAACAAGACAAAAATACTGTATGTAATATTTATCAGTTATTTATTTTACTCTTTATTTTGTAGTCATATTCTGCATGTGTATATTTTTGTGCTTACTGTAGTAATTACATAAGTGGGTACTAACCTTAACTTGTAATCATAAACCTAAACTTAACCCATATAGTTACCTTATACAGGGTTTCTGCAGGTCTTAAAAAGGTCTGCAGGTCACTCTTTCACAAATTAAGGACTAAAAAGGCCTTAAATCAAAGCAGAAAGTCTTAATTTCATTTAGTCTTGGCATTAAATGAAGCATGCATTGTTAAAAATTCATATCTTCCTCAATACTTGTTTTCTGACAAACTGAACAAAATGGAGTTTGTTTAAAATGAGAACAAATATCTATCAGTGGGTTATAAAAAATAGTTTTCCTTAGGAATTGAATTGATGTTTCTAAGTCCATTGGGAGATATTTGTTCATTTTTTTTAATGATAAATTTGCTTCATTTAGATTTTTCATAAAACAAGACTTTTGGTTTTATCTAATTTTCCTTCTCAAGTAAATAGATTTTAAATGAAAAATCTTTGGACATTTGCGTTAGAAAACAAGACAAAAATTACTTTTTTGCAGTTTTATCAGAAGGTCCAGTAAATTCCTCAGATATTTCCATATACAGTTATAGTCAAACCAAAAATTATTTAGACAGATATTTTTAATAGTGGGTGCAGGACACTATAGTACATTTATGTAAGTGAGGACAGCAAATTACGTAAACTGTGGCATATTATACCCCAAAATTCTTCATACAGTGAACTACTAGTAAAAATTGTAATAAAATATGGGACCAAAAATTTGATTTGACACTTTCACCTGACCATGTTTTGTTACGTGCCTTTCTATCAAAGTTATCTGCCATTATCAAGATGAATTTGTTCAAATAATGTGTGATATTGTGAGAAATGTTGAAGGTATCTGAATACATTTTGGTTTGACTGTATTTCAATATTGTAAGTGGTTGAGAGCAAAGCTAGTCACATTTTTTTTTTTATTTACAAAAGTAATGGTGATGTGTTGGATTTTGAAAGTAAATGAGAACTAAGACGTGAACTTAAAAATGACAATGGCCATACAAGTATTAAGACAGTCTTTTAAAGTCTTCTACCATAGCTTAATGTGAGAAACCAGTAGGACTAGTGACTAATGTTATAGTTTTTATTGATATTTTCAGTTAGCATTTATTTTTATGTTTTTCAGTTTGCATTTCAATTTGTTGAATTTGTAGCAATTTCTGAAGTTTTCATTTATTTATATTTCCTTTTTTTTGTTTTATTTAATTCAAACTCATTCCCTGAGTTTGTCAATTTTTTATTTAATTTTATTAAATGTTATTTAATTTCTTTTGTATTTGATTCATTTTATTTAGATTTATTTGAGTTTTATTTTTTTCTATATTTTTTCTATTTTTTTCTCGGTTTTTGGTTTTAATTTATTTAGTAATGGTAGTATTTAGCCAAACGTATTTCATTTAGTTACCAAGCATTTCCATATATTAATTTTGTTTAGTTTTCATTTAATATTTTCTTTTATTTGAACTTATTTTCTTTTAGTGTTTTTTTTTTGTTTTTTTTTTTTTCAAGTTTTAACCATTTCTAAACTCTTAGGTTATTTATATTCCAGTGTTTGATTTTATTTAATTTAATAATGTTAATATTTAGCAAAACTTATTTTAGCTAGTTAACAAGCATTTCCAAATTTTTATTTATTTAGTTATTATTTAATATTTACATTCACATTTTATTTAATTAAAACAATGGTCATGTGTTGGATTTTGTGTTTCAAACTTTAAACTGTTGATGAAGCAGAGCATTATGGTCTTTAAATGTTCTTTACTTTGTCTTAAAAAGGTCTTAAAGTCTTACCTTCATGGTTCCTGGATGCTCATTTACATCATTTGACCTCCATTTAGAGAGTTTCATCAGTCTTTTCGTCGTTATCTTCCCAACAGGACGACATGGATTTGAAGGCAATGGGGTTTGATATCGCAGAGGGGGTGAATGATCCATATTTGCCAGGGGATTGTGGGATATTTGTGACCAGAGTGGACAAAGGAAGTATCGCGGATGGAAGATTGAGGTGGATTCAGATATTGAGTGTTTTTCAGATAACCGTCTCTGGAATGATTACACGCTCATTTCCCTGCTCATAGTTTTGTCCTGACCAGACGTGCCTCTCTCTCAATAGGGTGAATGATTGGCTGCTGAAGATAAATGATGTGGACCTGACTAACAAAGACAGGAAGCAGGTCATCAAAGCCGTACTTAATGGAGGAGGGCTGATCAATATGGTCGTTCGCAGGAGGAAATCTTTAGGAGGAAGACTGGTTACTCCTGTCCACATTAATCTTATCGGACACAAAGGTATCACTTACTTCTGCAACATCGCATGACTCATTTGACCGTTTCTGTGGCTAATTTTCCTTGTTTTCTTATTAATGGCCCTTGATTTTGTTCTCTCAGATGCTGGTATCACACTTGAGGGTGGCGTACATGTGGCTGCTATCGCACCGGGAAGCCCAGCTGCCAGAGAGGGATCTCTTACCATCGGAGACCGCCTGATTGCCGTAAGTCATGCGATCCTTCCTCAAATTGAAGGAAGATCGCTGCTGTCAGGTATCCGATTTGCTCTTATGAAAGTCTGACCTTAACTCTCATTACAACCTCCTAAATGAAGCAGATTTTTAATCCAGTTCCTTATCTTAAATGCTTGGGGGCTCATTAGATGAGCTGCCAATCAGATCTCTTCCTCTCCTTAAATGGAGGTGATGAGTATAAGACAGGTGATGTGCTAAGCGATAGCTGCCACTCTGGTGATAAGTAACACAGATGTTAATCCTGAGAGCGGATCAGGTGTTGCTTTTGAGTCCGTGCTAGATGCTGGGTGGAAGATATCTGTAACCTTTTGGCTCTGATATTGGCCATGTAATATGGCTCAATCAGGAGTGCTACGTCTGCTGGTTCTTATTATTAAAGGGATAGTTCACTCAAAAATGAAAATTCTTTTATGGTTTCCTTGCACACATATTTCTGAACTCACATGACTTGTAAAGAAACACAGAAGCATAAGAAGAGAAAAAGGAAATTGAAGACTAGCAGTCTTTTTCAATATAAAGGAAGTAAATGAGGACTTGTGACTTGTGAAAACTTGTGAACTTCAAAATGACAGAAATGGCCAAGTATCAAGAAAGTCTTCTAAAGCCATACGATAACTTAATGTGTTATTTTATAGTTTTTAAAGTTACAGTTTTTATTAATATTTTCAATTAGCTTTTATTTTTATGTTTTTAGTTTGCATTTTAATTTGTTGTATTTTTTAGAAACTTCTAAACTGATTTAATTCATTTAGTTTTTTTTGTTTTTACTTTTATTTGTGTTTTTATTATTATTTTATTTTGTTTAAGCTTTATTTTCTATTATATTATATTATTTTATTTTATTTTATTTTACTTGAGCTTAATTTTATTTTTTAACCATTTCTAAACTATTTTAATTTATTTATATTCCAGTTTTTGGTTTTATTTAATTTAGTAATGTTAGTATTCAGCCAAACTTATTTCATTTAGTTGCCATGCATTTCCAAATTTTAGTTTAGTTTAAGTTTTTACTTTCTTGTGTGTTGTATTTTGTTTTACTTTATTTGAGCTTTATTTTATTTTATTTTGTTTAAGCTTGGTTTTCTTTTATTTTCTTTTATTTTCTTTTTATTTGAGCTTTTATTTTTTATTTTGTTATTTTTATTTAATTTTGTTTTTTAGCCATTTCTAAACTGTTTTAATTTATTTATATTCCAGTTTTTGGTTTTATTTAATTTAGTTATGTTAGTTTTCAGCCAAAATTATTTCACTTCGTTGCTGTGCATTTCCATATTTGAGTTTAGTTTAAGTTTTTACTTTTTTTTTTTTTTTTTTTGCGTTTTATTTTATCTGAGCTTTATTTTAATTTAATTTAATTTAATTTTAGCTTTATTTTTAGCTTTATTTTCATTTTTAGCCATTTATTTTCCAGTTTTTGGTTTTATTTAGTGATGTTAGTATTCAGCCAAACTTATTTCAGTTAGATGCCAAGCATTTCCAAATTTTAATTTAGTTTAGGTTTTTTATTTAATTTCTATTTAATTTAATTTAATTTTATTTCTTCTGTTATTTTATCGTATTTGAGCTTTTTTCAATGAAGAAAAAAGTGTTTTTTAATAGATTGGGTTAAACGTTTGAAGCCTAAAAGTAAATGTTATTTAGAGCTATTTTCATATGACTTGAAAAGACTAGAAATATAGTGAACAAGTAGTATGGACTGTTTTATGATAGTAAAAGGTGCTTCAAGGTGCTTTTTGCCATTCTAAAGCTTAACGGCCCGAGTCTCCTTTAAGTTTTATTAACTGGCCAAGACAATTCTTCAACATTTCCTCTGTCTGTGTTTCACAGAAGAAAGTCAGTGAGTTTAGGTTTGGACTGACTTGAGGGTGAGTAAACCTTGCCAGATATATTTCTGAGTGCACTATTTCTTTACGTTTAAAAAGATGGAAGGATTTATCTGAACTGGAGATCTTAAAAGTGCACCTTTCATTCGCCAGGCATCTCTTTGTCTCTGTTCTCAAGTTTCCGAAGTCATTTCTGGGTTTGAAAATAGAAGGATTGAAAAGTCTGCTGGCACTTTTCTTTTGGTGAAGCGCTGACCTAAATTTCTCTCTCCCTAGATAAATGGGATCGCTCTGGATAACAAATCTCTGAGTGAATGTGAGGCTCTGCTGAGGGGCGGCAGGGACTCGCTCGCTCTCTCCCTCATGAAGGTGATTGTTCTCTCATTGCTGTCTGAGCGTGTGCCGCTCTCATTACCACATGCCAAGGTGCTGCCGTGACATTTATTCCAAGTTGTATTTGAGACGGAGTCTGAGTTGGAATACCAACTCTGAGACGTTACTGAAGAAGTCAAGTTTGGAAAATTGGCTACTTTGTAGTTCTTCTCATTACTGCTTTCAGTAAACATCTGAGACTTTGCTAAGAACCTCTGTAAATCAATTATGAATGGTTTTAAAAAAAAATTTCCAGTTGTTGTTTTTTTATATAGTGATAATTTCTCAGGTACTCTGAAATCATAAACACAGCATTTTATAACTTTTTATATTTTCCAAATACCCTCTCTCGCAAATAAACATGAGCATGAAGTGGCCTGGAGCTTAGAAAAAGTCAATTTGTTATTCAATTAGAAAAATAGTTCACCCAAAAATGAAAATTCTGTCATTAATTACTCATCTTCATGTCATTCCAAACCTATAAGACCTTTGTTCTTCTTCAGAACACAAATTAAGGTATTTTTGATGAAATCCGAGAGCTTTCTGACCCTTCAGATTTGTGTTCCAAAGATGACTGAAGGCCTGACGGGTTTGGAATGACATGAGGGTGAATTAATAACAGAATTTAGATTTTTAGGTGAACTATCACTTTAAATAAACCCTAAGAGATATGTGGCTGGTTAGATGAACAAATCCAAGCTGGTTTTGATCAGTTTCAGCGGGTTCATAGAAAGATTAAGGGATCATTCTAAAAAAAAAATCATGAAAGAATCGTGAATTTTAATGCATTTACAAAAAATCATGAATTTAAATGCATTTAGGAAAAAAAAAATCATAGATTTAAATGCATTTACAAAAAAAATCTTAAATAATCATGCGTTTACCAAAAGATTTTGTGTTTTAATGTTTACAAAATATTGTGAATTTGAATGAATTTAATGATTTTTAAATGCATCTACCAAAAATCGTAGATTTAAATGCATTTACAAAAAAATCATGAATTTAAATGCATTTACCAAAAAATTGTGAATTTAAATGCATCTACCAAAAATCATAGATTTAAATGCATTTACAAAAAAATTGTGAATTTAAATGCATCTACTAAAAATCGTGAATGTAAATGCATTTACAAAAAAATCATAAATTTAAATGCATTTATCAGAAATCACGAATTTGAATGCATTCATCAGAAATCACAAATTTAAATGCATCTACCAAAAATCATGAATTTTAATGCATCTACCAAAAAATCATGCATTTAACTGCATTTACCCCCCAAAAATCATGAATTTAAATGCATTTACAAAAAAAAAATCATACATTTTAATGCATTTACAAAAATCCTGAATTTAAATGCATCTACTAAAGAAATCATACATTTTAAGGCATTTACAAAAAATCATGACTTTAAATGCATTTATCAAAAATCACAAATTGAAATGCATCTACCAAAAAATGCATACATTTAAATGCATCTACCAATAATCATGAATTTAAATGCATTTATCAAAAATCATAAATGTTAATGCATCTACTGAAAATTCGTACATTTAACTGCATTAAAATCAGGAATTTAAATGCATTTACAAAAACAAATCGGGAATCTCTACCAAAAGAAAAAAAAATCATGCATTTTAAATGCATTTACAATGAGTAAAACTTCACTGGTGCCAATAAAGTTTGAGAGGTTAGCTGAAATGTAAGTGAATCAACTGCATTTGAGTTAAAAAGTTGAATATCAGTTGTCAAAACATAATTGCTTGCATGTAGTGCATTAAGTATCTGATATATAATTCATGCTAAAAATATTTTTTATTAATAATTACCAGCAAAAGCTGTCCAATTTAATCTCTCAAATGCTTTCACTGTGAGCTTTTTTTTTTCTTTATTGCATTAAATATATGACCATCAAAAACCAATCCATCTTCCTGAGTTTGCTCAAACTAAACTTGGACCTGAGTAGCCACTGAAACCAGCTTTATGAAATAGGTCACAGTAACAGTAGTTTGTGTATGTCTGAAAGTTTGTTTTATTGATGATGTTGTTTTATTTATGCCAGTCGTGCTGAACCTGTCCATTAACAGTTTTTTCCCCAGAGCACGTCGGGGCAGAACATCTTTGAGAGCCTGAGGGAAGCAGAGAAATCCAACGGCAGAATCCACCTGTCGGATATCCATTCACGAAACAGCAGAAACCTCAAACACAACAGCTCCACTCAGACGGAGATTTACAGCGGAGACGTGGGAGGCGAGAGAAGGAAAACCAGGACTGACTTGGACGAGAGCGGTTTTTCTGAGAGAAAGGTGTTCCCGATTTCCACCTTGCACCCTAACACTCTCCGACCCGCTTCAGAGCTAGGACTGTCCCGCTACAGCGGCAGTGCCTTTCAGGAGGTCTGCTACACCCGCTCAGAGTCTGTCGGCCCTGAATGCGTTACTCTCGAAACCAGCCTGGAGAAGCAACACAGTGGTGGCACTTGGCCTAAAATGGTGGTGGGTGTTTCCATGACAACTGACAGCCCAGCACAGCTCTCCATCTACAGGTCGCCCAAGCAAAGAAAGCCCATTGATGCGGACACCTTCAAAAGGCCAGATATGCCTCAGTCTTTGAAAGCTGACTCCGCCCCCACACCGCCGACCCCGCCCGCACGTAGCGACTCCTTCAAGTTCAAGCACAAACATCAGGGCAGCTCCGCCTCAGAGTCCACCATCACAGCTATGTCTGTTCACGAACCCAAGCAGGAGGACCGCAACGGTAACCTGTACTTCACTGAGGCGGGATGCGAAGGCAAGATTTTGAGCTCTAGGAAGTCTTGTGAGGAGGACATTGGGCGGATGCGGCCGGAGGAACCGGAAGTGAAACGTCCGAGGCCCAAATCGGCTCCGGCGCTCAGGCGCAGAATGACTCCTCAGACCATTCCTCTCCAGAGCTTCCAGGTGAATTTATAGATCCGCTGGGCTTGACACAGCCAGCCGTCCTGCCTGTTTTAATTAGCCTCGCAGCCTGAGATTGATCTCCCACTGCACTGGGAGGAAAGAGAGAGGGGGAGAGAACATTAGAAATGCTGACGCACGCCTCCTGATGATGCGTAGAAGATTAGCTTAGCGCTGTTATGTTAGTATGAATGTTCTATGACAGTGGTTCTCAAACTTTTTACACTAAGTACCACCAGAAAATATTTGGATCTTCAAGTACCACCAACATGACGAGCATTAAAATACTGTAGCTTAGTAGGCCTAAGTTAGGCTACAGTTCAAAAGCGAGGCAGTTTTATTCCTAAATAAGAATATTTATTGTTTTCAGCCACTTTAACGTTGTAAATACACAGTTTGAACATTAACACTGCAGAGTGCTTACAAACAGGTAAATAAAAAAAAGTAATGATTAAATTAAAATGTGTTGCACCTAAAAGTTAAATGAAAACTGTACTGTACATGTAAATGTAAAAATGTATAATAAAATAAAAAAAAACACTTTACTCAAAGAAAGTTTAAATTATTTGTATTGTGTTTTAACATTATTTTATATTTAATTTAGTGAGTCATCTGTGTACCACTAGAGGGAGCCTGGATACCACTAGTGGTACTCGTACCACACTTTATTTATTAATTTGCTAATTATAGCAATGTAATCTAGTATTTTTCATGTACATCTATTATTTTATTATTGACATATATATTTTAATATATGGTGCTCACTGTCTTATTGTATGAGTAGTATTAATTTTATTATATTATTATTATATAGAATTATTCATTATCATACATTATCATATATTGCTGCCAGTTTAAAATTGCATTGTTATATTGGTGCATACATGCTACATTTCAAAAGTTTTGGTTTGGTACGATTTTATTTTTTTCTTATAGAAGCCAAACAAATTGTTTTTATGAAAGCCTGTTTCCGCCGCTAAAATACAAAATTCAAAAAGGTATCTAATTTATTATTATTTTCTTAGAAGCCAAACAAATAGTTTTTATGAAAGCCTGTTTCCGCCACTAAAATACAAAATTCAAAAAGGTATTTCATATTTTTGACTTTTTCTAGCAATTGCGAGTTTACATCTCTCAATTCTGCCTTTTTTTTTTCAGAATTGTAAGATATAAACTTGCAATTGTGAGTTGTGAAGTCAGAATTGAGACATAAACACAATTGCAAAGGGAAAAAAGTCAGATTTGCTAGTTTGTATCTCACAATTCTGACTTAATAACTTGCAATCGTAAGTTTATATCATGCAATTCTGAGAAAAGTCCAAATTGTGAGTTTATATCTCGCAATTCTGACTTAACTCTTAATTACGAATTTAGATCTCAATTTTGAGAAAAAAGGCAGAGTTGCGAGATGTAAATTTGCAATTGCAAAGAAAAAAGTCAGAATTGCTAGTTTGTATCTCACAATTCTGACTATAATTCGGTCATAAGTTTGTATCATTCAATTCTGAGATAATGGCAGAATTCTAAGTTTATATCTCGCAGTTGTGACTTAATACTCACAATTACGAGTTTATATCACTTTTCTGAGAAAAAAAAAGTTAAAATTGCAAGATATAAACTTGCAACTGCAAGGAAAAAAAGACAGATTTGTTAGTTTGTATCTCGCAGTTCTGACTTTATAATTCACAATTGTGAGTTTATATAACGTAATTCTGTGAAAAAAAAGGCAGAATTTCACGTTTTATCCCGCATTTCTGGGAAAAAAGGCGGAAACCGGCTTCCTGTAGTTTCTTTTGTACACTACAGATGCATTTATTTGAGTAAAAAATACAGTAAAAACAGTAGTATTGTGAAATATTATTACTATTTAAATTAACTTAGCAGTGGTTACTCCACTCTTTTGTGTCATTTGTGCTTTTATTGTATACTATAATGATCCAAAAGTACAAAAAAATATATATCATATTTGAAATAGTTTTGAAATTGAGCAAAAAATGCTCAATTTTGATTAATTTGAATGCGTCCAATTATATCCAATTAATACAATTATTTTCTTTTAAAAACAAAAAAAAGTCTTAAAATCTTACTGTAAATGACAATGTTTTACATATAATTCTTCTATGTAGTTTGAAAAAAAAAATAAAAAAAAAAAATAAACAAATTGACATGATTCTTTTTATTATTTTATTTATTTATTATTTATTTATTTTTTATGTTAAATATTTGAAATCATCTTGGCTACATTGGTCAGAATTATAGTTTTTAAAAATTTCAGAGCAAATGCATAAATATTTTGTATCCACATTATTCTTCAATGTGGAAGTAAGCTTATGGGTGAGACTTCCGGTTCGTTAGCCACTATAGGGAAATAACAAGAAGAATAACAGCATGCAGTAAACAGTAAAATTGTTTGCACTACAAACCAGTGTGTTCATGATTAAGATAATACATTAAAATAATATTGTGAGATACACCAATTGTCAATATCAAGCAGCAAAACAAGCTGTTACGTGCAGCTTAAAATAGCTGGACGTGGATGAGACCAGAAGCCAGACCTATAACATTTACAAATGGCCACACTTGCAAAAACTAAGGTGGATATCATTTAAATAATTAAAAATCATTAAATGTAGTTATTTTTGTTAGGATATTCTATTTTGCTTAGAAGCATTCATTGTAATTTTCTATAGAACTGTATATACTGTAGAACTGTACTGCATTGTCTAATGCTGTGTGTGTATTTGGCAGAGTTATTCAAATGATGGTGACTCCGTGGAGCAGAGGGAGATGCTGCGTTCCTCTCCTAATCGACCTCACAGACACAGCGTGGGTTTTGTGCCTACGGCCTATAATGGAACCCTGCCTCCCAGTGAGTTACAGCCACCCTAATCAGAGCCCTAGTCGCCCATGGTGCATTTCAATGCAGCTCTTAAACAACAATCTTCCTACTCTCTCTGTCTGCATTTGCTCCATGGAGCACAGTTCATCTTTATTCCGATCAAGGCAACCTACAAAATTAATGTTTTACTTAATTTTATGGTGAACTCAGTCCTGAATAATTGAATTGCTCGTTTATGATAATCATGGAGAATATGGTTCAACGAGCTTGTTGATTTACCGAATGAAACCCATTTATAATTTTCATCTTTGAATGCTCATGCTTAGTATGGAAATGCCGGGCTCAGTTTTATGCATTTCTCTTTTTTTCTTAGTCTTTCGTACAGCATAAATCTATTCTTATTGGTAAGCCCTGAAAAGTCTTGTTTAAAGCAATGACATGTAATATTTGCGTTTTATTGTCTCACGTAAAGATGTAAAGCCACATTGTCAGGACTGTAGATTTTTGTAGAAACAGGACAAACCACTGTGGGTTCTGCTTGATGCCTGTCACATGACTATACAGTTCACATGGGGTTTGTGTGATAATGAGGTCTATTTTTACTTGATTTGAATATTCAAGCTTCGGCCGTGATGGCTGCCTTCCGAGCTTCCCCGCCGTCTACTCATCTGTCGCCCAGAGCAGCTGGCTTTACCAGTGGAACTCGGTTCTGAACACAAGCAAAAGCTGAAGAGTGACTCCAAAATGTGTCGTTTTTCAAATAGTAATCGCACAATTGGCATGTCTTTTGTTATGGGAAATATTAGATACAGTTGAGGTCAAAAGTTTACATACACTTTGCACCAAAATAAGAGGGATCTTACAAAATGCATGTTTTTGTTTTATTTAGTACTGACCTGAATAAGATATTTCACATAAAAGATGTTTACATGAAGTCCACAAAAGAAAATAATAGTTGAATTTATAAAAATGACCCCATTCAAAGGTTTACATACACTTGATACTTAATACTGTGTGTTGTTACCTGAATGATCCACAGCTGTTTTTTTGTTTAGTGATAGTTGTTAATGAGTCCCTTGTTTGTCCTGAACAGTTAAACTGCCTGCTTTTCTTCAAAAAAATCCTTCAGGTCCCACAGATTCTTTGGTTTTTCTGCATTGTTGTGTATTTGAACCCTTTTCAACAATGTCTGTGTGATTTTGAGATCCATCTCTTTTAAATTGAGGTCAACTGAGGGACTCATATGCAACTATTACAGAAGGTTCAAATGCTCACAGATGCTCCAGAAGGAAAAACAAGGCATTAAGAGCTTGGGGGTGAAACTTTTGAACAGAATGAAGCTAAGTTTTTCTTGTTTTGCCTAAATATCTTTTTTTTCCCATTTAGTACTGCCCTTCAGAAGCTGCAGTAGATACTTCAGTGTTTTCCAGGAGACCAAATAAGTTAAATTTACCCATTATCTTCAAATTCCAAAAATTTTCACGCCCTGGCCCTTTTAGCATTTTAACCTTATGTATTAGTCCCTCAGTTGTCCTCAGTGTGAAAAGATCTCAAAATCATGCAGTCATTGTTTGAAAGGGTTCAAATACACGGAAATGCTGAAAAACCAAAGAATTTGTGGGACCTGCACAGCTGTGAATCATTCAGATAGCAACACAGTATTAAGAATCAAGTGTATGTAAACTTTTCAAAAGGGTCATTTTGTAAACATCTTTTATGTGAAATATCTTATTCAGGTCAGTACTAAATAAAAAATAACATGGTTATTGGTAAAATAAATAATATTTAGCAGATTCTGCAAGGTGTATGTAAATTTTGACCTCAACTGTATGGTATTTTTAACTATGATCTAACAAGATCTACCATAAAGTAGCTGCAAATTAAGTTGAGGTCCTGTTCTATATTTGTTACTGCATGATTTTCCTCAATGATTCGTTAAACTTGGACACTTCCTGCAGCATGGCAGGAAAACAAGTGAAGTTTTATACAAACTTTTGAGTGTGACTAATGTAGTGCTTTCATTCTTTTTACACAAGTTATTTTAAGTCCAAATATTTTTCTCTTAGCGTCTCTCTTGACCGTGTGAGGAGTGCAGTAGCTGCAATAAAAGAGGCAGAAATGAAAGATGTGAACGCAGTGGGCAGTTGAAGGGGAATGTGTGTTTCTCATTGAGGTGTTTTATTGGTTATTATATGGTTGTGTTTAAACTTCAGACTCAGCACATCGAGGACTGGCCCCCTGCTCTGCGGTAACAGCCGTTATGAAGAACCCCGTTTACATGGTGCGCAGTCACAGAGTTCACACTAACAACTGCCCTCCCGTCACCAACCAGATCAATCAGCAACACACACACCCCAGGTACCACACTTCCCACTGAGATAACCAACACTTACACACACACACACACACACACACTTACACACACACATATACTGGACTTCCACTGAAGACTGTACCTCCATCAAATATGGCAACTCTGGTGATATCAACATGGAATGTATCAGAACTTTTCCACTAAGGGGCAATATTTGACACCTGGAATTTATTTCCAGGGGCATTTTTTTACTTTATTAAATGTAGCAGTCTTATGTCAAATGCTTAAATTTAAGAAACTTCACTGCATTTTTTCTCATTTAACGCACCTGATTCAGAGAAAGATCCATGAACTGAACTGAAGTGTGATTCAGAAACAAACTGTGCAGAGCAGTGGGCCCCAAGGACTGGAGTTGAGAACCACTGGTTTAAAGGATAGTTCACTCCAGAATTAAAATTTCCAGATGGTTTAGTCACCCCATGCCATTCATGTTCATGCCTTTCTTGAATTTCTTGAAAAGAAATTAAAGTTTTTGAGGAAAACATTCCAGGATTTTTCTCCACATAGTACACTTCAAAGGGGATCAACTGGTTGAAAGTCCAAATAGCAGTTTTAATGCAGATTCAAAGGGCTCTACACAGTCTCTGCCAAGGAATATGCGTCTTCTCTAGCAAAACGATCGGCCATTTTCTGAAAAATTACAAATTTACTGTATATGGGCCATTCTGCAGAATTGGTTCAAAGAAATGGTTCAGAATTGTTTTCCCACAAATTTAGTATTAATGCAAATTATATATTATCTAAGGGTCAAATTTCTAGTAATTGTGCAGTTAATTCTCATATTGTATTTTCTGAAAGTTTTGGAATATTTGTCCTCTGCCCAAATTTGTCACTACCGAAACAGTAATATATATTTTAATAAGAAGGATTATATTGACCTATTAAGATTTTGTATATAAGAATATAAGAATAACAGTTACCATTTGAACAATATTTCAAGTGTGATTTATGAGATTTGTTGTATTTTGAATCAAAAGGCAAAAAGTTGATCATACTGATGTCAAACTTAAGAATTCATTACTTTAAATATACATTGAACCAAACACTATCATAATATCTTAATTGATCATTTAGTATACTTTATTTTTGACAAAACATCCAATGTTTCGGTCGTGGCAGTAATGTTTTTGCAGCGACCATATCACATTACAGAATTTTAACCCACATACTGAAACACTACTAAAACATACTAAAATACCAAAAATTTGCAAAACTGTGCTAAAATGTTGTTTATGTCCCCTAAATTAAGGATTGCGTGTTCCCTTTTGTCACTACGGAAACAATGATGGCATGTTTTGGTTGTGACTGTTACAATAGTGACAGTTTTATGGGATAACACCCAAAAAAAGCAAAGATGTCACTACTAAAACTATGATGACATGTTTGTGACACTTAGTGAGAATTTTCTATACTTTTGAGCCTTCCTCAAAGATGCTAATCGGCATATAGTTAGCTAGCACTGTTCTAAATAGTTGTACACATATAAAACTAAATGTATTGGAAAAATTCCCAAAAAAGTGTTATATAAAAATAAATATATATATATAATATTTGGTAGTGACATTCTTTAAAGTTACACAGATTTTTCATACTTTTGAGCACATTTGCCTCAAATGATGGGGACTATCTACTCACCATGTTGCTATGAGAGAGAGTGACACATTAATATTTCCTGATTATAAATGTAGGGGTGTAGTTAAAATCACTCTCAGCCAATGGACTAAAACAGACACCGTTTTGGTAGTAACATGAAAATGCGGGACACTTAAACTTTCATAATTTACAAAGAAAATGTAAAATAAGACCTAACCGTGCATGACCTATCCAACGTGATTATGTAATGCATAAAGACCCACATTCACATCACATAGAATGTACAAGATGAGCATTTGAGGTTAAACCATATACATTGAATTTTTTTTAGAAAATGACCAATCGTTTTGCTAGACAAGATCCTTATTCTTCGTTTGTGATCATGTAGAGCCCTTTAAAGCACTTTTCATTATGTCAGGCTAAGTACAAGTAGCCGTTGTAGGTCATAAATGGGATAATTATTTACTTTGTCAGGAGAATAATTGTTCCTTCACCCCATTATGAGTGTTTGCTGATCTGGTGCATTTTCTTCTCTCCATCTCAGTCCTCAGCATCAAGGGCATCTGAGTCTGGACCTGAGCCAGAAACGCTCCACAGACTACTCTGACTCGTCCCGTAGTAGCCGGGCCTCACATGGCACCAACTCCCTGCCGTCCAGTGCTAGACTCGGTCAGTCTCTGTCTTTAATCATGTATATCATCTGTTCCCCTCACGCAGTAACTTTTGAGTTTAAATAGTGTGTGTTTATACTGGTCTCCTCATCTTCTCCCTTGTTTCCTGAAGGTTCATCAAATAATTTACAGTATCGCACTGAAAGGATAAAGATTCCCTCCACGCCACGCTATCCTCGCTCAATGCTGGGCTCAGAAAGAGGTGAACCTCTTCTCATTATTCCAGCATGTCTGAATTTATCTTGGTTATGGTTGAATTGGAATATTAACATACTCTTTTCTACATATGAAGAGTTCAGATGCAAAAGCCTCTAAATCCATCTGACATCTTTCTTTAAAAAATACATTTTTATCAGGCTCCGATATATATTGGTTTCTGAAGTACTGGTACCTCTGATTGGGCTAAGGGTGGAATTTTAGCGAGTTTGAAGTAAAAGTATTTGATGTGTAATATGTGTTGAGAGCATTCATTCAGTATCATTATCTTATTTTTGACCGAGATGGCTTTTAGCTGGTTTTGCATCTGAACTCTTCATATGTGGTGTACACTGTAGGTGTCATACTACAATAAACGTTTCAAGTAGAATGCTTAAAGAATTAGTTCACTTACCGAATAAAAATATTCTGATAATTTACTGACCCCATGTCATCTGAGATATTCTTGTTGAAGAGAAATTAAGATTTTTGAGGAAAATATTTCAGGATTTTTCTCCATATAGTGAACTTCAGTGGAGATCAGCGGGTTAAAGGTTCAAATTGCAGTTTCAGTGCAGCTTTAAAGGGCTATACATGATTCCAGTTGTGTAATAAGGGTCTTGTCTTTTAGTTATTTGCAAAGTCTTTCTGAAATAAATGTATTATTTAGATTTTTTTTAATGCAGTGTTAACTAAATAACCACAAGTAACAGCAAATATGATGCAGGGAAGGTAATTAAAATGTCAGACTATGGGATTCAGATGTGGACTCATTGCTGGAGATTTCAGAACTCTCCAGCGCTTGCTTTGTAACAATTTCTGAGTGCTTTTTGAAATGTGTTTCGGGTCATTGTTCTGCTGAAAGACCCATGACCTCTGGTGGAAACACAGCTTTCTGACACTGGCCACTACATTGCGCCCCAAAATTCTTTGGTAATCATCAGATTTCGTGATACCATTCACACAGTCAAGGCATCCAGTGCCAGAAACAGCAAAGCCACCCTAAAACATCTTTGAACTTCCACCGTGTTTGGTAGGCACTGTGTTCTTTTCTTTGAAGGCCTCATTTATTTTTCTGTAAACGGTGCCATGATGTCCTTTACCAAAAAGCTCTACGTTCTCCCAGAAGGATTGTGGTTTTGTCACATAAGTTTTGGCAAACTCCAGTCTTGCTTTTTTTATGTCTTTGTGTCAGCAGTGGTGTCAGATGGCGACGGATAGTGCGAGCTGACATTGTTGTACCCTGTGTCTGCAGATCAGCTTGAATAAGAACAATCCTTTGTTGTAATTTTACATTAATTTTGCTATTCCGTCCACATCCAAGGAATATAGCTACAGTGCCATGGGCTGTAAACCTCTTGATGATATTGCGCACAGTGGACACAGGAACATTAAGATCTCTGGAGATTGACTAGTAGCCTTGAGATTGTCCTTGTTTTTCCACAATTTTTTTCTCTCAAATCGACAGACAACTCTTTACACTTCTTTCTTTTCTCCATGCTCACTGTGACACAACACAAAGGTTGAGTCAACTTTTCTCCATTTTACCTGGTTGCAAGTATGATTACTATATTGCCCACATCTGTTACTTGCCACAGGAGTGTCTAAATACAGATTACAGGAACATCACATGCTTGAAAAGCAATTATTTCTTACAATTTTGACAAGGTGCCAGTAATTTTGCCCAGTCCGTTTTCTGACAGAATTGCAAGGGTGCTGATATTTTTAGCCATGACTGTATTACATTTCCAAATTTTCCATTTTCCAAATATTTACTCTGTATTACTTGCTGTAAACATTTAGAGTCTCATTACGCCTTAATGGCAAATGCATACATAGAGATTGTTGATTGTTGTCAAAAGGTGTTAGAATAGTTTCTTGTAAATGCGTGCTATTGCCACTCTAGATTCAATGGTGACTGTTGTTTCTCTGTGTTGTTCATCAGGGTCCCTGTCTCATTCAGAATGCAGCAGTCCCAGTCTCATCACGCCACCCCTGTCTCCTCTCAATCTGGAGACATCGTCGTTCGCCTCCAGCCAGTCTCAGAGCTCCATCTCCACCTTGCCCAGGATCTCCGTCAGCCCTGTACCCACGGGAGAGCGGAGAAAAGACAGGTACACTCCCGCTGCCTCTGGTCCTTCCTGCTGCGCATCCCCCCCAACCCCCCCCCCCCCATCCCCAGCCCCTTCATCAGGTTGCCAAGCAACAGCTCGCTCTTATACAGCTCAGAAGCCCTTTATCTGACTCCAATAATTGGGCTGTGCGTGAATATAAAATAATGTATGTTGAAGGATCAGTCGCTCATATCACTGCTGTCGCTCAACTGATTTTAATCTGCACCGTCATAGAAAATTCAGATCGACTTTTAGTGGAGTTTTGTAAACTAGGTCACTCATTCATTTCGGTTGTTCTTGTGTATTTATTATAATTCTTCTCTACATATTTGTCTTCCTCCAGAGTCCCTTGTGTGTCTCTCTCTTTCACAATCTGTTTTTCTCCCTCTCTCTTTGCTCCTCTGAATCTTTCAGATCTCTGTACCGTAACAGATCCTTTCTGAGAATCCCTCTGGCTGCTAGGCCTAGGTTCTCCTCTCTCAGAAGCTTGAGGTTTGTTCCCTGCCAGTTACGCACAGGGAATGCCTGACGAACGTACTTGTTTGCTCCAAGTGGTTGGCTGTAGAAATCCCTGCTTCTGTGTTGTGTTAGTATACAACCCAGGCTTTGTAATACTGGTGCTATGAGAAATATATTCACCATGTGGAAGTTGCCACAATATTAGCAAAAATAAGTTGTGAACGGCAGTTAATGGTGACTCTGATTAGTCTAGAACTAGATGTTCAGGCAACCCAAAGACCACGAAAATGTGTTGTTTTGTGAACCCCTTGTTTTAGTTATATGGTAAGTTTACTCAAAAAATGAAAATTGTCATTCCAAACCAAGGATTTAATTCTTTGAGAGGCAAATGAGGATATTTTTAATGAAACCTTAAAGATTTCTGTCCCTCCATTGGTAAAAACAAACAAAAAAAAAAACTTTGAATAGACATAAAGGTAATCTGTGATTATGTTTAAAGGTAAAAGTAATCTATGTGAATCAAAGTTTAGTCTAAGTCTTCTAGAGAGACATGATTGCTTTATATGAGATGTAAAGCAATAAACATTATGCAACACCTACTTCAAGTAAAGGAAAACTCAACCGACACACAAAAAAAAAAACTTGTTGGTTGCAATTTTATTTTATGCAGTTTTTTTTTAATGTAATGCTATTTTATTTTATATGCCATTTTATGCTCTTATTTTGTTTATGCACTTTTTCTACACATTTGTTTATTTATTTAATTTTATTCTATGCAATTTTATACACTTATTGTACTTTAAAAAAGGGAAACTTAACCAACACGCGGAAACAAACCTCGCTGGTTGCGATTTTATTTAATTAATTTTTATTTTATTTTGTTTTATTTAATTAATTTTATTTCATGCAATTTTATTTTATGCAGTTATATGCAATTTTTTTTTCTAATTTTATTCTATTCAATTCTATGCACTTTTTTAATTTATATTTTATGAACTTATTTTTTGTATGCATTATGCACTTTATTCATTTTTTTTATTATTTTATGCCATTTTATGCTCTTATTTTGTGTTTATATTCAGTTTTTTAAATTTTATTTTATTTAATGAATTTTATTTCATGCTATTTTATGCAGTTATATGGAATTATTGTATAATTTTTTTTCTACTTTTATTTTGTTAAATTGTATGCATTTTTGTATTTTTATATTTTATGCAATTTTATGAACTTTTTGTGTTTATGCACCTTTTTATACACATTTGTTTGTTTATTTATTTAATTTTATTCTATGCAATTTTATACACTAATTGTATTTTTAAAAAGGGACAAAACCACACAAAAACAAACCTCATTGGTTGCAATTTTATTTAGTGCAATTTTTTACTCTTTATAATTTTTATATATATATATATATATATATATATATATATATATATAAATAAATAAAATATTGTGTTTTAAAGATGAACGAACATCATACATGGTTTGAATAATGTGAGGGTGAGTAAATATGACTGAATTTTCATTTTTTTGCGAACTATCCCTTTAATACGACTACATGGAGGGGATCAGGTTTATAAATCTGTGTCAACATTTTCCTTCAAGTGGAGTTTAATTGGTGTTATTGGGTAATTTTTCCTGCTGCTTCTCATTTACTTTTTTGATTAACCTGCTCAGCAGGAGATTCCTCATGAATGTTAAATTTGTACGGAGCAGGTTTAGCTATTTTTGGAGTAAATGTGCACTTAAGTGTTTTTGGTGAGACATTTACGATTTGCATGTCAGTTTGGCTGCTCTCATCTCGAAAAGATCCAGATTTTCCTCGATCAATCAATCAGAAATGCTAAATGAAGTTTAAAGATGCTATAAGGAAATATTAGTGTGTGAAATAAGTGTCTAGAGAAATCAAACCCGTTCCTGTCTGGTAGATGATAGCAAGAATGTTATCATCGCTTACAGCAGCTTTAATCATTTCTTTGCTTAGGGATACAGAGGTCTGTTTCAAAATATTGTGTACTTGTCAGTGAAGTGTTGATGTTTTGTTTTGTCTGGACTTGGAGCTGTTAGATGAAAGCATGGTTTTAGTAAGTCAGGCATTTGTACATACATATTCATTTATTTAGGTTAGGAGATTAAATATATAACGTTCTGGATCTTTTATTAAAGTCCTGTATGCACACTCCCTCCGCTTTCTACCCTGTTTGTGTGCCTGTGTGGCAGTTAGTCCTCCAAACTGCCAGTTCAGTAAATGTCTCTTGCTGTACACCCACCTGCATGGTTCTCCTCTGTCGCAGTATTTCAGCATCTACCCCGGTTAAAGCCCTGCAGACCGACTTCTGTCTCAACTGTTGATTATCTGTGATCTTGAAACTCACCCACTTTTATCGCTTTGGCAGGCCGTACTTGGAGGAACCGCGGAACGTCATCGTGCACAAAGGGGCCGAGCCTCTCGGCATCTCCATCGTGGGTGGAGAGAATGGAGGAATATTTGTCTCCAAGGTGACCGGGGGCAGCATCGCACACCAAGCAGGGCTGGAGTATGGAGACCAGCTACTGGAGGTTAGCATTAGCATATCAGTAACTCAAATTGAGGGAAAATGATGCAAAATGTATAGGTTTCCAATGTTTTTTTTTGTTTTTGTTTTTTTTTTTACTATTTACATTTTAAGAGCAATTTTAAATTCATTACCATTATTATATTTTTAACATAAACAGACCACTTAAAGAATGCAACATATTTAAATAGTGTTTGTCTACATTGTTTCTATATTTCACACTTATATTTTCACACCCCTGGACATATGTTACATGTTTTATTTGATATTTTATTTTATTTTATTTTTTATATTTAATTTTATGCAATTTTGTATTATTTTATTTTGTTTCATCTACTTGCATGCAATTTTATGCACTTTAATTTTTTTATTTTATGCACTTATTTTTTTGTATGCATTTTTATGTTTATTTATTTAATTCTATGCAGTTCAATAAATATTTTACTTGAAAATTAATCTTATTTTTTATTTTATTTTAATTTACTGTATTTTATGAAATGTTTTTTTTTTTTTAATATTGTATGCCATTTTATGCACTTTTTTGTGTGTATGGTTTATTTGTTTAGTTCTATGCAAATTATTTTCTATGCATTTATGCACTTTTATTTAATTCTATATTTCACCCCAGGGCATAATATACATTTGAATTGAAAATTTACTTTATTTTATTTTATGCAATTTTGTATTATTTTATTTTACTTAATGCAATTTTTATTTTAGTGGGTTTTTTTTTATACAATTGTATGCAGTTATTTTATTTTCTGATTCATCTACTTATATGCAATTTTATGCACTTTTTATTTATTTATATGCAGTTTTATGCACTTTTATTAAATTCTATATTTCACACTTCACCCCAGGGCAGCAATAATAATAATAATAATAATAATAATAATTATTATTATTATTATTATTATTATTATTATTATTATTAATAAACATGTTTTAATTCTAATTAAGTTAAACTGACAGCCCTAATTTTTTTATTTATTGATTTATTGATTTATTTGTATTCTATGTTTCACACTTCGAGGACCATCACACATCAGGCCATATTACATGTTATATTTGAAAATATTTCAAGTATAAAATTTAATGCAGTTTTATTTTATGCAATTTTATATTATATATTTTACCTTATTGCATGCAATTTTTATTTTAGTTTATTTTATGCAATTATTTAATGTTTCATCTGCTTATGCAATTTTATGCACTTTTTATTTTTATTTCATGCAATTTATGCACTTGTTTTAATTTGTGATGCATTTTTTATGCACTATTTAGTTATTCT
Source organism: Cirrhinus molitorella (assembly GCA_033026305.1). Classification (NCBI taxonomy): domain Eukaryota; kingdom Metazoa; phylum Chordata; class Actinopteri; order Cypriniformes; family Cyprinidae; genus Cirrhinus; species Cirrhinus molitorella. The sequence goes on from CM065126.1 coordinate 17,730,337, forward strand.
ATGCAATTTTATGCACTCACTGGGTTTTTTAATTTTAATTTAATTTTATGCCATTTTATTTTATGCAGTTTTACTTATATTTTCATCATTTAGCTGGACAGCAGTTTTTTTTTCTTTTTGATATCAGTAAAGCTGCATGCCATGTCAACTACTAATATGCACTGCATTCATTTTTGCTTCTTTCCCTCAGTATAATGGGATAAACCTGCGCAATGCCACCGAGCAGCAAGCACGGCTCATCATTGGCCAGCAGTGTGACACCATCACCATCATGGCCCAGTACAACCCACACATGTATCAGCTCGGCAACCACTCTCGCTCCAGGTACAGCCCTTTTTCCATTTCATTTATCTCAGGTGAATGCAGATTTGATCGCAAAGCGGGGGTGTTTTATTCTTGGCCATGTTGTTCCGTAGTTCCCGCTTAGAGCCAGCGAGCACTCAGTCCACCCCGCAGGGCAGTGGAGCCGCCACCCCAGATAACCACTCCACCATAGACACCCTGAGTGAACAAGATGAAGGCACACTCACCCCATCCTCCAAACAGACGACACCCACCACCAGTCCCAACAGCTTCATCAGGTACGGCACAAATACACACAGTAATATGGGCTCCCGTCTACTGCCTAGATAGCAGATGCATTTTAAGACAGCATTCTGACTGAATGTAATCATGTATATGACAGATTTGGAACAGGGGGCAAAGACAAACTCTGAGCAACATGTAAATGCCACAGAAGACTGGATTCAACATAACTTTTCTTTCATATTGTGATGAACATCTGGCTGAAACAGATTTTTGTGGATGAATAGTGGGCACCATATATGTGACCCTGGACCACAAAACCAGTCATAAAAGTACATTTTATACATCATCAGCTTTCCATTGATGTATAGTTTAGTATAGTATAGACAATATTTGGCTGAGATGCAAAGGGTGCAAAAAAATCTAAATATCGAGAAAATTGCCTTTAAATTTGTCCAAATTAAGTTCTTAGCAATGCATATAACTTATCAAAAATTACGTTTTGATATATTTACGGTAGTAAATTTACAAAATATCTTAATGGAACATGATCTTTACTTAAAATCCTAATGATTCTTGGCATAAAAGAAAAATCTATCATTTTGACCCATACAGTGTATTTTCGGCTATTGCTACAAAAGTCCAGGGTCACATATTTACATGTTGTGGACATATGTGAAAGTGAGTTTCCAGTCAGTTGTGATAAATAAATGATGGGGGAAGTCTGGCACATTTTACCAGAAAGATGTGTTTTTCAATTTTTTCTTTGAATGTAAAATATACAAAAAATTAAACGTATGCATGTTTGAAAAGTACACAAAGATTTAAAACATGCATTTAAAAAAAAAAAAAAAAAAAAATTATATATATATATATATATATATATATATATATATATTTATATATTATAATAATAATTGAATAAATGTTTGTACCTCTTCTCGAAAGTAGCATAAATATATGCAGCTTACCTTTTGAAGAAGCCAGGGTAACACAACATGAAATCTATGACTTTGGGTGACCTGGCTGTTTCTGCTCTTGAATGTCAGGATGTCTTCTGAGAGTTATAAGAAAGTTCCAGAGCCTCGTTTGGTGACGTTGCGGAAAACTCAAGGGGAATTGGGCATTCAGCTGTGTGGAGGAAACCTGCGGGGCATCTTTGTGGAGAGGCTAGAAGAGGACAGTCCTGCCAGAGGAGCGGATGGTCTTTTGCCTGGGGACATGATACTTGAGGTAAATGGAGCTCCTGCTCTTTCTGTGTAATGCTTTAAGGGGACTAGTGTGAGCAGAAATGGTGAGACAGCAGTTCTTTGTAAAACAAATAAGAATTATTGTACTTCCTTTTTTGAGTTTCTTGGGACTGTTATGTGCCTTGCACTGACTGGACTAATACACTAACAGCCCTAACTTTTACAATCAAGTCAAGACAAAAAGGATTCCAGAAGCATCTCAACATTGGCACTGGTGCAGTTAGACTTTTAACTTAAAGCTGAACATTATGATTTGGCCTTCTACTCTATGCAGTGCCGCAGTGGTGACGCATTTCACCTTGGTTCCCTTGACAAAAAGCCAACTGGAACTGGAGCTTTTTCCACTGGCTTTTGGATTATTGCAGAAAATAAACTCTGTGATTAACAAAACTTATGATTATTACACATTTTTTTTAATCAAGATGTCAACCATAGACCACAAAACCTGTCATAAAGGTAATTTTTACATTTTTAATTGATTTATGCATCAACTGAAAGCTGACTAAATAAGATTTCCATTCATGTATGATTTGTTAGGGTAGGATAATATTTGGTTGAGATACAACTATTTGAAAACCTGGAATCTGAGGGTGCAAAAAAATCTAAATATTGAGAAACTTGCCTTTAAAGTTGTCCAAATGAAATTCTTAGCAATGCATATTACTAATCAAAAATTAAGTTTTTATATATTTACGGTAGGAAATTTACAAAATATATTCATGGAACTTGATCTTTACTTAATATCCTGATGATTTATTACATAACATAAAAATCAATCATTTTGACCCATACAATGTATTTTTGGCTCTTGCTACAAATATACCCGTTCTACTTATGACTGGTTTTGTGAACAAAATCTTTATGAATTTAAAGCATAAATACGGTCACCAGAAGTAAGCAAAGTTAGGCTACAAAATGGCTGTCAATGTCACCATCACTAAGCTTAACTCTTTTAGACTTTAAAATGTACAAGTAGTAATGTTTAAAGGTCCACTGAAGTGCTGTGAAACGCACAGCATTACTCTGCGTTGACGTAATTGTAACAGAAAGACAGGAAGACATTATCATGTAGTCCCGCCCCCTTTTTTAATAATATTGTGATTCATGTATATCACCGCTCGGGCCAGAGCCATTGAGCTCAGTAGAGCTACTTTTGACAAGGAACGTCTGAGCCCTACTTGCATTTGACAGCGTATGACAGCCACAATCTCATCCATATCCAATTATATGTAAAATATATAATTCTGTGTAGAATTTAAGAGGGTCTGATGCTTCCTGCTATCACGTCTCTGGACCACAGCGCACTGCTGTGTTTAATGTGAAACGTTGTGAAACCAGACTACTTTCACCCCAATGAGAAGCATATTTACACTGTCTGAATCATTCCCTATCCCCTATATATATTCTGTATGTGCCATTTCTTTCTTACCCCGCATAAACAGCAATTCAACAACCACGTTCGTGGCCCAGAAAGGTAGTAAGGACATTGTTGAAATAGTCCATGTGAATTTTATAAAGCTATGAAAAGACTTTTTTTGCACAAAGCAAGCAAAAATAACTTACTTAACAGCAATTTCTTCTGTGTCAATCTTCGATGGACGTTCATGAAAGTATTATGACGCATATGTGTGGTGCTGCTGACGCAGGCTGCGACTTGCAAATTTTGTGCCCAGTCTTATTTGAACCAGAATGTACAGACGGCAAACTGAGAGAGATGGACGTTCTATGTCAGAACACTGGCTCCTGCGTCAGCAGCACCACATGCATGCATTGTGATACTCTCACCGAAGACTGACACGGAAAAGTAGTTCATAAATAAATCTTTTTTTTTTTTTTTTTTTCTCCCTTTGGGCACAGTAAGTATTCTTTTAGCTTCATAAATTAAGGTTGAACCACTGATGTCACATGGACTATTTTAACAATGTCCTTACTACTTTTCTAGACCTTGAATGTGGTAGTTGCATTTTGCAATTTGTGAAGATGAACAAAGGTCTGGAACAAAATGAGGAGTAATTAATGACTGAATTAAAATTTTTGGGTGAACTAACCCTTTAAACACCCCTGATTGGCTATTGTATTCACATGCTCAAGATACAGATATGTCTGTGATTTGGCAACAATGATCATCGTTTCACGTTCTTCACCGAGTACTTACACAGATACATACTGGAACGTTTGAAAGCCACGTCGAACAGCGGATCCGTCACCATCAGTGAATCCCTAATATGTCTGCTCATAGACGGATTGCCAGTGGCCAATCTGAGGTGTTAAAGAATCCAATCAACAGTACTCAAAACGCTTGCAGGGAAATGCTGGCATGGTCACATATTTTAAATTTCAGTACAGTCTGGTACCGAAGTCGGTACTTTCCTAGGTTTTAGGACTCCTTCCTGCCACACTCTTATTTGCTCGGGTTCCTTGCAGCCTCATCTACTGCCTGTATTGTTCTCCTCTAATTCAAATGTTAGTATGCATTCCTAACAATGTTTTTTTTATTGATCACTTCTTTGCTTTCTGATGCATGTTGTGAAATTGGTAATATCCCATTCCTGGCATGGATATATTCAGACAATGGCAATAGCACTTATTTGCTTCACTAAGATGAAGCAAAGAAGTCATTATGTTTTGCTACAAGTTATATTAGCTCTGGAATGGAAATCGATCAAGAGCCCTTAAAATTGATACATTGATTCGTAGTGTTGTAGAAGCTACAAATGAAGTTTGAAGTGTAAATGTTTCTTTCCTTTTTTTGACATAAGTGATTGGATGTTTAAAGGGATAGTTCACCGCCCAAAAATAATTATGTTATTAATTATTTACCCTCATGTCGTTCCAAACCCTGAAGACCTTCGTTCATCTTAAGAATACAAATTAAGATATTTTTGATGAAATCCGAGAGCTTTCTGAACCTGCATAGACAACAACGCAACTGACCCAAGCCAAGACCCGAAGCTACAAGAATACTTTTTGTGCAAAAAAAAAAAAACAGTAACCACCAGACGTGTGTGTGGTGCCATTTATGCAGAGGAAAGCACACGCATGCGCTGTGATACGCTCCAAAATGGCGAATTGGTCAATGAAGGCTTTTGTTTTGCTTTTTCGTGCTGATGACTGATGTCACATGGACTATTTTGTTGATGTACTTTTCTATGCCTTGACCTTGCTGTTTATGGAGGGTCAGAAGCTCTCGGATTTCATCAAAAATATCTTAATTTGTGTTGTCGAAGATGAACGACAGTCTTATGTGTTTGGAACGACATGAGGATGAGTAATAATGACAGAATTAAATTTTTTAGGTGAACTAACACTTTAAACTAAATTTGATTTGCACCCTTTGTATCATTCTTTGTTCATCCAGTATGGCTCAGTTAGTATGAAGAATAAAACTGTGGAAGAGGCGTACCTGGAAATGCTGAAGCCTGTGGAAACGGTGACATTCAGAGTCCAGCATCGTCTGGATGAGTTCAACCAGGTGAAGGACACTCCTGGAGATGGATTCTATATCAGGTACAGCATGATCTCATCTGCATTGACATACATCACCATTCATGGCCACTTAGAGCTTCCCTATAACCAAATGCCTGTGTTTGGGCCTTGTGTGCGCTGCTCCAAATATAGATATGTGAGAAAACTGCTGCAATGGGAATCTTTTAATCTTTTTAATTATGTTTAAGATGGAGGGTGAGATATTGTATCTGGCGGTGGAGACTGTATCACCAAATCTCCATAATTTGTGTTCTATAATAGTAGCTGTGGTAATTAGACGGTTGGAGACAGAGATGCATTGTGTCTGCGCGGTGGAAAAAGAATAATGGAAGAGGGCTGTTCAGAAATAGCCGTGTTTGTCTTTGCAAATGAAATTCTGTGGCTCGCAGCTGTTGCAGGCGCTTTTTATGCCTGCGCTCCCATGATGTCACGGAGCAGTAAATAATCTCCGTCAATCCGCGTGTCATGAATGAGCAGGGATGAGGAGTTATGGCTGGCCGCTAAAAGCCGCCTCGTGCTACTCCCAGGAATGAAGGATCGGCTCTGTCCCGGCCTCTTCCTGAATTTTTCATTCGTTCTTTCCTTTCTTTATTTTTCTTTGTCTTCTGCGCTCTTTTCATTTGTCTCGTATTACCTCATTCTTGCAGATGCCGCAGTCTTTTCCTCATGTATAATGCTGACACTTGTTGAATTATTCATGTCCTCTTTCTCTTCCAGAGCACTTTATGACCGAGTGGCTGAGACTGAGCTCGACCTCTCTTTTAAGAAAGACGACATCCTCTATGTGGATGACACACTACCAAACGGCAACTTTGGCACCTGGATGGCCTGGCAGCTTGATGAAAATGCACAAAAAATTCAAAGAGGACAGATCCCCAGCAAATATATGTGAGTCACATCCTTGGACGTGACCTTTAGAAAGCATCATATTATTACTTTTTTAAAATTATTATTTTTTTAACAGTGAAGACGTTATGTTACAAAAAATTCAATTTCAAATAAATGCTGTTCTTCAAACTGAAAAAAAAATAAATAAAAAAATAACAATCTTCCACACTTTCCATGCTTCATTATGCATCACTACCGTTTTTAACTAGTAATAATAATAATAATAATAATAATAAAATCGTAAGTGGCAAATCTGCTTATTAGCATGATTTGACTTTGGATTATGTGACTTTGAAGACTGGAGTGATGGCTGCTGAGAATTCAGTGTTGTCCTCACAGGAATAAAATATATTTAAAATAAATTAAAAAAAGGAAAACAGTTTGAATTATAATTATACTTTACAATATTGTTTTTGCTGTATATAAAATATAATTAATAAATACATAACAAATACTTAAATTAATAAATAAATACTTGGTGAAGATGAGACCTGTTTCATCCATTGAATAAAAAAAAATGTTTTTGCCACTTTTTATTTCACAATTCTGGCTTTTTTTTCTCAGAATTGTGAGTTATAAAGTCCAATTTTTAGTGGAAAAAATATTGACGTTCTCAGAATTGTGAGATTATATAAACTCGCAATTCTGAGAAAAAAGGTCACAATTGCGAGAAAGTCTGAATTGCTAGATACTAACAATTTTTTTTTAATCAGTGGCAGAAACAGGCTTCCATACCTTTTTTTTTTTTCAGTTTATATCTCGCAATTCTGACTTTTTGTTTCTCAGAACCTGTGAGATATAAAGTCCAATTTTGAGGGAAAAAAAGACTTGAGATGAGAAAAAAGGTCACAATTGTGAGTTTATATCATGCAGTTCTAAAGAAAAAAGTCACAATTGCGAGAAAAAAGTCTGAATTACGAGATGCAAACAAATTACCTTTTTTTTTTTTTGTGGCAGAAATGAGCTTCCATACCCTTTTTTCAGTTTATATCTCACAATTTTGACTTTGTTTCTCAGAACTGTGAGATATAAAGTCACAATTGTTATAACTTTCGAGTTAAAAAGTCCAATTTTGACGGGAAAGAAGACTGATATGTTCTCAGAGTTTTGAGATTAAATAAACTTGCAAAAAGGAAAAAGTCACAATTGTGAGATATAAACTCACAATTCTGAGGAAAAAAGTAATAATTGTGAGAGAAAAAGTAAGAAAAAAAAGTCTAAATTGCAAGATACAAATGACCTTTTTTTTACATTTTTAATTCAGTGGCAGAAAATTAAAATGTATAAATCTATCAGCCTGTCAGCCACCTACTCGATTTATAGTTTTTGATTTCATTCAACCACTAAGTTAATGCAACTGAATTCATGTGCTCAGCATAAGCTTACCTCAGACACAAAACTACTACATACATCAGTTATGACTAGTTTTTAAATGAACTGAACAATAGGAAATAAAAGTATGAAAACATAGAGATGACTGCAGTTGTGTAACCTGGACTCATGTTTTGCTGTAGGATGGATCAGGAGTTCTACCGCAGACACAGTATGACTGAACTGAAGGACGAGACGGGCTCCAGTAAGACCCTCTCCGCTGCTGCACGCAGATCCTTTTTCCGCAGGAAACAGAAGCACAAACGTAGCAGCTCCAAAGATGGGAAAGACGTTGTAGCCTTGGATGCAATCAGCACAGACTCAATTCCATTCTTGGATGGTGAGACTCTCCAGTATCCCATAATGCAGTTCTGCTGAAATTAGCATTTTGATGAGATTGATGTTGACCCTGTTTTGTTTGTTTTTTGGGGATGTGCTCAGATTTTGTGAGTCTGGCCTATCAGAGAGTGCAGAAGATTGACTGCACGTCTCCCCGACCGGTGCTGATCCTCGGCCCCCTGGTGGATCCGGTTAAAGACATGCTGGTCAAGGAATCCCCAGGGAAATTCAGCAGATGTGTGCTTGGTAAATGTCCACTAGTAGATAACTGCAGTGTTATCTTTGTTGAAATCATCTTTTGAATGCTTAATGTATTTATTGCATTCATCCTTACTGGTTGTAAGTACTTGTATCTATAAATATATCAATACATTTTTCAGAGAATAAAATGGAATATTAAGATATTGCAGGCATTTTAGTTAGTTACACAGATAATGTGAACATTATCTTAGTATTTTCTGTAATAGACAGCAGTCATTTATAGACAACAGCATTATCAAATACTCTCATATTAATGATGTCAAAAGTACCTGTGCTTCACTGCTAGAGGTCATTATTAAAATAATAAATTATATACCCTTCCAAAAGTTTCTGAGCAGTAAGATTTTTGATGTTTTTTAAAGAAGTCTCTTCTGCTCACCAAGCCTGCATTTATTTGATCCAAAGTACAGCAGTACAAATTTGTAATATTTGTGCTAACTGTTTTCTATTTAAATATAATTTAATTTAATTTTTGTGATTTCAAAGCTGATTTTTTTAGCATCATTACTCCAGTCACATGATCCTTCAGAGATCATTTTAATATTCTGATTTGCTGCTCAAAAAACATTTAGATTTTTTTATATGCTGAAAGAGAAAACGACAAGTTTCTTCGATGAATAGAAAGTTCAGATACACAGCATTTATCTGAAATGGAAATCACTTTAAAGCATCCTTGCTAAATAAAAGTATTAATTTCTATAATTTCTTTACCCCCAAAGAAATGTTACAAAAGCAGATTATTTGTTTCAGATAAAAGCTGAACTTTCAGTCTTTCTATTCATCAAAGAATTTAGAAAAAAAATAACTCTTTTAAATGTTGATGATGATAAAAATAAATAAATAAATAAATAAATAAAATGTTTTTTGAACAGCAAACCAGAAGATTAGATTTCTGAAGGATTATTTGACACTGATGCCTGGCGTAATGATGCTGAAAATTTAGCTTTGGAAATTACAGGAATAAATTACATTTTAAAAAAGATTCAAATAGAAAACTGTTATTTTAAATAATAAAAATATTTTAAAATTTTACTGTTTTTGCTGTACGTTGGATCAAATAAATTCAGGCTTGGTGAGCAGAAGAGATGTCTTTGAAGACATTAAAAATCTTATTGTTCAAAAATGTTTAACTGGTAGTATAACAACAACTGATTTTTGCATTATTGTTATTATCCAAAACTTTTACATTTTTTAGTTATTTTATTTTAATTTTACTTAAGTTGAAGTACCACCAATTACTAAAACCAAAGCTAAATGGAATTTACTAAATTAAAGCTAAAATTTTAAATAAAAACTGAAAAGAGAAAAACACAAATTCAAGATACATAAAGGTATAATAATATAAAAATTATGCTCAAGTAACACTGGTTCAGTACCCCACTCAGTTTGTTACCAAGTACTGCCATCTCATTTTAAATTCACACAGGCAAGCAGTTTAAAATAAATAAATAAAACTTGTGTACATTATATAATTATGTAAATAAATACAAATAAATTCTATTAAACATTTATTTATTTATGTATATTATATTTATTTATATATATATATATATATATATATATATATATATATAGAGAGAGAGAGAGAGAGAGAGAGAGAGATGGATATAGATAGAGGACTTGCATTTAATTACTTTTATACTTTTTTATTTATTTATATATTATATATATTTTTTCCCAATTTTATTCATTGTATGGTTATTTGGAGAAAACGTCCTTCAACGTTCACTTAATTTAAAATATTGAAGTACAAGCTGTCCTTTTATTTGAATTAGTTAACATTTAACTCATAAAGCACTGTTAAATTGCATATTAGTTTTTGTTGTGGTAACAAAATTGATATCTACAAACAGGAAACTGTGAAAACGGGTACTAATAATCATCAGCAATGGATAAGTGAGACTGATTCAGCCTAATGTTGCTGTTGAATATGAGTGACCTGACCTTTGTTGGTTCTGCTCATCCAGAAGTGATGAAGGCTTCCCAGCAGGCCATCGAGCGCGGAGTGAAAGACTTTCTCTTCATCGACTACAAACGGAGGAGTGGCCATTTTGATGTGACTACAGTTGCCTCCATCAAGGAGATCACAGACAAGGTTTGTCAACACCTCTGCTGAACGCTTCTCAGTCGATTTTTTTTAAAATGATGTTGAGTTTGATCTAAAGTCTGATGCATATCTTGTAATTAGATGTATATCAAGAGCTGAGGTTCATGTTTGTTGATTGTGCTTGCAGGATTGCTGTCAGTAAGCTCTTGTTTCTCTGTCGCTCATGCTGTATATGTGTAACATGACTCAGACCTGTTCTGTGCTGTGTCGTTCTCTCTCTCGTAGGACTGTCACTGTTTGCTTGACATTGCACCTCACGCTATCGAACGGCTTCACAGCGTTCACATTTACCCAATCGTCATTTTCATTCGCTACAAAAACGCAAAGCAGATAAAGTAAGTGTCCACATCCCTCTTCACAAATACTTCTCGAACATTTCAGTGAGCCAGCTGAGCTCTTGGGTGTCCTTGTGGGACCCATCCAAACACACACACACACACACACACACACACTCTGTTTAAGGCCCTCCTGGCAAATTTGTACGCCAAGAAGTTCCTGTGCACTCCCTTAGGGCCCTGGAGACATTTGGGAAATGGAAAGCAGTTCTACTGTGTAGGCTGCACTTGACTTGGAAGAACTGCTGTTAAATGTATGAATATCTTGGCTCGCTTTTGCCATAAAGTTCTATAGATGCATAAGAAGATATACGACCACATAGGCTGCCGCTTCAGTCTTTCTGTCTGTGTCTCTCTCTACTTTGCTCAAGGTTGTCCGCTGAAGACCGCTTTGCGAGATCCCCTGGCCAGTTTATCAGACGAGGAAAATGAAAGCCGACTCTAGAGCGTTAATATGCATATCACGGGTTCACAGCATACTGTACTGATAGCTCTCTAGGGGTGTGAGACTTAAAAGGACAATAAATCCCAGCTTTATTCTCCTGATAGTGCTGCATAACTCTGCCTTTAGGTCTCCTCAGCGCTTCCGTGTAGAGTTGCGAGAGCGCTAATGGTGCAAAGTCGTCCCAACAGAGATTTTTAAATTGGTGATTTCCCAGAAGGATTGGAAAATCGAGCCTGCACTCGATCGCTATGGGGATTAATGCAGGTCGTCTTTGACCTGCTGACTAGCACCTACTTAATATAAAGGCAACCTGAGTTAATCAGTCCTGCTCTCATTAGCACTCAGGATCATGACATCACATCATGTACAGTGACTTAATTTCTTGAAACTCAAAAAGACTTTCTATGAAAACTCTCCTGGGCTGGTTGGTATATTAAATGTTTAGATGTTTACCAGGATTCTGGACCAGTATTAAATAAAGCAGTTAACGTAAATATTACCATGATTTAAATACAATTTCTGAAGTCTTTTTCCATGTATTGAACTGTTGGGAAAACACACACGCAACCAGTCAAAAGTTTTTGAACAGTAAGATTTTGAAAACTCTTCTGCTCACCAAGCCTGCATTTATTTGATCCTAAGTACAACAAAAACAGTAACATTTCGAAATATTTTTACTATTTAACTGTTTTGTATTTGAATATATTTAAAAATGTAATTTATTCCTGTGATTTCAAAGCTGACTTTTCAGCATCATTACTCCAGTCACACAATCCTTCAGAAATCATTTTAATATTTTGATTTGCTGCTTAAAAAACATTTATTATTATTATATTACGGCTAAGTAGAATTTCTTTTCAGGTTTTTTTTTTTTGACGTATGGAAGGTTCAGAAGAACAGCATTTATCTGAAATGGAAATCTTTTGTAACATTATAAATGTCTTTATCATCTCTTTTGATCAATGTACAGCATCCTTGCTAAATAAAAGTATTAATTTCTCTAATTTCTTTTCCAAAAATTATACTGTGTCTTTTGAATGGTATAGTGTATAATGCTACAAAAGCTTTTTATTTCAGATTAATGTGGATCTTTCTATTCATCAAAGTATCCTGAAAAAAACATCAACTCATCTGTTTAAAAATGTTTGATAATAATAATAATAAATAAACGTTTTTTGAACAGCAAATCAGCATTTTAGAATGTATTCTGAAGGATCATATAACACTGAAGACTGGAGTAATGATGCTGAAAATTTAGCTTTGATCACAGAAATAAATTACATTTTAAAATATATTCAAATAGAAAATCGTTATTTTAAACAGTAAAAATATTTCCAAATATTACAGCTTTACTGTATTTTGGATCAAATAGATACAAGCTTGGTGAGCAGTTAAAAATCTTTATATCTATAGCTATAGGTTGTTATATAGGTGCATTTTATGGTTTAATAATTTAGCATTTATTATATTTTTTTTAATGTAAATGTTTATTTAATAGTCAAAATAAGTAAATGTTATATAGGAAATATAGTAAAAAATGCATCTTTTTAAGAGGGTTTTTACATAGACATTCTTTATTGGAAACCTATTTTTTATTTTATTTTTATTTAATTTTAATTTAAAAAATGGTACCAAAGTACAAAATGCAGTATAGTAAATCTATTGAAAATGCAATGTTTTTATTGATTTTATTTGTTTTGTTTTATTCAGCATCTTTTTTTTCAACATTCAACACTGACACAGACGACACCTGTCACAGCCGGGTGTTTACATAGACGTTCAGTTGTTTTGCCCTGCAGGAATCCATTTCTCAAGGGAGCTGCACACTTTTACTCAGTTTTAGTATTTCACAGCTGATGTCTTCATTTTACAAGCGTTTTATTATGCATCCGTCCAAAATGTTGCTGCTTGGAACACGTTTGTCTCAAAAGAACAATGTCAATGTGCGAGTTTAATCTTGTAATGTCATTATGTGTGAAGTCTGAATGACTGTTCTGTTTGCCCGTGTAGAGAGCAGAAGGATCCAGTTTATCTGCGGGATAAAGTCTCTCAAAAACATTCCAAGGAGCAGTTTGAGATTGCACAGAAGATAGAACAGGAGTATAGCAAATTTTTCACAGGTTTGCTATTCTTATCCACCTCTGGTACAAATCTTTTTAAAAATATGACACCATAATGATTTATTACATTCATATATGATAATATTACTCATTTATTTTAATTGGAAGAAGGGAAAATACATCTGTGTATAAATTGCTTTTTTTTTTTTAAAGAAATAAATGAACATTTTGTTCAAAAGCATCTCAGCAATTTCTGAGACTCACTTTTGTTTGATGTTTTCTTACAGGTATCGTTCAAGGAGGCACCTTCCCTTACATTTGCACTCAGATCGTGACTATTGTGGATCAGGAACAGAGCAAAGTTCTGTGGACGCCGCTGGGCTCTCCGTAGGGCTCAGAGACTTACAAACACTAGACTTTACACAACACACGCAAAGGTACAATAACATTACAAGCGTCACGTTAAGATAGTGATTCTTTTTTTGTCTATTTGTTTATATTACATTATTAATTGTAACTCTTATTTGTATATGTGTGTATGATTGTCTATAAGTGTGTGTGTGTGTGTGTGTGTGTGTGTGTGGATGCAGGACGATAGCACTGAAGTATTTGTTCATTTCCTTTGGTCTTCCTGACGGACATGTAAAGTTTTAGCAATGCTGCATTTAAGACACTCGTTTACAGAGCAATCAGTCGGTGAATTGTTTAACGTCTGCCTGAATGTGAAGTCCCCCCCCCCCCCCCCATAGAAGCAGCCCTGCACCAAAACGGTATGCGTGACACCCTCCTACGTCCGACATATCAGCTCAAGGACTGAATCCTCGTCGTTTGTGGCCAAGTTTGTTGTGTAGATGTCAGCGCGCGTCGCTTTGAATCGTAGTGCTTATCTATGGAGCTGAGACAGGTTTCTACGGGCCAAATGGAAGTGCCTTTGGAGATCTACTGAGCGTATGACAATGGCATGAGGTGAAAGCCTGGTATTTAAACAGTAAAACTTCTCCGATTGCACTCCAGGGCTAGACAGACCACTGTGTACTATGAGATTCTCATAGCAGAGCTTATATTTAAAGAGAATATCCCATGTAACACTTGTACTCGTGCATACGAACTGAAGTACGGGCGCACATTTATGCGTATGTATGCAATTTCAGCGAAATATATAGAAATATATTTACTGTATTTTTACTAGGGGAGTGTGACGGAGTGTCACGTCTTAGCAAATATTAGCATGTTTGTGTGTGTGTGTGTGTGTGCGCGCGTGCGAGAGAGAGCGAATGCACGTTTCCGTTTGTGTATGTTTGTCAGTCACTTTTATATGTACTACACACTAAAAAAACAAACAAACAAACAAACAAAAAAAATCACGAAAAGAAAAGTTGCAGGGTAAACCTGAAATGGTTTTCTTAAATCTGTTTAAATGTTAGTGGTTTTTCATTGCTATTTAATTCTTTTTTTTGTTTGTTTTTTATTATTATTATTATTATTATTATTATTATTATTCAAGAGGCATGTTATGTCTCATGCAGACCAGTAGCCCCATTAATGTTGTGCCAAAAACATGTAATTTTCTTTGGTTTTTCTGTTTTGCACTTCCAACGTTATGAACCCTAAACAAATGACTGTTTGTAGGTTTCCAATAGAATGGAAATAGGTACTATAATTTTTACTGTAAAATAATATTCATGTGTATCACTCCTGCTCCGTACATTTCATTAACTGCCTTTTTTTAAGAAAAAAAAGAGAAACACTACATAAAAAGGGATTTATTACATTTTTTTTTTCACAGCACCACAATATATCAGTCCATTGGTTTGAAATTAGACTTTTATTAAGTAAATCTAACGCCTAAATCTAACTATTATTCTGAATAGCTAGTGTACGGTTTTACACAAGGGATTCATCACCACAGAGTATTTAGAAACGGTTAAAACATACAGGTACTGTTTCCATTGGGATTTCTTTTATTCTAAAAGAATGTGATTTGTATGAAAACGTCATTAATGCGAGAATAAAAGTCATTTTCTGTATCTCACACATTAAATGAATCACGATGGTGTGTGTTTGATTGATGGGTGTATTCATTGTGCTGCGGGCTGAGATCTCCATCATATTAAGGGTGTCATACAGCTGCTTCCGCAGTGCCGGTTGCATCTACAGCAGATTGACATGTGCTGTAATTGAGTGTGGAGCTGTCTTATTTGTTGCTCCTCCTTGAAGCTGATGCACTGCGTCTAACCATGGGGAAGATATAGTGTTAATTACTGGAACTAAGGTGAGCTCTCAAACAATAGCTGCGTCTGTACAACTGTCAGCTGCTGTTTGGAGTGGACGGGGCTGTTAAACTTGATTCTGATTTAGCAAAAAATTCTTGTCGAAGAAGTTTGTTTTATCAGACCACCAGCTGACCGAGGAGAACATTACAGTACTGTCAATTTGCCTTTTAAAGTCTGCTCAATTTGCCTTTTAAATCATCACGACTTGCATAAAATAAAATCTATAGATCTAAAACAGTTAAAGTCGCTATAGAACAATGTTAGTTTAAACATTAAACCTAGATAAATGTGCGCTATTAGGTGAATATTGTTTTTGAAGAGGAGAAGCTGAAATCATTTTTTCAGCGAATAGGCTACATGATAAATAAATAAATAAATAAAAAGCTTTAAATTATTACTTAACGAAATAAAACAATTCGGGAAAAAAACGCTTTCATTATGTAATCCGTAAAGATGCTTTCCTTTAAAAGTTGCGTCCAAAGAAGAGATTGCGAGTCAGGGTCTTTGCTACATTATCTCAGAATACACTAGTTTATTAATGGATTATTCAAATATCTCCTTACTGTTTCCCCCGACACATTCAATGCTAATTATTTTTGCCGGTGCTTTGTGACAAGAAGATGGAAGGGGACATATGCCGCGAAGCTCCCGCGGAGTGAAGAAAAGGTGGAGATACGAGCTCTTCTCAGACAGTTGAAGTGTTCAAATGAGTTAAGAGATTTGTTCTCAAGCTATTTTCAACACTTTAGATTGGTTAACAATTTGTAAAAATGACAGATCCACGTGGGCACTGACCAATAGCATCGATTTCTGAAAAAATATGAAATTGACAAAATTTGGACATACGAGGTTTCCGCCCGACAGCGACGATATATAGTATGATGGATAGATGCTGTAAGAATGATAGAACAAACGAGATATTGTAAGACATGGATAGATATTGTAGATAGATATTGTATGATGGATAGATATGGTAATAATGATAGAAAGAACAAGATAGATACTGTAAGATAGAACAAATTATAAATTGCTAGATGGATAAATATTGTATGATGGATAGATACTGTAAGAATGACAGAACGAACGAGATAGATATTGTAAGACATGGATAGATATTGAAAGATATCTATAGATGGGTAGGTAGGTAGATAGATAGATAGATAGATAGATAGATAGATAGATATTGTATGATGGATAGATATTGCAAGAATGGCAGAACGAACGAGATAGATATTGTAAGACATGGATGGATAGATAGATAGATAGATAGAGATATTGTATGATGGATAGATATTGTAAGAATGATAGAACGAACAAGATAGCTATTGTAAGACGGATAGATATTGTAAGATATAGATAGATTATATGATGGATGGATATCGTAAGAATGATAGAACGAACACGATAGATATTGTAAGACATGGAAAGATATTGTAAGACAGATGGATGGAGTATGATGGATAGATATTGTAAGAATGATAGAACGAACAAGATATATTTTAAGACATTGTAAGAGATGATAGATATATAGATAGATACTGTATGATATATAGATATTGTAAGAGTGATAGAACGAACGAGATGGATATTTTAAGATAGATAGATAGATACTGTAAGATATCTATAGATAGAACAATAGATAAATAGAACAAACAATAGATATTGTAAGAGATTGATATGGTTAGATATTGTAAGATCGATAGAATGAACAAGATATATAAATGGAGATATATAGAACAATAGATACTGATAGAATGATAGAACAAATTTATATATAAATTGAATGAATGATAGAAAAACATATTATGTGATAGATATTGTAAGAGACAGATGTTATAAGATAGATACTGAAAGATAGATAAATTGATATCGATGGAACGATAGATGGATATATTGTAATATAGATGTAGAGAGGGATGTAAATAGACATTCAGAAAGATGCAGATGGATGTAGATATAGATAATCTCATTTTAAATAAGATAATGTACTATGAACATCCATTCATGAAATTGACATTAACCTAATTTAATAAATGCTGTAATATAGTTCTTAATTTTTAGCTCAAGTTAGGTAATGCCTTAACTAATCATGACAAACTGACAGACTTTTTATTGTGAAGTATTGTGCATAAATAACTTTTTCTTTTTTGGTGAACTTCATTTTTAATTTGACCAGTTTAAATCATTTGATTTCAACTGCTCATTAGCATACACTATTCCACAACTTCACATTTCAAGTGTGTACAATAACGATGCTATAATGAAACGCATGCATCTCATTAATTCACATATTTACATATTTCCAGCAAAGCCTGCCACTTGCACATTAACAAGCTTAAAAAAATGTAGCCAAAGACTTAATTATCATAATATGCTGCTTTAAAGAGACATTGAATAATAGTGTGCTTCCAGCCACACATTCCTTCTTGTTTCCAACTGCCCTTCGAATAAGAAAGAAGAGTCATAAGGTAAGCCCTAGCACACATTCTCCTGACAGAGAGGTCACTGGCTGTACAGCAACACATTTCCTTAGTAAGGGATTAGTGTGGTGTGTAACACTGAAGATGCCCTCAGCCATGCCAACGCTGATTATCACAGTTCAGTCATGAGAAGTCAAGCTCCTCCCCAAAGCGTGTCCTCATTTGGCTCGTGCTGATTTCTTGTCCTGAGCTCCCTCTCCAACTCTCGCTCGGCCACGGGAAGCCCTAAGAATGCCTTCAAGGCTTCACCCTTACAGCAAAATGTCCTTCAAGTCCCCTTCCTCTTCTTTTAGAAAGGGTTGAGTCTCCTGCTATGGTATCTGTTTCAAGACAGCTGCTGGTAGCTCTTCTGAACTTGAGAAGTAGAGTGGTTCTAGTACCACTTGTGAACAATGCTACATTTTTACAATAAAAGTGTGCTCTTTTCTTGGAGCTGTGCATCTGTCAGCTCTCATAGGAACTGGTTCTTTAGCCCTTTGAGCTGACAGCTGGCCACGTTTTCCAGGAAGATGACCAGTCGTGGATCCTATTGCCCTCCATAAATAACACCACTGAAGCCGGGTCTGCAAGATCCAGACCCTACCAACTGGTGGCCTGCTCGGTGGAAGATCTACTCACACAATACAACTGTAAAGAGTAGGATTGCCTATGTTGCCAACATAACATGCACACAAACATAGGGACACATAATGAGATAATTGAAACTATTTGATTGTTTTCCAATGGTTGTAGTATTCATTTCACATGTGTATTGGGTAACACTCAGGGTCTTGAAACTGGAGCTATTGAGAAACCCCATGTGGTACAAATGTCAAATCACCAAGCTCAGTGTTTTTACACTAAACTTGCACTTCTGCTGTCGTCCAGTAGGAGGAGAAGTAACAGATGCTGTTTGAAACTGAATGTGCTGCTCAGTGACTGCAGGGTGAAAGCAAAATGGAAATCTAAATAAAAATGCACTTCTGTTGCATGATCTGTTGATACGACTATAGACCAGCATACAGTACGCCAGCTGACAGCCATCTACAAAGATTCAGTTTCAGCTGCTATTTTGGTTAAGTAATATCATCTCTCAGACAGTAAATCACATCCATAAAAATCATAGATGTCAGTGAATCTCTTTTACACCTCATTTGAATTTATCTATATTTATGCTTTGAAAATGACTTGTTTTAGGGTCTCATTTCATAGCCTGTCAAGTACAGGGACAGTAGCTGGACATCTGTCTTATAAGTATCCAAATAACAACAATACTACTACTACTACTAATAATGATGAAGCCCAACCTTTTGTTGATTTTATCATCAATATTTATACAATGAAATTCAGCAAGCTATCTTAACACAACTCAACAGGTTCCCAATCGCTTATCACTTATCCTTGACCTTTAGGGAAACAGCTTAGACCTCAATGGTGAAGCCATGACCAAATTACTGAGACAAACACAAGGATAAACATGTTGATGTGTAATGAAGCATCACATTACATCTGAACGCACAGGACACACTGTGCTTTTGACCTTATAGGATTTGCTTCTCTTAACAAAGACTGGTCTTGCTAAATGTCCACGTATGTTGCTGTACACTTCACATAAAGTGAGATTTCATTTATTTAATTTCATTCATTTAAATTCAGACCCACAAATATTTTGCTTTCAGATACTGAAAAATAGAGAATAAATTATTGAATAAAGCTGTTATTTGCGTTTTCTTTGTGCACGAAAAGTATTCTTGTAGCTTCAGAAAATTAAGGTTGAACCATTGATGTCGCATGGACTCTTTTAATGATGTCCTTACTAAGTTTCTGGGCCTTGAACGTGGTAGTTGCATTGCTGCCTATTCAGGGTCAGAAAGCTCTCGCATTTCATCAAAAATATTTGTGCTGATAGAGTGTTTCACGACACATCGTCATTCGGGAATATTGGCAGCACTGAATGTAAACAATGCCACTGAACCAAATAAAACTTGAAAATTTTGCTGATTATTAATCGGCTGTACTAATCGGTCAGACCAGAAAAACATTTAGAGTACTACAGACTGCCAAAAGTCTGTACAAAACAAGAAGAGTGCAAAACACCTGTCTGAGGGACAAAATGCGTTTGTGAAACAGGATTTCCAGGGCAAGTATCTTGACAACGTTTGTGTTTGCTCTTATCATTCCCTGTCCGGTAGGTGAAATAGTAGACTAATATTTTAATTAATAATGCCTGTATGTATCTTTACCACCTATTAACTTCAGTTTATCAAAATGTTATGCCCTTCCTGCTTACTAAGTCATTTTCTACATGATAAAACAGCTTCCACATGTTTTTTTCCCTATGATTTAGACAGCATAAATTAGATTAGAAGTGTGTTATTTCTTAGAATATCTAAATCTAATGTATTAGGCCTTTTGTAAGCTCATCTCTTCAATATAGTCTCTTAAACAGATCAAGAATGTAAAAGTATGTCTAGTGTAAAGTATTATATGTATTGTAAATATTATATGTGTGTTTTTCCCCCTTTTTTTAAATATATATTTAAGAAGATCCTCGATCATTTTGACGCGTTTATAAAAATATGTCCGTATGCTCTCTCTTTGGAGCGCATCGACCATCTTTATTATAAGGGGATGGCTCCGCCCTCCTACCTGTAAATCTCCCCAACAATCTGTGGAGCAGATCTGACGGACTGCCTGGATCAGCTGAGGAAAGTGAATGGGGACAGCGACATGTCATTGAGAGCGGAATAATCGCCGAAACGCCGATATTTGAACGGGTTCTTCCATCGAGCCTTGCAAGACTACAAAGAGCAGCTTGGTTCCCAGCTGAATAGCTTTGGAGACATTGATTAAGTTGGCGTTTATGAGAGAAATATCGATTAGACGCCGCTGAGGCGACCCTGTCACTGGATGGACGACAGAGCGCTTGGTCGTACACAAGCCGCCTGAAGAGACAGCCGCGCGTCCGCGTTTCTCTCACGAATCCTCTCGCCTTCTTGCTGATAACAACGTAGACCACACGAATATTGGTTTTATTTGACATTTTATTTTGAAGATATGGAAAAAGACGAGGAAAACCCTTCAAAATGAAAACATGAAGTCGTCATTAATGCGGATTTAAATGTCTCGCGCTGAGGGTAACGGACGCGCGATTTCTCCTCACGCTCTCCACGCTGCTGCATTTCTCGCACAAAAATATAATTCACGCTGAGCAGACGTGGATAGAAAAACAGAAAAGAAAGGAGAGGGATATTTGAAGCAATATGGCTGATGGCTGGGGTTGGGGGCGCTGGCAGGAGCTCTCCAAAGCTTCATCTCAATGCTAGCTGTGGCAGATGGCAACGGATCCTATGGCAGCAGCAGCTCTAGAATGAGTAATAATTTCAATTTTAATAAAAACCCGGACTCTTCTGTCTCTATATCGAAGATGGATCTGATCATCCCGTTTTCAGCAGACGTACCCTGTGACAACAATGGTCAGCGCATGTGGTGGGCTTTCCTCGCCTCATCCATGGTGACGTTTTTCGGGGGTCTCTTCATCATCCTCCTGTGGAGGACCCTCAAGTACCTGTGGACTGTCTGCTGCCATTGCAACATCAAAAACAAGGTAACGCAAGCCCTTTCCCCTCTCCACGAAAAGCAACATTCGCTGGAATTAAATGGTCATGCTATCTTTGTGCGTTGGTAGTATCTTAATAACCAAATGGCATTTTGATGGCAGTGAGTTGGCATTGATAGAAGTGATTCATTGTGAGTAATACACTGGATCTGCATGGCAATATTGCAGCAAGCACTCAGTCTGAAAAAAAAAAGATGCACACAGCCCAAAAACATCTCAGTATTTCACATTTTAAAAAAATTTAATTAAGAGATTAATCATATATAATGTGTACAAATGAAAGCCTTTTATATAGATCTCATATTTGAATGATCTTTTATTTTGTTTTATCCTTTTCTTCTTGTTAGGGATTTGTTGATAGATTAAAATGGTTAATAAGTGCCAAATTCAGAGAATACACTAGATTTGAATGAGGAATTGGAGATATATGTACGCAAATAGTAAGCAGGTAATCTATTTGAACTTTTTACTAGATTCCTGTAACCTTGTAAACAAACCGTTTCATATAGGAACTTGTATGCATTAAACATAATCTTTGTTACTTTAGCTAGTGGTTTGTTGATTATTTATCAGAAGTGTATATAAGACTTTTACAAACATCTAATGTGTGACCCTGGACCAAAAAACCTTTTTTTAAATAAATGAGTCTTCCACTGATGTATGTTTGTTAGGATATGACAACATTTGGCTGAGATACGACTTTTTGAAAATCTGGAATCTGAGGGTGCAGATGTTGAGAAAATCACCTTTAAAGTT
Organism: Cirrhinus molitorella; assembly: GCA_033026305.1. Classification (NCBI taxonomy): domain Eukaryota; kingdom Metazoa; phylum Chordata; class Actinopteri; order Cypriniformes; family Cyprinidae; genus Cirrhinus; species Cirrhinus molitorella. The sequence continues at coordinate 17,752,511 of CM065126.1, forward strand.
GTCCAAATGAAGTTCTTAGCAATGCATATTACTAATCAAAAAATAAGTTTTGATATATTTACAGTAGGAAATGTACAAAATGTCTTCATGGAACGTGATCTTTACTTAATATCCTAATGATTTTTGGCATAAAAGACAAATACAGTGTATTGTTGGCTATTGCTACAAATATACCCGTGCTACTTACGACTGACTTTGTGGTCCAGGGTTACATATATGATTCATTAAGCGCAATGAAATTGAAAGCAAGCCAGCACATTAATAAAGAGCACGGTCATTTCGGGACACAGATTATCTTTAACTAACAGGCAGCATCGACTACAAACACATTTTAGTATTTGATTTTCATAGGAATCCAGTCCAGGCCTGTTGCTTGCAGAAATGTAAAACATAGGAATCTATTCTTCACATCCATTCAATTTGATGGTAATGTGATGGCTTCCATTAGGCACTCAAAATGGACTCGGTGGGAGTGTGCGATTGCAACAAAAGTGTGGCTTATCTTCTGCATATCCATCATCTTTGACGGATTGGCTGCAATCCAATGTAAATGGAAAAGTGTTATTCACTTCTCTAGAGATATAAAAAAGGACCGAAGCTTCATTTTGGCTGCTTCATGTGGGATTTGAGGAAGCAATATCTAGTGAGTTATAATTAACCACACGAGGCCTGGATTCGAACTGCCAATACACTTTAATCCCTATTAGTATCTACCGACTAAGATATCTGTCTGGGAATTACCTAAAGGCAAGATTAGATGGTTTGTTTTCCTGCTAGTTTGTCAACAACCTTGGCTGTAGGGTGTTTAAGCGTTTAAATGGTTGATATGAATGAATTAGCTGTTCCTTCTCATTCGGATGAGACTGTGTTGAACTTTTTATTTATTTAAATGAGAAGGGTTAATGACGTCTGTGAAGTCACCAGTCTTCATTACCAATTAATTACCTACATGTACAAGCGTTCCAGCAAAGCAGAGTCTGTCTGAAGCTGACACTGTAGTTCAGCCTCTTCGCATGGAAGTTGTTAAAACACAATCAGGCCTGTGTTTATATCACCTGCTGTTGGGAATCATTGATTAAGCCTTGTTGTCTTCTCTGGGATATGATGTTTAAGTAAGACCCGACTTTTTCGCGTCGTCAGTGGCTGATGACACGGTTGTTGGGCCATTGGGAATGAGCATGTTGTGCCAAGTGATATCTCACCATATCCCGTTTCCAAGAAGAAATGAAAATGGCGCTGTGGATAATTGTGTGCACTTGATGTGCTTCCTAGTGGAAGGAGACTCTAGAGGGGTGACTTTGTGGATGGGTATTGACACTCTGTTGCAAGGGGAACATGCTTGTTAGAAGCATTAAGAGACTGAAACGTTATCCCCGCGCAGCTGACTGCGGACGGCAGGTCTTCCAGGCATAGTGTCAGTAATGGGACGCGCAGCAGAGGCCGGCCATGTTGAGCGAGTGGGTGAGAGTGAGAGCGTGCCATTATATCAGTCATGTAGATTGCACCTGGAAAAAAAGACCTCACATCATCTTAGAGTTGTTCACCTGCTCTTCCTGATTCTGTAATAGACTTAGCAGATTGGTTATTTGATGAGTCTCTCCATTGCTCACTAGGTGATAAGTGCCCCTAGGTGCAGTTGCGACACGGAAGGAATGATGACTTAATGTGAACTCGCTCTCTCTGTCCTCTGTGGCACCTTGCCTGGGGCTCCAGCTAAAACACGTGCTTTAACGTGCGACACCTATTGAGTCTCATAAGAGCCATTCTGTCGTTTTTAAGGGGTCAAAGAGAATAAAGATAGGATAATGCTCAGTTTTTTAGTTTTACTGGTAGCAGTAGCAGCTGCACTGGCAGTAACAAACACTCTTGTCATGTTTAGTTGAGCCAAGGAGGTTTGTTGATGCCTTGAAGTCACGTTGGAATGATCATATTCCACTAAAAAAACTAAGCCTTTTTGTTAAGAGATTTATGCATTTTATTTAATAATAAAATTCCATAAAATCTAATCCTCATCTTTTTTTTTTTTAATTAAGGATTGTTCAGTTATTCAGTTAAATATAAAATGATTAATAAATTCAATTTGATGGAGTTTAAATTGTGTAAATCTAAGTCAGTGCAAAAGTTATTGGATAGTAAGATTTTTTTGTTTTTTAAGTCTCTTCTGCTCACCAAGCCTGCATTTATTTGATCCAAAAACAATAAAATATTATTATTTTTTTTATTTTACTATTTAAAATAGCACTTTTCTATTTGAAAATATATTAGAAAAATGTATTTTTTTTTTTCTGTTATCAAAGCTAAATTTTCAGCATTACTCCAGTTTTCAGTGTCACATCTTCTTTCAGAAATCATTCTATTATGCTGATTTGCTGTTCAAGAAACATTTAATTATTATTATCAATATTTAAAACACTTGAGTACATTTTCTTCTGGATTTATTTGATGAATAGAAAGATCCAAAGATCAGCATTTATCTGAAATAAAAATCTTTTGTAACTTTATACACTATACCATTCAAAAACTTAGAGTCAGTATAATTTATTTATTTTTGTGAAAGAAATTATCAAAATTATTACTTTTATTTAGCAAGGATGCTTTAAATTGATCAAAAGTGATGATAAACACATTTATTATGTTACAAAAGATTTCTATTTCAGAAATGCTGTTCTTCTGAACTTTCTATTCATCAAAGAAACCTGAAAAAATTCTGCTTGGCTGTTTTCAACAACATAATAATAATAAATGTTTTTTGAGCAGCAAATCAGAATATTAGAATGTTTCTAATGGTTAGTAGAATGATGCTAAAAATTCAGGTTTGTTATCACAAGAAAGAAAAATCATGTTTAAATAGAAAACGGTTATTTTAAATAGTAAAAATATTTCAAAATTGTATTGTTTTTGCCGTATTTTAGATCAAATAAATGCGAGCTTGGTGAGCAGAAGAGACTTAAAAACATTAAAAATCGTAATCGTATAAACTTTTGACTGGTAGTGTACAATGCCTTACTGAATAAACCTAATGGGACATTAAATGTAATCTTACAGTAAAATACTGTTAAATGTAAATTAACATTCCCAGAATTGTCTTTGTGATTCTTCACATTTAAATGCTTTTGTTTTAGCTTTATAATCAGTTATGTATATTATGTATTATGTTTTTAAATTCATATTTCCATATACTGGTGTTGTGTGTAACCATGATAGTGTTTTGTAATTATGATATATTAGTATTCAAATTAACTTGAGGAAAAGCTGCTTCTAATGATCTTTTATTCATGATATGGCTCGTCATCTGTGTATTTATGGTGGTTTTCAGTAATATTATAAAGTCACAAAATATATTTTAGTGCTACATTATATTATGAATGAATGAATGTTTACTATAAATTTAAGTTCAACCTGAAATGTTGCTATTGTATTTTCTTATGTTAATGTTCTGGCAACCACAGCTGCTGTTTTTACTGTATTTTATTTACTGTATTTTATTCAATTTGAATAAAGCTGAGCTGCTGCCATCTTTGCGCACCCTTTTTTGAGCCAATCATTTGAGCTGTGACAAATCACTTTGGAGCCACAGGAAAAACTGTAACACTGATTGGCTGATGGCATCACATGAACATGCAGAGTCCCGCAGCCTTTCACTGGCGACTGTCCTGCCGGTGCATGAGCTGTGACGTCAAAGGGAAAGGGAAAGATATGAGGTTTGCAGAACACATCTGAACACATGAGTATTTTATTTTGAAATCTCCTTGTTTAGACAATGCTGTAATTATGACACCTATCAGCAGAGCCTTACTGCCACTAGCAACACATAAATGCTTACGTACCTACTTCACCTTTAATGAGTTTGGTTCTTTTAATAAGGCAGACACTAGCAACATTAAATGCTTGGATTTTTCCATGACCCAAATTTTTATTTACATTTCGCCCGAGGTTGCAAAAGCACTACTAAAGCTGAATTTGATATTGATTCATATTCCATGTTTATTTAATATTGTTCTATATTTCTGCTCTTAATTGCTTTATTTCTTTCCCCATCTTGTTTTTACTGGCAAATAACATGAAGGTGTTTACCAAAAGCTATTGCACCTTGAAATGAGCTTTTGCTTTTCGATCCAGTGATTTAGTCCGAGTCCTGCATGACTACCGTTTTCCATTTAAAGCTCAAGACGCTTTCTCTGACCCACTGGAGGGTTATGTCTCAAATGAGGCGTGTGTTTTGTACGCATGTGTTATGAGACTACAATACAAAGATATTTTTATAGACCTAGGGCTGAACTTTGTATTTTCATTAAAGCACTCAGAATTACTGAGATGCCTAGTAAGTGGGTTTGTTGTGCGCCTGTGTATCCCCTCGTGCTTGGCAACGCGCCGGCTGCCTTTGGGCTAACAGGCGGACAGCACACACCCAAAGATCAGCTGTCCCTCTCACTAACGCTCTAACACAATGTACCCTGTGAGCCTGTGCTCGGTACATGCGTCTATAGCTAAATTATGAAATAATCATCACTTTTTTTTTATTGTCACTCTATAGTTTACGTTTGGATATGCAAAAGAGTGAAGTGGAAGAGCGTGTGGTGAAAGTCAAAGGACACTTTGCTGTTAGAGTAGTAATTCTGCTTTTAATGAAGCTTTTAGGTAATTTTTCTCCACTGGCTTATTTATTTATTTTTTTTTTGGAGTTTATCTTGTAACAGCTCAATGAGAATTATGTGGAATTGATTTGTTATTGATCACAACAAACCGTCTGTCTTTGTACACCTCTTGAATTGATATTCGGGAATGTTTTTAAATGTCGTATCTCCTCAGGATGTCACGTTGGCCGTTTGTTGTCAATATGACAAATGTGTATGCATATTAAAACGGTGGAAGAGGCTTCTCTTATCATCATGGTGCGGTATAAAAATATAAAAACATGTCAGATTTGTTGCTGCAGCCACTAGGTTGAATTGAGCGATAATGATGTATGAAGAAATTGAAACTGACAGTTGTACAGGGCAGTCAGGCCTGGGAGAGCTGTTTTAGTATACACTTAAATACTTTTTTTGAGAGTGATTTATTTTCTGTCAAACATGTCCACTTATTGTGTGTGGAACACTACAATTTGGTCCCCTGATATGTGTTATTCTTACATAGTGCTTTAATAATCACCTCAGGCAAAATGTAAGGCAATGTGTCACATTGTGTGCTACACAGGAATTACAGATCAGTTCATCTGTATGCTAAGTTGTTGTTATATTGCTGGAAACAGAAGTGATTTAGTATGTGTGTGCTAGGCCTCGGAGTTCCTTCTGGCATACCGGCCTTAGAGGCCTGACATTACTGTCATGTGTTGTTGATATTGACCTGGCATAAGCATTCTCTGCAAACACAGGGCAAAGACTGACCAGTTTCCTTTGCTGTGGTCAGGACATTTCGGTAAGTCCAAGTAAAAAACTAAGGATTTACTACTCACTTTTGTGCCTTTTTATGGGCTGAGCCTTTGCCAGATCTAATGTTGTATTATTGGATTTACTAAATGTTGTAGTGATGAATACATTAAATCAAACCAAAGATAAGGGTTTGGATTGTCAGTAAACTGAAAAGTAGGATCCCAATAAAGCTTAGTTTAATACAATGGGATAAAAAACCCAGAAAAAAACATCAAAAGCCCAACATATATAAACATATACACTACCAGTCAAAAGTTTTTGAACAGTAAGATTTTTAATGTTTTTTAAAACGGTCTCTGCTGCTCAGCAATCCTGCATTTATTTGATCTAAAGTGCAGCAAAACAGTACAATTTTGAAATATTTTTACTTATTTTAAAATAACTGTTTTCTATTTGAATGTATTTTCAAATGTAATTTCTTCATGTGATCAAAGCTAAATTTTCAGCATCATTGTTCCAGTCTTCAGTGTCACTTGATCCTTCAGAAATCATTCTAATATGATGATTTGCTGTTCAAGAAACATTTATTATTATTATTATTATTATTATTATTATTGCTGCTGCTGCTGTTGTTATTATCATCAATATTTAAAACAGTTACACAGTACACAGTACTTTTTACAGGATTCTTTGATGAATGAAAGGTCACCATTTATCTGAAATAAAAAGCTTTTATAACATTATACACTATACCATTCAAAAGCTTGGAGTGTGTGTGTGTGTGTATATGTATATGTATATATATATATATATATATATATATATATATATTAGAAATTAATACCTCTATTTAGCCATGATGCTTTAAATTGATCAAAAGTGATGATAAAGACATTTATAAAATTACAAAAGATTTATTAAAGATATTTCAGATAAATGCTGTTCTTCTGAACTTTTTATTCATCAAAGAAACCTGATAAAATTGTACTCAGCTTTTTTCAACATAATAATAAAATGTCTTTTTGAGCAGCAAATCAGAATATTAGAATGATTTCTGCAGGATCGTGTGACTGGAATGATGCTTTGAGATCCAAGAAATAAATTACATTTTAAAATATACTCAAATAGAAAACAGTCATTTTAAAAAGTTAACATTTAAAAATTGTGCTGTTTTTGCTGTACTTTGGATCAAATAAATGCAGGCTCAGTGAGCAGAAGAGACTTCTTTAAAAACATTACAAATCTTACTGTTCAAAAACTTTTGACTGGTAGTGTATATATTTATTTATTTAGTATAAAATATTTTTTTCATATTAACTATTATCAGAATGTATTTGTTTTTTGTGTGTCCCATTTATACATCTTAATTTGAACTAAAAAAAATAAATAATAAGCCCAGATTTTCAATGTGGTCTCAGACACTTGGCCCCCACTTTATTAGTAAAATTGTAAGGGTTTGGTTGCACTAGGAAAGGTTTGCCTGAGTCAGTACTGACATTCCTCACTTGTGGCGACACCAGATCTCACTGGCTAGTTAAAACCGTTAGCACATGGGAAAAGATAGCAGGATGGCCATTGCTGGAGCTCACAGAGGAAGCCGCTGCTGGCTGGTTCAGCTGCTGTTGTCTTTAAAGAGCCTTGTGTGCATGTAATCTGTCTGCAGTCAGAGCCACCATGTGCTCTCATCTCCACTAACCCCTGGCTAATATTAACTAGACGAAACGCAGTTTGCCTTCATGTTGTTATTTTGAGTTAAGTGGAGGATGGCTGTATGAAAACTGGTTAAGAGTTACAATTAATGACTGTCATTAATAGCAATTCATCAGTGTGAATTACTGGTCCTTCTGAAATTTTCTTGTGGTGTTTTGCCTGAGAAGAAGTAGCTCTTGAGCTTTGAGAGTCGAGGTTCTACTTTTGGTAACACTTTCCTCTCAGAAGTCTTTGGCACTTGAGCATTGTGAGATGAAAATTGATGCATTAATGATGGAGCAGTCCGAGCCCTTCATTTAAAGAGTTATCTGGATGCCTATCCAAACGCGGCCCCTGCGACCAGCCCCTGAGCTCTGATTCGCCCACATCTCAATGAGCTTAACATCATAATTGGCGCTTTGATTGGAAGCAGTGATGCAGTGTGCAGGGGAGAGGAGAAGCGAAGGGTAGAGGACGTTCCTGTGACCTTCAGGGATGTGGGCTGTGCTGCCGAAGCCTCGTGCTGCTCTGTGATTTGGCTCCATCTCTCCCGTGTGCTCGCAAGCTAATAACAGGTTGTGCTTCTGATGGCAGGCTGCAGTTTTAATAACCTGCTTGCCTCTTAGCATGCACTACAGCACATTGGTGTGATGAGATGGAGTGCTTTTGATGTGTCTGCAAAGGTTATTCCACAAATGTCAGGCTGGTTTAATTGAAGAAACGTTACAAAAGCATCTCTTCTCAACTCACGATACTGCTGAAAGCTTTTTAAATGAAACAACATTTTTACTCTTTACTTTTAGGATGTATAAAGACACCTTTTTAAAGGCTCTAGGGTGTTTCGTTTGTTTAAAAAGTAATAGTGGAAGGAATAGGGCTTGTGAAAAGTGAGACGAGCGTTTGTAAAATAAGCTGTCATGTGCTCTATGTAGCCTACATATGTTGTACACACTGAAACTTAAGTTCATTGTTGTAGGTCTTGGAATAGGAAGTGATTAATACTGGTGTAGTTTTATTTAAGCTGATGTTGCTAGGCATGTTTTTGTCCATCTTGTCAACACTACCAGTCAAAAGTTTTTGAACAGTAAGGTTTTTATTTTTATTTTTTAGAATTATCCTCTGCTTACCAAGCCTGCATTTATTTGATCCAAAATACAGCAAAAGCAGTAATGTTGTAATATATTTTTACTATTTATTTGAATATATTTTATTATTTATTAATTTATTCCTGTGAGTACATTTTCAGCATCATTAATCCACTCTTCAGTGTCACATGATTCTTCAGAAATTATTCTAATATGCTGATTTGCTGTTCAAAATTTTTTTTATCATTGTTATTATTATTATTATTATTATCAATATTTGTGATGGCGGATGGAATGGGTAAAATCCATGGAATAAGAGAAAAAAAAATGTTTGTGCCTTTTGATGCCATAATCGGAATGCAAATAATTTTTATTAAACACAAAAAGTTACATTTCGCCCGAGGTAAACACAGATGTGTAAACGGACAGACTATGGATGAAAACTGCTATGATAAAGCATAAATTTGATTTAAACAATATGTCTACATAATAGAGGTGGTTTGCATCACGGTTTTAGATTCATGGTTTTGGTACAGTTCGGTATGTGCTTTGTTTAGGGAAAAAACTATACTATCAAATAAGAATAAATAATCTAACTACATGGAACAGCACAAATAAATACAATAGAGTGAAGAGACAAATAAAATAAACAGTTTTTAGGTAGGTCTAACATTAGTTTTTAGATACAGAAACTGAATAAAGTAATCAAATGTAAAATAACATTGCATATTAGACTGTATAAATGTATATAAAGTTACAAATGCTTTTCAACCAAAAGCAGTCAGTCATTTCCCTGTTGTTGCTGCTTGATTAATATTAAGAATGTGCTGTCTAATTCCCTGATCCAGTGCACTACGTTCAGCCGGCTGTCTGCTAGGATACTTATCAGTATGGGCATTTTTACATAATTTTTGTGTGAATTTGTTAATTTAAACTAAATAATTCAACAATAGTGAGTTTGTCAGTTCTCAGGGGAAAAAAGCCAGAGCTGAGGGGAAAAGCGAGAATGAGAAGTTTTTTCTTTTCAGAATTGAGAGATTTAATATTGGAAAAGTCTTAATTGAAAACTGCAGTGGTCTATAAAAGTTATTTAGCAAGAATGCTTTAAATTGATCTAAAGTGATGATAAAAACATTTATAATGTTTCAAAAAGATTTCTATTTGGGATAAATGCTGTTCTATTCCTCAGAGAAACCTGAATAAATTCTACTTGCACCTAAAGGATCGCATTCAGTTTCATTGTACTTGTAGAGTGACAAATTGAATTGAATCTTTATTAATTCAATAATTTAGTTCAATTCAATAGTTAATGTTTTCAACATAATAACTAATAATAATAAATAATAATAATACATTTTTGAGCAGCAAATCAGAATATTAGAATGATTTCTGAAGGATCATGTGACTGGAGTAACTATGCTAAAAATTCAGCTTTGAAATCATAGAAATAATTTACATTTTAAAATATATTCAAGCAGAAAATAGTTATTTTCAGTAGTACAATTATTCTTAAACTTTTGACTGCTAGTTTATTACATTAACTTTTTAATGTGTAATGTAAAAGTACAGCTGCTATACATAATGTAACTGTTCTTATACTCTTATACTCTTGTTTCACTTTTTTTTCCCCAAAAGTAAAGTTTGTAATTATTCTAAGAATAAAACATGCAAAAAAAGTGTTGTACAAACACTTGAAAAGTTAAAAAGTGAAAGTGACGTGACGTGTGGCCAAGTATGGTGACCCATACTTGGAATTTGTGCTCTGCATTTAACCCATCCGAGTGCACACACACACACATCGTGAACATACACCCTTACACCAGTGGGCAGCCATACTGCTATCGCTGCAGCGCCCGGGGAGCAGTTTGGGGGTTCGGTGCCTTGTCGTGGTATTGAGGGTGGAGAGAGCGCTGATTAATCACTCACCCCACCGACAATCCCTGCCGGACCTGGGACTCGAACCTGCAACCTTTCGGTTACAAGTCCCTAACCATTAGGCCACGGCTGCCCCCCTAGAATTAGAATAGAATAGAACTAGAACTAGAATAGAACTAGAACTAGAACTTAGACTAGAATTAGATATTACTCCACAAATAGCAAGCCATCTGCAAATATACATTTTGAACACAGTTTATTAATGCTAATAGAGCACAAATAAATAATGCTATTATTAGTAATGCACAGAAATTCTGGAAACCAACGTTTGGCCAAAACAGTTTTGGAGAGCAGAAATCATTGACATCCAACAATGGTGTTAAATTGGTACTTCACAGATTGTATAATTATCATTAAAAGGTCGACATATAAACAAATTGAAATGTTTATATACAACTTTTCATTCTACAAGTTAAGTGTTATTGATTTTAGTTAATTAGATCATTAAATAAACTATTTTTGTTCTCTGCTGTTAGATGTAGCTGTTGAAACGAGACCTAGTGTTATTCAGTCAGTAGAACACAGGCTGCTGTTTTTCCCAGCTAAACCTTAGGGAACAAAGGACAGATTATCTGCTTACAGGTGATATTGAGTTGATGGCACTGGATGTTGTATTTGATAGAAATAATCATTTTGTACATTTTGTTGTGAGGCCTGTATAATGTCATCAGATGTGTTCAAGGCTTGCTGTTTTCTAAAACACAGTGAGTATGTTCACATGCACATGCATGCGTCTTAATAACCCAAACACATGTAAGATCAAGTAAAGAGTGATTATAAACTTTAAGCAAAAACAGATTTTTTTCCCCTCTCATGTCTGTTTATGCTTTAATGTCATAACTAGAGAAAAACATACAATTTGCAACATGTTTACAATGTTTTACAGAGGATGTAAAAACACACAAAAAACAACAACAACACGATACTCTTTCATTAATATTATCCCGTCTCTGAGATGTGCAACATTCATTAAATATTTAACACCAACATACTACCTAAAGATCATGTAGCACACACAGACACAACAGAAACAACATAGTTGATCTCTCTAGCATTAGCCTTTTCAGAGGTTGTGAGACCACCTGAAAGCGCAAGCACAATTTTTCGTTGTCTATGAGCTCTGTATCTCTCACATTCAGCACACTTTGAAATTAGGCTGCTTAATAGGCATCTTGTTTTTCTGTTTTCTGGGCCAGGCTGGTCCACTCTAGCAATCTTGTTAACATTCAGGCACTCCTGCACATCTTAAGTGCAAAAATCATTTGTGTCGCTCTAGCACCACGTGAGTGTGAAGTCTCACGGTTTGGATGAGATGCATAAAACACAAGCGTTTCCAGCCTCAGTGATTCTGCTCAGAATTAGGCCTTCAGCACCATGGAGAGCTCAGTGTGAGAGTTTCAGCCGCACGAATCCAGACTCTGGACCTTTAATGCTCAAACACATCTGCTTCGATTGGAAGGTGCACAGAAATCTTTGAGACGACTTTTGCGCTAAACATCTGAGCTTGTTGTAATCAAGTGTGCCAAAATGGTGGCGATTGTTTTATTGAAAGCTAACATCTGTTTGCTCTGAATGAAAGCAGCTGCGACCTTGTCATCTGTGCAAGTACATCATGTTGAAATGCATTTGATATGAATGGGCAGTAAATGGCTATGCGACTGGATTCGGAAGACTAGTTTGTCTGCTGTTACACTCTTTCAGTCGTGGTCTGCAATTTTTAGACATTTACACATGTGGCTGTTTTCATTTGTGCACATTCACAGCTGTTCATGTTTTGCTTGTTAATTATAGCTGGTGGATACTACTAATTGATTGCTAATTTTTTTCACTGTGAAACGCTTGTCGTGAGAAATATTTGTTTCAAACGGCTCTCTTGAACATGAACTATTGGCTGAAAGCTAAAAATAACCTGGCTTTAAAATAAATTGTAGATAAAAAAATAAAAAAATGGTTGGCCTAGCCTAAAATAGTGTGAATGTCCTCAGTGCAACCCGTCGGGTACGTGAACAGCGATGACTGTGCTTGCTGTACTCACAGTGCAGGCAAGATAATGGCTTCTGGCATACGTTAAGGGTTTTAGCATGCTTCAGAGAGCTGCGTCTCTCTCTTAAGGCTCTGCTGCACTATTTTGCAAGACAATACTGATTAAACATCTTCCTCGATTTAGCGTTGAAGAACTGTGAATCATATCTAGCATCTACCCTTGAATGTCCTTGTGCTGTTGGCAGTGCATGACGTGCATTTGAATGCACCCTGGAAATTGAGGATGATTTTTGCATTATATATCACAAGGACGTCATTTGATTTGCTAATTCCCGTTTGGTTGGTGGGATAGAGGGGGCTAAAGCCACACAGCTGCTTTGCTGAGCATTGTCTCAAAGCAATACAACTGCAGAGAGATGAGAACTGGCACAGGCTCAAAAAGCCCAGCTTGGCCTCTCTTCCTCTCTCTCTCTCTCTCTATCACTTTTTTTTTTTTGCCTCTAGCAGTAGCAGCCTTTTCCAACATGGCCTTTCTTGTATAGGCAATACCAATCCTGGCAATAGGGTTGTCACAATCCCAATATTTCATTTTTTAATATAGTACTGATTATGAAACTAAATATGCTGTTGAACACACTCCTCTCATTATAATTGATTAGTAATATGCTGACATTAAATTCAGAGGCCATTTGGTAACTTACGAGTTTAGCAGAGATTATTTTAACTAAAGTGACCTGCATTACATTAAAGAAGTCATGACTGACTTTTTTTTTTTATTATTATTTTGTAGGGTTGGCATCCGACTGGTCTCGTGAGACATGACGATATCCTTGCAAAACTTTTGCAAGGATATTGTCATGTCTCGTGAGACCTCTGCCAGGAGGGGTGACAACTGCATGTTTAATAAAAGTATTTATCATTTCTCTGAAATTTTGATCAACAATATTTTTTAAGACTTAAACAATGAACATTGTGTCAGAACCACTAGTAAATGACATTATTTTGTTTAGATTTCTAATCTTTTTTTTCTCTTCAAAATCGTGAGAAGATCGAAATCTCCAATTTCTTAAAAAAAAATTGTGATTTTTCAATTTATCCAGAATCATGCAGCTTTAGTTTACATGTTTATTACTGCATATAATTCATTAAAATAGAAGTTTAATTTCATAAAGTAAAAGTTCATATCAAAATGCACCTATATATTTTTTTTGCATTTTGTGTTTTTCAGTTGAATAAAATACTATTCCCTATACATTTCATAATTGAGGATTTATTTTAAAAAAAAGTTACAAAATCTTGTCTCGTCTCATTCTCGTGAACCCAGTCTCGTGTCTCGTCTCGTCTCATGGGATAAGTGTCTCGTCACACCCCTATTATTTTGTACTATTTTCTGAGGTCCACTTATAATGTAACAAGATTTTTACATCAAAAACCATCATAATTTAGAAGTTCTGACCCCTGTCATCAGAACGCTCTGTTTGAAGGTGGGAAATGTGCGTGGCGGATTGTAGACTCAAAAGTAAACGCCCACTGCTGTGATCGGCTAACACTTGTTTATGTTTGACAGCCCACACTCTTCATAGATGGGCTGTGGTATAGGTTAAAAACGTATACAGTAGGAATATTGTGATATCGCGGTAGCAAAATTCAAAATTATTGTGATCACATGACATGATGAAACGATAGGTCTTCTGGGCAAAAAGTGTAGTTTTTAAAGTATATTTAAACTACTACTTCTAACAGAAAGGTCTTTAAAGTTGTGTTTTGGGCCATTATGCTTTGGCACAGTATCTGTCAAATGAACTAAAACTAAAAGTTTGTTTTCGCTGCTTGTTTCATAGCAAAACATTCTCTTTTCGTGATCCGGTGTTTTCCGCACCTCTGCTCAGTTCACTGTAAATTCAGTGAACTCATTTATTGCATTTGCTGTGAGTTTGGAGTGAGTTTGAAAATGAATGGCCACCAGTTATGCTTTTTTTTTTCACGGCAGATGATTACAGCATTTCACTAGATTTGAAGCTGAAGCTGGAGTTTCCTCTTAAAAATAAAAGCTCTACTGCCATTTCCGTCAAATTAAAAGTTTAAAAGTCCAGCATGAATAGCTGACAACTAGCGGTTTAAATGGGTAACATTACTGCAGTCCAGATTCAAAATATATCTCTTTGAGTGTAGAAATTAGGAAATAAGTATTGTAATTTCCCTACTGCAGTGTAAAGCAAAAATGATATACCTATGAAATATTCTTTTTTATTTATTTTACAGTGCAGTTGTTTTACAATACATGGCTAATATTACTGTCATATGTATAACAATAATATAAAATTGTTGTTGTTTTTATTATTCTAATTTGTTTGGATTCCTAAAACACCAGTGTGATTGTAGTTTAGACTGAGACAGTATACCACAAACAAAAAGATGAGTAGCTTTTAAAGTTCAGGTACAACTTTTTTTCTTACTTAAGTTTTCTTAGTTAAGAACGGGTTGAAGCTCTTATTTTTTTTAACTCACAAAGTGCATTAGATAGAAGAATTTAATCGTAAAAGTTATTGTTAATATTTTCCAAGTCTGCATTTGTCTTTTTTTTTTTTTTTTTTTTAAATATCGCAATAATATTGTATTGTGGATTTCACATTGGGATATTATTGTATTATAAGATTTTGATATCATTACATCCCTAATGCTTAGTGACCACATAATAACAGTTACTTGCACTGTTGTGTTTGTAAATGAATCCGCAGTGAAATGAAGTGAACAAAGAATCAAGTTCTTACTGACGTGTTCTGGAGCTTTTTTTTTTTTTGCTCTTTCCTAATGTTGGACTCAGAAGGAAGACAATTCAAAGACTGTGTTTTTCCACAACTTGGCACTGCACAGCATCTTGTTGTTTTCGAGAGGAATCTTTATTGTTTGGTTTCTGCGTAGATCTACATTTGCCGAATCGGTGGGCAGGGCTAATGTGATGTAGAAGCAGGCGTTGATCATCTTCGTGGAGGTGGTGTTTAGCCACACTATTACATCACACATTACACAACCTGTTGTTTTGGCAGATTGGCTTCAATATAAGCTGTTTTTAGACTAACCTGAAAGTTTTGAGTTCTGAAACTTACAGGGTGTTTATAGTACAATGACCTCTTATATGTCAAAAGATCAAGGGAATTGTGATTTCTCAGTTCATGACCCTTTCAGAGGGATATTTTTATCAGTTTATCCATCCACTGGGACTCCAACACATGACCTTGGCTTGGAGTAAAAGGGACAGTTCACCCAAAAAGAAAGCTCATCTTTTACTCGTGTTGTTTTAAATCTGTATGACTGACTCTTCTGTGGAACATGAAAGAAAATGTTTTGAACATTTTGATAAACTTTGACTTCAATGGGAGCTGAAACTGTTTGGTTTACACTGTTAACATTTATAATGTGAAGCCCAATGAACATATACTTTGCACATTTGTCCAACCTGTTTGCATTTTATTAAGACCAACTGAGTCTATATTCATACCCCATCAAGGTTTAGATTTGGAGGATCACATTTTGATCAAGGATTGTGTTATTGTACTCTTAAGACTGCATAGTCTGTAATGTAAAGAACTACCAATATATTAGAAAGATTGCATTTCTGTTTTCTGTTTTTCTTTCCTTAGTTTTCGAGTCCCTACTCTATAGCCAGCAGCATATTTTCCCTTCTCATTGCTTCTCAACCTGTTTCCCTTTAAGGAAACAAAGGTCCACTCTCCACGAATAGAAGGCATTGACTTAGGCCTGAGCTGTAAGACCTCTGAACTCTTTGAATAGGGTCAGGGTCATATGTTTCCCAGGTCACTGGAGAAATTAACCAGCCTCTCTCAAATTACAGCACAAGAACGGAGCATTTTTTTAAACCCGGTAACCCAAGCTAGGAATGGTGGCGCAGTTACACTGACTCAAAAGACATGTAACATGCTCTTTAATTACCTTCCGCACTTTTTGATTGTGTTCGCTGTCCCTCAAGCTCACACATCCATTTCTGATGAGCCGTCTGTCCACTTCAGTTTGTTTAAAAATACATGCGGAGGGTGAAACTGCAGATTCTGCAGTCAGCGGTTGTCTGCTCGTTTCTGCTCGTAAACTAAATGAATAATGTCATGCTGTGTTAGTGACATGATTTAATTGCTTTGTTCAGAGGCCTGTTGCACTCGCTGATTCGTACGGCTAATGCGACGGCCGTGGCATAGGCCGAAAACAGCAAAGTGCACATTCAAGGTAGGCTTTCATTGAAATGAACGGCTCTCTATATTTAGGAAAAGGTCTTATGGGGGATTTATTGCTGTCTCAGAGCACACCCTGCCTTTGCAGTTTTGATTTGGCAGGTTCCTGCAGCTCTAGGAGCATGACATTTAGCCAAAGTAATGCCATGTCAGAATGTACCTGACACTGTCAGCTGTATCCTGCTAGATTAGACAGACTGGGAACCGCCTGACAGATGCGGAGCTCATTCACACCAGCGCAGCATGATGTACAACCCAACCTTTATTTTACCTGCAGAAAAGGCCTGGCTCTCAGAAAGTGGTCATGTGAATCATGAGACAGCAGCTTATTCCTTGTTCCATCCAGTGATTTCACTGGAGCAGAAAATGGCAGACCGAGGCGTTGAGTGATGTGTCAGTTGACAGCCTGAGAGCACATACCCTGTCCTTCACCCCCTCGGAGGTTATGCCCCCCTGTCTTTCGCTCGTTTACTGTGACAAGAGGTAAAACCCCACCAGCAACAGTTGGTTTTTAAACCCCTTTTAAAGTTATTGCGTGTGTGAACAACTGTGCAGACTGATTTTAAAATGTTACTGGAAGCTTTACTTGTGTTGGTAACTGATGCTAAGAGTTGTGTCTTTACCGCCACCGGCCTGATTTTGATGATATGTTTGTGTTTTGAGGCAAACTGTGATTGTGTCTCTGTCAATGCAATTCCCTTTCCGTCTCTGGATTTCCCTAGTAAACAGACAAACAATAAACCAAAGTAATCCAGTCTAAATGACAAACTGTGCTCATCAGCCAGAGAAATTGTGGTGCCATTGTTCTGGTTTATTGTCTTTCAAAATCAGCCATCCTTTTTTCCCTCGATCAGGCCATTCTAATACACTGTAGAAATTGTTTTACAAGTACCCCCCCCCCAAAAAAAAGATTAAAATGGTCAAAAATATTATTCAATGTAACTACATTCAGTCACACACAAGTATTGCGTATATAAAGGTTGTTTTTTAATATTGGAACAAGTGAAGTACAAAGCATTGCTTAAATTATACTAATTATTACATTGTGAATATGAAAACATTTGGATTTGTGCCGAATGCGGAGGTACATGAGTTCATAAATTTGGATTAAGCCACATGTTGACTTTGTATTCTGCTTTGTGAGCTGCTCACCTAGGGCCTTATGATTTCCGTGATGCGGAAAAAACGTGGATGGAATGGTGGAATCCTTTCATAAAAATGAAATTTGCTGTATAATGTGGAATGTCACGGAATTTGTACAATTTTGGATGGATACATCAAAGTGGGTCAGTACACCGAAATCAGAATGCGACATGGACTGGTGTCTGTGAATATTAAGCCGCAAAAATACTATTTAAGTATGAATACTACATTTTCTGTGTGTCTCTGTGTGAATTAATGATGCTGACGTGTGGTTCGTTTACTACACGCATACTGAAGCGTGCGTGACGCTTGCGCTCTAAGAGTCACTTCATGAGCATTTTAGTTCCTCTTGAGTAAAACTATCATCATATCATGTACAAACAGAAGCTTAAAGACTTATTTTACCAGAAAATTAAACTTAGCCCATCATTTACACACCCTCCAGCCATCCTAGGTGTATATGACTTCCTTCTTTCATACGAATCCAATCAGAGTTATATTAAAAATGATCCTGACACTTCCAGTCTTTAGAATTGCATGGGCGGGTGCTTCTCTTCATCAGTCCAAAACAAGTCCAATAAAGTGCATCCATCCATAATAAAAAGTACCTCACACAGCTCTGGGCACTCAAGGCATTTTTGTAAGAAAAATATACATATTTAAAATGTAAGAATCACTTTAATCTAGCTTGCAATAACTGGTCGTACACAGAAGCAGCTCTGGGCGCATGACTTATGACGTCATCACAGCAACCCGTTAAAATAAAAGTTTGGTTTAACTTGAAGAAACGGTGACAGAAATGTTACTTAATGTAATAATAGTACTACTACTACTAGTAAAATTATGGACTATTTACCAGAAAAAATATTTACCAGAATTTATTTAGCAGAAAAATGTAACTATTTCTGGAAAAAAATAAGTAAAATTAGAAGAACTTTTGATTATTAATATTTAATGAAAGCATTAAAATGGAATTCAGAAATTAAATGGAAAATGGTAATTAAAATAAATAAACTGCTGTCGTTAATATTGTAATGTTTATTAATAAAATAAAATTTAATTACTTATTAAAGTCTAGAAGAAATGTAAACAGAATCCAGAAAAAAATAAAATGGATAAAATGAATTTGTAAATATAAAATAGATTTCATAGGGCCCTACTCACTTTTAGCAATGCTTCACAGGGCTACACATGGAATCTTAGGTTTCTCTTCCCAAATCCTCCCCCAAGTCTCAGCCTCTGCCTTTTTTGCTGGTAAATGATGGCCTCTTTTTTTTTTTTGTCTTTATATGACAGTAAATGTCATTCAACACAGCTGTGGGCAAATTAGAAATGACTGGCCTGTGCAATTGTACATAAATATTTTATCCTGCGGGTGTCAGTCTTTATTTCCCCTCACAATCAACTTTAACAGTTTGTGCTTGTTAAGCAAGGTGAGGCACGCAAAGTTTATTTATAGCACATTTCCCACAAGCCGGTAATTCAGTTTGGCTTTAAATTAGTTTAGGCTTGGTGTTTAAATTGAATTTTGTTTATAATGAATGCCACTATAATTTATACTTGTTTATTTTATGCTTATATTTTGAGTTCTTATTCTGATTTAAAGGATTTTATTTGTGCAGTGAAAGTAAGTAAAATAACTGTTTATAGTGTTTTTAATGTTATAAATATTTGAACAGTATTTTTAATAATTTCTGAATATATTATAACAGTAACTTATCTGTGTTTTCGAAGATTAGAAGAGTTTCTCTTCCCGTAAGTGTGTGTTCCGCCATGTGTAAATTGTATTGATCTAGCTTTCGTCTCATCGTTGTCCAGCTATTTTTAGCTGTACAAAACAGCCTGTTTTTGCTGTTTGATGATGCAAAATGGTGTGTCTTACCATATTATTTTAATGTATTCTCTTAATTATGAGCACACTGGTTTGTAGTGCAAACAGTTTTACTGTTTACTGCATGTTGTTATTCTTCTCATTATTTCCCTATAGCAGCTAATAATAATTAAAAAAAAGGTGGATACACTATAGTAGACATCCAGTATGATAAAGGTTTTGTATTGATATGCATTTGATTGGTGACTTTTTTTTTTTTTTATTGGTACATTGTGGAATCAGCAGGAAGCATGGTGTTTTCCTTCAAGCTCATTGCAGGAGTGCTCAGGAATGCCATCGGATGATAAATTGCTGCATCTGGTTTTGTTCCTCAGCCCAGGATTATACTTGAGGAAAATAACTCCCTTTACTATGCTTTGTAAGACACAGCGGTGCAGGAGTCAACAAGCTTGATATTTCAGTCTGTAATACTCCTTTGAATGTCATAATGCGAATAGTGTCAAAATTGGCTTATTTTGGGAACATTATTTCTAGCTATGCTGTGTTTTGTGAATGTACCAAAAGAAAATCCACTGAATGTGACAATATAGGGCTTACAAAAGAACTCTGCACTAGGTTACAGTCTGTCAATACTAATCTCTTTAAAAGCAGCCATGTTTCAATAGGACAAAAATGATTTATTGCTAAGTGTATCCTACAAATACAAAATTGTCATTCGTAACTCATATGAATGTGACCTGGGTGCTGTGTATGGAGTCTGTACATACACAAAGGTTCATGTGTGTCTGAGCTACAGTACCTAATTTAAAAAACACAAGTCTTGCTACAAGTGGAATCCCGTATGCATAATTCAGTAGTCTGTGTGCAGATTTGTTTTTGTGGATACAGATACTTGGACTGCATAATTCATCATGTTTTGTGGTTTGCTACATTGTGGAAGTCTTTACATTGTGCTGTGTGGAAGTCAATAGGGAAGAAATGTTACATTAATATTTTTCACATGTCTGTGAACCACTGCCCTTGTCCAGAGAGCTGAAGGAGATTCACACATTTCTGCTTCTCCTGGAAGGTAGCCAGACAAAACTGAAAAAATTAAGTTGTTTTGTTTCATGAAGAATTCAGTCAGGTTTTTGTATGTTCTGACATGTTATTGAATAGAAATGCTTGGACAACAGTACATTTTTATTTCTGTCCTCTAAGTCAATAGGTGCCATACTAGCATGATTAGAAATGATTTGTCTGAAGATGTTGCCAAAATGGCGGATGAGTGAGCCAACTTGTCTTAAAAGGACTTTTTTAGGGGCAGTTTGCTAGCAAAAGCCATGGCTCCTTTTGGCAGAAGATGACTTTGCTAAAAGAGGATCAACTTTTAACTCCGAGCAAATTACGATTCACTCAGGGATAGCTTGGAGCGAGACGTCTGGGAATGCCCACTGTCCTCATCCCTCTTGGCTCAGAGTCCGATTGATGTTCCCCATTTGCTTCCCTCTTAAAACAAGCCGAGCTGAGCCCTAGGAAAAAAATAGAGCATTTGCAAGTAATCTCCCAACTGTAGTCGAAAATAAGTAACTACCTAGGAAATTATTGTTTTTAACCTGTCTGAAACACGTATATTATGCGTAACTAAAATAGAATCTCATAAGAGACCTTGAGAAGCGCTTCACATTTGGTTGTGCTGTTTGTTGCAAAGCAAAAAATGTGATACTCTAAAAAGCCTAAAATTACAAATAGACTCTTTGATTTGACTTTTCGGAATTCAATTTATCATTGAATCATAACTGTAAAGTCAACATGTTTATTTTTAAATTGAGGTTGTTAAAGTGCGTTATGGAATTGAGGCATCTTTGAAGGCAGTTTAATGTTGAAATAGCCTTTTTGTCAAGACCGCAACAATGTTGCTTAAAGTGCTGACTATGTAGGCAGCTCACTAGACTTTGGAACAGAGCCAGTAACTCTAGTACTCTGTTTATTATCAGTCTGAACATGTGCGACTTTTGAAACAGTGATATTGGAAAGAGGAGATTAAACTAGAGAACCACATGCTGAGAGGACCAAACGTGTCTCCTAACCCACTTTTCCAAACCAGTGTCATCAGTTTCTCTCTCCAGATGCTTGGAGCTGATGGCCCATGTCAGGCTAAGCTGGAGATA
Source organism: Cirrhinus molitorella (assembly GCA_033026305.1). Taxonomy (NCBI): domain Eukaryota; kingdom Metazoa; phylum Chordata; class Actinopteri; order Cypriniformes; family Cyprinidae; genus Cirrhinus; species Cirrhinus molitorella. The sequence goes on from CM065126.1 coordinate 17,773,943, forward strand.
CAGTGATCATGAGGAAAGTGATGTAATGACTCGAGTCGAGGCCGACCTCATTAGTGTTTTCTAGAAGCAGTTACAGTTGTGCTATGGCAAGGACTTTTGCCTTCCAGTCTTTGCCTGTGACATTTAGATATGATCAATTACGTAATTTCATCAATGAAAATATAAGAGGATAAAAGGTTGTTTTGTGGATAACTGGTGGTTTTATAGCCTTTTATATCTTTTTATGTTTACTTTTTAGTTCATGTGTTTGTCTTTGTTTACTACCCGGTTGTCAAACTACAAACTTTCCTGACATAAATCTAAGCAAAATATTTTATTTAAATCAGTCTTGATTTTAATAAATTAATGTTGTCTATATAAAACATAACTAAACATTATTTGTAGTGCCCCTGCCATACAAAAAATACAGTAAGCTTTGCGCTTTGTTACTTTTGATAATAAAGAAAGTTTCAGCCTTCAGATTCTGTTAGAATTTTATGATAAAAAAAAAAGTACATATTTGTTACATCACAAATGAACATCATGGGGTATGTTAATAGATGCAGTGCAACTGAGATGTATCTTGTCTGATGTAGTCAGTCAATCAGCATTTCAACCGTGGAAAGATGTCAATAAAATAGCTTGTAAACAATGTCACATAATGCTACATTTACCTCAGGAGAGCCATTCAATATTCACAGCTCATTAGTCAGTGAGAAAAATGGCTGTAGAGAGGAGCATTTTGCTGAATAAATGTAATATATTACATAATGATTTTATTTCTTCCTTTTGTTTATTTTCAACCACAAATGGGACTAGGAACATAAATGTATCATTAGAAAGTCCATATAAAAACTTTTGTTTTAAATTGCCTTTTGTCTTTCTTTCTTCAGCCGAAACAAAATTTTAGTTTTTGAGGAAAACATTCCAGGATTTTTATCCATATAGTGGACTTCAATGGGAGCCAATGGGTTAAAGGTCCAAATTTGCAGCTTTAAAGGGGTTTAAGCAATCTCAGCCAAGGTATAAGGCTCTGATCTATCGAAACTATTGGTCATTTTCTAAGAAAAATCCAAATTTATATACTTTTTAACCACAAATGCTTGTCTTGTACTTTTTTTTTTTTTTTTAAATAATTAGTTATAGTTAATAGTTACTACTTACAAATAGTAACTGAGTTACATCACTATACAAGTAACTAATTACCAGGGAAAAGTAACTATTGTGTTACTTTTTTAAAAATGTTCAAATATGTCAAAAAACTTCCAATGCCCCCATTTAAATATGTTAAATTATTAAAACATTGTTAAAACTGGATTTCAGTCTTGGATCTGGGGGACCCCTGCTCTGCACATTTTGCATGTCTCCCTTATATAACACATTTGATTGCGATCATCTGCTTATTAGGAGAGTTTCTTTCCCTCTCATTCAGGTGTGTTAAATAAGGGAGACATGCAAAATGTGCAGAGCTGGGGTCCCCCAGGACCAGGATTGAGAACCACTGTGCTAATCTACACTATTTTAATGTTGCTGTGGGACAATGTGAGAGACGCCTTCCAGGGGCTAAATATCATGTTATTGGACATGAAAAACATCCCACGGCAACACTGTTAACCCTCTGGGGTCAAAGTACACACTGGTGCAGTCTGTCTCGTTTTTTCTTGATGACCGCAAAAAGAACGAAATATACTTCGATCATACAGATAAGATTATTTGTGTATAGTCATAATAACAACAAAACAATGTGCTTTTGTAAAATATAGAAAATAAACCGTGCACTCTTTGCCGTCTTTGTCACCTCTTTTTACAGACATGTAAATAAAAAACCTGAATCTCAGGGAATACCTGCCTCACAGACATAAAAAACTGTATGTATAGAAAGCTTGAAAATGAAGTCACGTCGAAAAGTAGATAAGCGCCCACATCACCTCCGTAAACAAACGTGAACATACATCAAGTTCATCTCAGCTAGTTTTCGTTTCTGGAAGAAGACTCGCTGAGAGGAATAAGCCAGAATTTACCTCAAAAGAAGAACGCAAAGTGATGCGAAGCTTTGCAGTTCCTATGGCTGAGAGAGCACCTACTCTGATGAAAAACACTTCAGTGAGCTCAATTATAGTAATGTCGCATTTTATTGTTGGTAACTGTAAAGTCGTTGTAACGGGGAAAACAGGAATTAGTTTGATTACTCGTTACTGAAAAGTAATGCTGTTAGTAACACAGTTTATTTATAACGTCATTATTCCCATCATGTGTGAGTGACGTAGGCGGAAGTACCGACCCAGTGTTTACAAAATGAACGTACAAAAAAAGTCAAATGCCCTTTACACAAAAAAAGGCAAAACAACGATGTCGGACTATTTTGAAGTTGGAGGTGAACATGAGATGGAGTTCTTCACCCTACCCTACTTTTTTTAAACGAAGTACGATGAAGAACTAGTCACATTTGACTTTCCATTGATTATACAATGCGTGAAGACACGTGCAATGCAGAGCTAGTGCAAGATGAGCATTTGTGTTTAAAAAGTATATAAATGTATATTTTTTTAAGAAAATGACAGATCGTTTCACTAGAAAAGACCCTTATTCCTCGGTTGGGATCGTGTAAAGCCCTTTGAAGCTGCACTGAAACTGCAGTTTGGACCTTCAACCCGTTGATCCCCATTGAAGTCCATTATTTGGAGAAAAATCCTGGAATGTTTTTCTCAAAATCCTTAATTTTTTTTTTTGAGTGCTGATTATATCTAAAATAAATGGCAAATGCATTTAATACATTGGGTTCTGTTGTTAATTTTAACCTTTAATTGATTAGCCTTTAAAAAAAGGCTTTTTTTGGCTATTGTTTTTGATTAAATATTGATCTAGAAATGTGAGCGTCTCTGTTGTGGATGTGGTTTTATGAATCGCAGTCAAACATCAGCCCATCTTCTGCTTCATAGACTTTTAACTGACAGCAATTACAGAAGCTGAGATCTCTCAGGCACTGCCGGGCCTTCCCGCCCTCCCTCCCTTCTCGCACTGTGCATCTCTGTCAACACACACTATCATCATATCTACTTCCTCACCATCTGGACCTTTCTGTTACCATGGACTACCATGATTTTCTTTAAGTTTGATCTGCTTTTTGCAGCACAAGTAATGGAGTCCAGCCCAAATCTCTGGGTTTAATGTGGAGTCACTAAAATATCCCCCTTTGTAGGATTATTATTATTATTATATACAGCTGTCTTGAGATGACTTTTTGTTGCAAGGTTATAGTCCAGCTCTGAAACCTGACAGTACCTGCAGAGTGTGGATGAGCTGATAAAGTTCTCCTTAAATTCATGTATGTTTCCTAAAAGAGCATTTCAAACAGTAAATCTTGCTTTATAATGCAAATCCTTTGCGTAAAGGGATAGTTCACCCAAAAATAAAAATTAATTCTGTCATTAATTACTCACCTTTATGTCATTCCAAACCCGTAAGACCTTTGTTCATCTTTGGAACACAAATTAAGATATTTTTGATAAAATTCAAAAGCCTTCTGACCCTGCATAGACGGCAATGCAACTACCACATTCAAGGCCTAGAAAAGTAGTAAGGACATCGTTGAAATATTCCATGTGACATCAGTGGTTCAACAGTAATTTCTTTTTACACTGCAAACCATTGCTTCTGGCCAACAGATGATGAGTGAATTTTCCTTTTAGGGTAGAGTATTCTATTAATAAATTGACATTTCTATATTAAGCATGTCTTAAGTGTCCAATTACTTTTTGGCCCACTGTATGCAAATTTCAACAACAAGAGTCCTTGCGATGTTCTTTGCCTTGTGCTTGGGTTGCTCATCTCACTCCTATTTTTTTGTTAAAGTGTATTGTTGTGGACTTAGAGGCTTTGGCTTCTAGGAAAGGCTGAGCGGTGGATGGAAGGACATTAGGTCTGCTTGTGATTCAATATCTGTGTCGGGATACTGGAATACTTTCCATAAGCCTGCCACAGTACTGTGTTGTCTGCTGAGGTCTGCGCAGACACATGGGAATCATGTTGTAATGAAATCAGGGGTTTGAATGAGCAGGTGTATTTAGAAACGTAATTTTAACAAATAACAGCCTGTATTAATTCATTAAGGCTTCTAGGGAAATGTTTTTGTACTGGAACTTGTATTTACCCTGTTTACCTTTATATCTTTTAGGTACATTTTAGAACAGCTTTCCTGAATGCTTTTTCCCCTCTAGCAATAGTGTAAAAATACCCCGGCTAATCACTTGCTATACACAGTGTTTCTCTGTTCACTTCAATGTGTGATTTAAACTTACCTTTGACATTTTCACAAGACACCCTTGTTGATGTGTGGTATTAGACCTACAGTGGAAGAAGCACCTTGTAAACCGCCGTGAAAGCCTGCTGTATGACATTGTTGCATTTTATTCATCCCTCTTGCTAAAAATATTGTGACAGCCGGAGGAAAATTGCATTGCGTCAGAGGTTGCTCTCAGATCTAATGATCTCCATTATGATTCATTCGGGAATCAACAAAATTTCTCCTAAAATACCTTAGGATGAATAAAAATAGATGCACATGAGACTATTGTTGACAGTAAGTCAGAGTATCTGCAATATTGCTACATCCCTGGACACAGATTATGGACACAGCATCTGGCGAACAGTAAACAATCAGCAATTTCAAATCATTATCATTTGCAGAATTTGGGCTGAAGTTGTACGCATTACTAACAGCAGCATTTTTACCCTTTTTTGTGTACATCTGTGACCCTGGACCACAAAACCAGTCATAGGTAGCACATGTACTGTATATTTGTAGCAATAAATACATTTTATGGTTCAGATTTTTCTTTAATGGCAAAAATCATTAGGATATTAAGTAAAGATCATGTTCCATGAAGATATTTTGAAAATGTTCTACCGTAAATACATGAAAACTTTAATTTTGATTAGAAATGTGCATTGCTAAGAACTTTAAAGGAGATTTTTTTCTCAATATTTAGATTTGTTTGCACCCTCAGATTCCAGATTTTCAAATGGTTGTATCAAATATTGTCCTATCCTAACAAACCATACATCAGTGGGAAGCTTTCAGCTTTCAGGTGTATGAATGTAAAATAAATTAAAGACAAGACCATTATGACTGGTTTTGTGGTCCAGTTTCACATTTTTGTATGCATTGCTATTAAATGGCAACTGCTTAGATGACAAAAAGATCTTTTTAATGACGGGTGAAATATGAAGGGCAGCGTGCACTTGCATTGCTTGACTGGAGGGGTCATGCAGTGACAATGTTAAGGAAGGTCATCCAAACATGCTGGATTAACTACAATCATTTTTTCAGAACACATTTTTTCAGTGTAACGTTATGGTTGTGTCCAAAAATGACAATGCACCTAAATTTGACTAGTAGAAAGTGCATAGAATGTGTTTTTAATACATTTGCATTTATTCATTTAACAGCACTTTTCAAGGTGACTAGTAAATGAGGAAAAATGCAAACATAAATCATTTAGAGTCAAGAATATTACCACAAATCATAAAAGTGCAAAGCTGGGCAAGTGCAAAGAGGCAATGTTATTTGAGACAAGTGCGGTTACTGGGATCATTTTTTCAGGAGAAGCATCTGAGAAGCAGAAAGCTGTATTAATTTGTTCTCCATTTAGACTAATTTCTGTCTAGGAGCAACCATTGAGATATTAACGAGAGTAGGGTTGTGCAATTAATCAAAATTCAATTTCGATTATGAAAATACAATAATCGAGATACGATTATTATTGCTCCCGATTCTGCCCCCTTTGGTGCGCTTTTGCTCCTCCATTAAAGCCTAGTTTCACATGCAAATCAGTAAAATCATGTAACGTGACATGCATAAAATGGGACATGCTTGATTTATTGTTTTATTGCTTTAAATGAATTAATGTTTTAAAGATTTGATGTTGTGTTTTTAAAAGCACGAAAGAGAATTTGTGCTGTTCTGTGTATGCTTTTAGAGATGGAACAGAACACGGACAAGTAAAGTGAAGGTTTAGCTATTGTTTCAGCTATTCAAATAGTTCAGTTCTGCATGTAACGGCAAAGTGATTAGGCTTATATTTCGTTTTGTTTTTTAAAGTTCATTTGACTAAAATAAAATCTATATAAAACAGTTCAAGTATAAAACAATGTTGGTTTAAACGTTAAACCTAGATAAATGTGCGCTATTAGGCGCATATCCAATCGTTTGTGCGGAACGTAAAGCCGCTTTGCAGGACATGGAGGCACCAGGACTATCACATGCTTTTTTTTTTAGTGGAAACTATTTAAAAATTATTCAATAAATCAAAACAAAAACTCTTTTATTACTATGTAACGCGTAAAGATACATTTCTCTCTAAAGGCGCGTCAAAGAGGAGATTGCGAGTCAGGATCTTTGCAACACTGACTCAGAATACACTAGTTTATTCATAAGTAATTCAAATATCTCCTTACTATTTCCCCCTGACACATTCATTATTCATTATTTATTTTTGCCGGTGCTTTGTGGCAAGTTTCAGCCTATTGCTTGAACGTGAAGCTGTACTGAAGGCACTGCTGTTGGCTGAGACACTAAACGCCTCGAAACTGACAGTGAAAGTGAAGTCTCACTAGCGCTGCAATGTTTTCAATCACCATAATTGGTGGATGTCTCAAATATTAAAAAGGAGAAGCCTAAAACGGGCCCGATGCCCGGTCCGCGTCTGAACTATTGCGTGAAAATTGGCCGAAGTCCGGCCCTAGGGACGTAAAAAAAAGGGCTGAAATGCAGGGCTCTAATCAATCATATAAAGTTCCGGACCCACTCATAATCGTGTTAAATAATCATGATTACAGTATTGACCAAAATAATTGTGATTATGATTTTTGCCATAATCGAGCAGCCCTAAAACGAGAGCTATGTATTATAATTGTTACTAATTAGGTATTTCATTTATAGGAATAGCTGGAAACTGCTTTTGGAGCACTTCACTTTCTAATGCACTTTAGTCATGGACTGGAAAGTTTTTGGCTAAAAAAGCCATTGTGTTTGACCTAAGATAGGATGCTTTTTCTGACCATAATTTGTGTCAGGTTTGTTGTTGCCAGATGTCTCACCGACGTGTTTGAAATTCCCAAAGGGCAGCTTGTGTTTACCTCATTAAAAATGAAGGTCAGAGAAGCTGGTTGCTTAGACCAGACCAATTTATCCACCTTATGTCCTCTGTCAGTCTCTGCTGTCTGGCTTACTCAAACAGATCAATCGCCCCTCAGAGATCATGGCTGTCTTTCACTTCATAGCCCATATTGCCAAGTATTTATGCAAGGAGGGTAAGGAATAGTTGTTTGCAAGTCATGAGGTGATCTTTTTGGGTAATGAATATTGGATATGAAGAAGGTGGTGTTTCTATGTAAAAAACCTAGGGTGTCAGGCCTGTGATGAGGGTGTTGTAGTGGCTGCTTGGATGTTGCCATGTGGTTGCTAAAGTACCCTAAGTGTTTCCATTAAGATCTGTGAGGTTGTTTACTGGTCAAAAGGGTCCACTCCTAAGCGTCATTAAAGCATTTCTTATGGCTCATGCACTGCATTTCAAATCTTCTAAGGTTATATGGGTGGGACTCTGTGAGAAACAGGCTGAAACGTAAATTGTTGCCCACTGATATTCTTTCCTTCAACTGTAGTTGTCAAATCTCTTAATGGTTCAAAAGTGTGGGGTCAGTAAGATTTTTTTGAGGGGAAATTGATGGGATAGTTCCCCAAAAATGAAAATTCTGTATTTAATTACTCACCCTCATGTCGTTCTTAACACAAATTAAGATATTTCGTTTTCTTTGCGCGCAAAAAGTATTCTTGTAGCGTCATAAAATTAACAACCTGTTGAAATCATGATAACCATGATGAAAACACCTGTGACGTATCAGGACAGTTTTCAACAGAAATGAACACTAGACGCAGTAAAACACAAAGCAAAACAAACTAAAATTGAACGCTTGTGATTACGTTTTTACGTCACATTCAGAAAGCTCTCAGCTTTATTTAAAAATGTCTTCATTTGTGTTCCGAGGATGAACAAAGGTCTTATGGGTTTGGAATGACATGAGGTTGAGTAATTAATGACAGAACTATCCCTTGAATGCTTTAATTCAACAAAGGATGCATTAAATTGATTAAAAGTGACAGTGAAAACATTGAGACAATGGACTTTTTTAAATAAATGTTTAATTTTAAATTCAGCTTATGAGAATGATTTCTGAAGGATCATGCGACAACAAAGACTGGAGTTGCCGTCACAGCAAATAACAGGACAAAAATACATTTACAGTAGGTTCTAAAAAGAAAACAGCTATTTTAAATGATATAGTTTTACAATATAACAGTTTTGATCATTGCAGCTTTGATGAGACTTTTCAAAAACACTACAAAATCTGCAGTTTGAAGTCACATCTCAGAAGCTGGGTTTCCATTCAAAGTTACAAAATTAACTTGTGCGCAAAATTGGAATGTTGCGTAAAACATTTGCGAATAACTGTTTCCATCCAAGAAGTCAAAAAGGAACAAAATCGTCACTTTCTGATAAACTGGCACTATATATCATTAAGAAAAGTAGGAGAAGCCACTGAATATAATAGTTTTCATGTAAAATAAATTACTTGCGCCTCAGAGCGAGCAGAGAAAACAAAATAAATGTGGTCATTGCTTTCGGAGGGGGATGCCTGCTGTTTAGGCAAGCAGTCATGTAAGACAGTTCTGGGAGGCAATTATACAGAAATACTTTGACAGAATTTGCTCGGGCATTTCAGAATGACATAACATAGCATTTCAGATGCTATGGAATGAGATCTGTCTGCTGGTTAGTTAGGTTTTGCCATTTCACAGCACAAAGTCACATGACTTTTTTGATGCGCATGGAGGAATTTATTCAACAAATGCATTTCCAACTCCCATTATTCGCATTAACCAAGTTTCGCACAAGTCAAAAACCACCTCAAGTGAGCTTAAAAACTTTTTTGCGAATTAAGGGATTTTGTTTTTCAAAACTTGCCATTTCCACCACTCGTTTCTGCTGCAATACTATAATTGCGCATGTGGGTGATGGAAACACCGCTATAGAGCTGCGACAGGGAAAAGATGATTGAATAAGGACCTTTTGGCCTATTCCTCAAACAGAGCTTGTCGTGTTACTTCAGGTGACTCAGAATGTAGCCCATGAGTCATATGGACTACTTTTATTACCATTTTTCTACTTTTTGGTGCTGAGCAGCATAAATCAGCGCCCACTGTTATTGTGAGGAAAAATACAAATTTTATGTAAACAAGATGTAATGCATTCAAATGCATTTTACCTTGAGCTACAAGATGCTATTTGTCTTGAGCAACAGTTGCAGTTTCCGTATTTGCTTGTGTCTTTTTTTTGTAATCTTAATACGTTAACACTGTTTACAGATGGTATTTATGAAGTCTTCTATCATTTAATTATTTTTATAAGCACTCAAACTAAAAAGAATCCATTTCATTTATGCCACTGTTTTCTCATTCGCTCTTCCTTTCCACCCTCTCCTTCTCTTTCTGTTTTTCTCTCTCTCTCTCTCATGCTTTCACTGGCTTATTCAAACACACCACCCTTCTCTCTCATCTCTCATCTCTCTCTCTCTCTGTCTCCCACACACTCTAGCACACACACCTACAGTCTACCATCCCGGTCTCTGTTGCTAAGCGACAAACCAAGTACGATGGACTGCTCTTATGATAGTGACATTTGTCCAGTGTAATTTCATCCTCAGAAGTGACTGAATCTTGCCATCCGAGCTGCCTCTGCATTACAAAAAAATGACGATCTTATACAAATTATGATGCTCACCGCTTCTCTAACTTGACCTTACAGGCTCCGTGCTATTTGTTTTCTCGCATATGAACTTTTCAGCATGTTGTTGCAGCTTTTTATCAAACGGCTGAGGAATACAGTTGATGTTTTTCCAAGCCTCTGCGGTATGAAAAATGTCAGTCACATGATTTGTCTCTGCTGGTTCACACCTTTGATTGGTCCCCGGAGCATCTCTGGCTTTTATTTTGACAAATGATTGTGATAAAGAGCACTTACTGAGTATTGATTAACCCTCTGGGGTCTGAGGTGATTTTGGGGCCCTTGAGGTGTGCTGACATGTCCTGACATTTGTGCTTATTTCAGCTACTTATAACATACTATTTGCCCATATGTATTTTTCTTGTATTCAGCACACACTGTGCTACAATAATATGTGAGAAAGATAGATGTACATGTTTGCATTTTGTAGAAAAAAAATATTATGCGTGGTTAGCACATTTTAGGAAAAAACATTCATCTAAAAGATGGCCTAAAAAAACCTACTGAATAGTTCTGACGAAATCATTTGAGTAATCAGTCTTGTAAGCTAGAATATTTACTTCACAATGATGTGAGAATTATTCCAACCACTTCATCACAAACAAAGATATAATAATTTGAATTTTGAAAGTAAGTTTTTTGGCCAGCATTGCCATATTCATGGGAGTGTTAATAGCTCTGAATATTCATGTAATTCACACAAGGAGAGACAAAAGACACTCCCACAATGGCTAATGTTCCCCCCATCAAAGGTAATGTTCGCCCATCAAGTTGGAGCACTGTGAAGAAAGAATGTGAGAATGCTCAAAGATTTTCATCTATTTTATTGTAATTCCTCTATGTGGAAAAGTGTTGTGCCTTGCTTGCTGTGCTAAAAATGTGAAGATATATTAACACTTTTCACTAGCAAATCTGTTAAAAAAAGGGTGCGCTGCAAAAAAACTGCTTTTCTAGTTTAGATTTTTTTGTCTTGTTTCCAGCCAGAATATCTAAAAATTCTTAAATCAAGAAGGATTTTCTAGACAAGTAAAAATTATTGTCTTGTTTTCAGAAAAAATAAGTCAAAATTAAGGTTTGGCTTAAACCAAGCAAAATAACCTGCCAATAGGGTAAGCAAAATAATCTTATTTCAAACAGAAGGCTAGATTATTTTGCTTACCCCATTGGCAGATTATTTTGCTTGTTTCAAGCAAAAACTCACTTAATTTTCTAGTGCCTGAAAACAAGACATTGTTTACTTGTCTAGAAAATCCTTCTTGATTTAAGATTTTTTAAATATTTTGAATGGAAACAAGACAAAAATCTAAGATAGAGATTTTTTTGCAGTGTGAGCAGCACTCAGATAACAATTAGAGAATCTATATTATTATTTAGTAACGTCAAACAAGTACATATACTTCAATATTATGGCGATGCACATATAATTACATCAGTGAATTATTATATCTGTGCATTTACTCGACCGCAAAAACTGAACTACCCCTGGTATTCCGTACAAATAATGTTATTACAACTACCTCAGATTCAAGTGAAGAGTCATATGTGATGCAGGTATGCGATCACTAAAAACAGTACAGTCCTATTACTTATATATTTTGTTTTATATTACAGCCTATAGAGCATGAAACCTTCATTGCGTCGTAAGAATTTAGATACAATGAATTGTGTAGTAGCCTATTATATGAATTGTACCTATCCTTTTCACTCGATTTCAAACCTTTTAGCCAGGAGTTATAGTTTTAGAAAAACACAGCTATGTGTTCAAGTATATGTTAGAATAGCACGTTAACTAATGCAAATAAGAAACATTACTTGCTCATCCGAACGATCGCGTCACGTGGATCAGCCGCGCGTTGCATTCTGTTCTTCATCTGAGGTGAATTCAGTGTTTAGTCCTCTCAGTGTGTCTTCTTCCATAAGCGAACAGTAGCTGAGATGAACGCGATGAATTCTCAAAGTTAGTTTGCGGTGATGTGGGCGTTAACATTCCCGCACAGCGCACATGGCTAATTATCATATCAAAAGCGGAGGCGTCAACTTCATTATCGTTAATGAACACTGAGTGCAAAACTCAACATGTTGTTGGTTTCATACGGATTACTTTATAACAGAACATTTGTTTTCGACAAGACTTGCTTTATTTAAAAGTAGAGATATTAAGCTTTCTATCCATGTATATTAACTGTCTGTGTGCTGAGCCTCCACCGAGTTAAAGATACATTTATTGAAGCGTTTCTAATCGCAGTGCGCGGAGACACTGAAGACAGAAAAAACACCCCGTCTTTTTTCTTTATTTAAAAAAAGAACAAATTTCAGTTGTTATTCTGAGTGTACACAAAAAAAAGTATACACTTAACCATTTTGAATGATGTATAACTCGTATTTGTGTGACTAATATCGACAGAGCAATTTTAGTATCTTTCGCACTGATCTTAAAAAAAGTGAGCTGGTCGCGCCGGCGCGACCGTCGACCCCAGAGGGTTAATGGTGGCTATTAACTACGGCAGGAAGAAGATGTGTTCTTTCCGCAGCCACCCTGTCCGTGGCCCTCTTTTAAATGGAAGACATAAGTCTCGGGATTAGCAATGTGGATTTGCTCACTGTAATGGTAAAAGGCTGTGCTTAACTGTCTTAAGTCCAGCGCTGCTGGGTGGCTTCTAACACCAGAGACTTGAGGTGTTTGCCACATAAAGCGCCCTTCTCTTCTTTGGCTCTGGGAATGCGTGACACTGGCAAACATAGCTGGCATGACTGCTTTCGTAAAGCGCTGTGATACTACAATGACGAATCGCTCAGAATATCTTGTTAAAAATACACCCGGCAAAACGAACAGATGTACAATATAAGTGTAAATAGGTCAGTGTGATGTAGGGTAACTGTTTGCGTAACACATTACATACAGTACAGTAATGCAGTTGACTGCAATTTTTATTGTGATATTTCCATAAGGGTTAGTCCTCTTTGTAGCTTGTGAGCAGGAAGAACCTTGACATGTAAAGCAACTAATCAGTTTATTTTTGATTCTGAGTGCCATTAAGAACAATGTAAATCACAGGAATAAATTATATTTTAAAAATATATTAAAGTAGAAAACAGTATTTTTAAACGGAAATAATATTTGACAAATATTCAATTTTGAACAAATTAAAATCAGCCTAGGGGTGTAAATCAGACATTTTATCACAATATTAAATGATATATTCTCATATCCAGCAATACGATATTTGACGATACCTCAAAATACGATATGATTATGATACAGTGTTTCCCAGGGTTTCCTATACATTCATTTGTGGCGGCCCGCCACAATATCCAGTTTGACCGCCACAAATAGATTTTTTTCTTTTTTATTAATTTATTTTACTATTTAAAATGTGTGAAATTGTGCTTAAGTAAAGAGTTGAAACTGGTTTACCATCCGCCATAAAACATCTAAAGAAGAAGAAGCGCGCTGAGGCAAACGATGGGCTCGGTAAGAATGACGATCACGCTCACCCAGTGTTTCCCATACGTTGATTTATTTGTGGCGAGTCGCCACATCAACATCGACTGCCACAAATACCCACCGTCTGCTGCCATCATCTCCCACGTCTCACACACGCGAGTGTGACTTCAGCACAATATCTAGCAACTTTCAGACCCTTTTTTTCCCCATAACGGGTACATACTGACAAACCTAGCGACTTTTTTGTACAACCTAGCTATTGTTTAGTTGGAAGATGTAGCCAGTACTGCCCCGCGTACGCGAGGTCTGACTTTCCAGGCGCAGTATCGCCTCTCTCTACGTCTATTCTGTGTAACGTTAGTGAATGGCGGAGAAACAGCGCTTTCAGTTGGAGGGCTGTGCTGAACCCCGCGGCCAGTGCAGCGCTTTCCGCGTTCGTCCGCTTTCCGCAGCAGACTCGTCAATAAATCATATACAAAACAGCGTTTCCAAGCGCCTGTCACCTGTTAATATGCTTATAGTTTGTTACTCAGACACAGACGAATGAAACCAAACATTAATCTAGCCAAAACCACCGCATATAGTCACTTTTTTGTGTAAGTTAAATGTATATTGATTTTATAAGATGATGTTGCGATTATAAATCAGATTTTAAGGAGTATAGTGTCAGTGATTCCTGGTTGACACATATTAATAATGGATTGTGCTTATTATTAATACTTGTTTTATGCATGACAACAGAAAAAACATGCTTTGACAGCTATGTTGGCCATTCATTTGTATTACAGTATGTGACCATTCATAGAGTAGAACAGATGCCCAGACTCGTCTAAACGCAAACTTGACATGATGACGTCACAAATATGCAAATTAAGGTGTGACTTCACCTGCCGCCACAGGTATCACAAAATCCTGTGGGAAACACTGGTTTCCCATTCATTGATTTATTTGTGGTGGCCCACCACAATATGAAAACTGACCGGCACAAATAAATTTTTCAAAAGGCTTTGACTTTGTTGAGTAAACATGTGGTGCTAGTGTTTTTATATTAGTGTATAAGGAAATCGACTGTCTTCAGGAAATCTGCGATTTCATTTCCATTTTATCATGCCTGTAATGCCCGATTTTTGCTGCTCCTAAAGCAGCACCTAGTGGCAAAGAATGAAGCATTTGTGAGCACAGTGCAGCTTTGTGTAAAGCGGTTACCAGAGAAAGCTATATTTTTGCCACTCCAAAAGCGGCACCTAGTGGCAAAGAATAAATTTGCATTTTCATTCAGACTAATGCAAAAATTGAGCACACTAGCATAGTTATATTTCACAGGAAAGCCCCACAACACAGAGTGCAAGTGTGTGGGAAACACTGCGATGCGTTTAGATTCAGGAGTATATCAAATGTTTTATCAATATTATGATATGTACCTATTGCACACATGCAGTTACATTTTTATTAACTCACAAATGTAACCAAAATATATAACTCGAACATTTATTTGAAGTTTGCACATCCTATACCCCAATTAGGATGTTCACAACAAAAAAAAATACAAAAATAAATGACAAAAAATAAAGCTCTTTAAAACATGTGTTTTTTGCTATTACACATCACAGTCTGGGTCTCATGCATATATGCAGGGCTAAGTGTTAAGAATCTTTTCCAAATTCCAAGCAATAGTAGAAAATAAATTCGCAAACAAATAAACAGTGCTTTTCAGGTTTTTTAGGTAGGTCTGAAAGAAGTTTTCAGGGACAGAAATAAATAATAAAGCAATCAGATGTAAAATAGTCTGCATAGTCTTCACTGTATAAATTAAATATAGATTAATCCTTAATAAAGTTGCATTAAGTTGTTTATTTATTAGGATATTTGCCAAGACGTGCTCTTTTTATAATATATATATATATATATATATATATATATATATATATATATATATATATATATATATATATATATATATTGTGATTAGGACAGTGTAGAGCTGACAGGAAGCAAAGTGGCCTGGAGTTAGGATTCGAACTTGGGACACCCATAGCATAACGGCGCTTGTGCACAAAGAAAACTTCTCAACCAGCACTCAACAGTTCTGTCAACTGTCTCAAACGTTTTTTTATGCTCCCCCTGGACTTTTGGGCCTCTCGTTCTTAAATGCGAATGCATGCGTTGTAATGCATAGACGGACATTGCATAAAAAGGGGCCTATTTATACTACAAGTATTGTTTAATTCACACGCTGCATCGATACATCATATCGTTGACTTTTGTTTGATGCGTCAGTCCATATAGATGGATTGTTACACCCCTATTGGTGACCATAAGAGACTCCTTTCAAAACCAAAAAAATTGTTGATACCACAATCATAAACTCATCATGGCACAGCAGTTTGGCTTCACAAAGGGCTGTTAGTCTCAAACAAACTATCTGTCAAAGATTTGATGCCACTCACTTGAGAAAATCCAGAGGGCAAATCTAGCGATTAGTTCTGCCTCAAAAGCACTCATTTGAGCTACTCTTGTAAACATGGCTTTGTTTCCTGGCACACTGATAAGTCTGTGCAGACTGACTCACAGAAGTTTTGTAGCAGGCAGCCAGATTGGAAATGGTGATTACAGTGTGTTTGAGGCTGAGATTGTTGTACTAATGATGAAAATAAAGAAATCATTTTGTGTCTTATGTTGTGATAATTTTTACTGACCCTGAACCATTTTAATATATATAGAGCATGTTGCTCTGTATGTTAGCATACCTGTTTTTCTGACGTAACCTGTTTAACACTAATAATCGTGCACTTGTTTTAGATGCCCTGTTTTGCAAAACCCAGTGAGCCTTTCAAGCACAAAGCAGGACCTTTCTGGAATCTGCAGGTTAGCCTAAAGCCCCAGTGAAGATGGTTCTTCACTTGGAGTAAAAAGAAGTCTGATATAATTGCGCAATGCTGTACAGTTTGCGAACGTTCTGACGCCTCCGCGCTGCTGTGAGCACTGTTTAGATGAATATGTAAATATGTGTTGCATGCTTACCTCTCAATAACACAACAAGCACAACAAAAATAACAGCAGTGAGAAAAGAGCAGTTGAGAAATATAAAGATGTGGATTAATGTCTTGTTTGTATTTGTAAAGAAATGAACCTGAAAAGATTTCCACATCCACATTTTGAACCCTTAAATAAATTTCATTTTAGCCCTTTTTTCTACATGTCACACCTGTTTATGTTGGGTCCCTTAATAAGCACAAAAATACATATCACGCAAACATTTTGAGTAAGATTTTAATTTAGACTGGACACTTTTTTTTTTAATTGATTTATTTCAATTTTACAAATTCTCTAAATTTGTCAGCCAACTCGGGTCTTTTTATTTCAGTGAACTTGTTTCACTGTATTCTGTGATTGCATTCTCAGAGGCAGCGTAATTAAGTTGCCAGCCTTTGTGTTGGAAGCAAATATCTTAAAACTGCCTTCATAGACAGCATTGGCAAAAAATATGGCACATTTCGATGCCACTACACTGTGTCAGGGTTTTTGTGGCTTAGCAAAGTTGATTGAGATTAGTGTGTTTGTCTGTGTGTCTGTTCTGCTTTGTTGGCTGTTTTATAAAGGAGCTGATTTAGATTGTCTCATGCGAATGTTGCCGTCACTTCTTATTATAATTTGCTGTAACACGGCCTCTATTCACTGTGTTTTTTTTTCAGACAATGGAGGGCGAAATCACAGGGCAGCCCGGGCCCTCTCTAGCATGGCCTATGTGTTGTGCTGACTTAAGGGAGAATCCGTGTTCTCTTATCTCAAAACAGCAGTGCCAGGGCCAGACTCTCCCAGCTGAGAGAGAGATTTCCCACAATGCACTTTGGCAGCTGCCTTTAGGTCATGGGCTTAGCAGTGCAACTGTGCTTATCTTTCAGTTCAGTCATTCTCTATTTTCTGAAGCTTTATGAAAGCACTATATATAGTGCTTTCACTAGCCTATATACTGTACTATCTATCTGTCTATCTGTCTATCTTTCTATCTATCTAAAACTTTACTTTGGATATAAAAAAATGAACTCAAATGTTATATTAACGACTGTTATTATTATTACCGGTTAAATACCGTGATTCAGCAAACAGTGTTCTGTGTTATTTTAAGTCAAATTGCAGTGACAATAATAATAAGGGTAGACAAAAGCCTGAGTGGGTCGTTCATGTGTACAGTATGTAGAGTGAGTAAAAGTGAACTAATGTGATGAAGTCAGGGCTGAAGGCAGCATGCCTCCGACAATCCCCTTGGCCCAGTTTACACTCCGCAGAGCACTGCTCAATTCACCTCAAAGCACTGACCTATCGCACTGGCAGCCTGCTCTGCTCAGTACACACTTCCAGGGTAATATTCAAAGAAAAAATATGTACAATAGGGAAATTAAGAAACAAATAAAACTGCAGTGTGCTGTGTTATTTCATAAAGTCAGTAATAGGAGTAAATCAGTAAAAGCAGTAATAGGAGGAATAGAGGGCATTTGCAGCCTAAAACCAAATGATTTAACATGAAGACATCCTCTGACTCAAAGGCACCTTATCTGAATCTTGTGTTACGCTTCCGGCCAGCCTCTGGCAGAAGGAATCATTATTTATTATGGCAAATGTCAGTTTAATTATATGGAGAGCTTTTCAATTTTAGTCAATATTTAAAAGGATGGAATGAGATGTCCACCAGGGGCATTTCTATATATATAATATTCAGAAAATAATCAGCAGTACAAAAAAAAACAAAAAAAAAAAACAAACAAACATTACAAAATATGAGATAAATGTATCAAGCACACTTTTTTCACCAACAAATTAAGGTTTTGAGAAAAACATTGAATTTGGGGTGGAAACTAAAATCTGTGGGAGACGTTCAATTTGAAAAGTGAAAATTCATGTGAATGGAGGCATTGCCACCTCAGTACTATGATTGTCTAATTAGTCTGTCAGTGGGATAATGCCTGCTTGTAACGTTCACTACTGGTTCACAAATGAGCATGAGTGGGTCAAACTGATAAAATAGATGGACTAATTAAGAAGTAAACAACTCACTCACTTGGACATTTTCAACTTTCAGTCTTACCACAATTGAAATAAACTTGAAATAATCATCTGAGCGCGTTCGTTAGCACAGTTAAATTAAAGGTGCCTGCAATCATATTACCGCCTGCAGTGTTTACAAAGCAGTTGATGACTAATATTCCAAAAAGATGGACAACTCTTATCTTTTCATATGAAGACTAGGTTTTTCTGGTCTCTCAAAGTGCTACATGCTGATCTGAGGAGGAAATTACGGTTTTCAAGAAATGCAATCTCCACTAAACATGCAGAAGTCTAGATATGATCTAGGTAAATCTCTGTAAATGCACATTTTTCTTCCCATAAGAGCGTTTGTTAATTTTTATGGCTCTGGCTTCTGGTTTCATCCTCGTCCACCTTTTTTTTTAAAGCTGTCCAAAACCACTTGTTTTGCTGCTTCATATTGCAGATGTGTGTACAATACCATATTATTTTAATTATAAACACACTGGTTTGTAGTGCAAACGGTTTTACCGTTTACTGCATGTTGTTATTTAGTTCTGCGTTGAAGAAAAAGGTGGATATATATTGTTAAAAATCATGGTTTTAATAACAGTTGTAATTGTTGTAACTGTTCTGTTGGGGAGCTACTACCTGGATAGTGTTTCCCAAGTAATGAGCTTGGGACTCCTTCTGTGTCCCTCAGTAATATCTGTCCATGGCTTCTCTTCATATGTGCCTGTCGCTCACATGACAGTCTGTTATCCTTGTGTTCAGCCCTAATCCTCCACTTCCATACCTTTCCTTTACCTCATCCATCAGAGGAGAAAGCGCAGCATCAGCATAGATAGCAGTAATGAAAGCTGCTTGGGTCTGGTGCAGCAATCAGCAGTCTGTCTGTCACAGTGGCCCTGGACTCTCTGGAGGGGCGTCCACAGTTGTACTGTTTTCATATTGACATTCTGTGTATTTTATGACGGGATTGCCAGGATCAAGGGCTAAGAGGCATGTAGCTGCCCTCGCATGATAGATGACTTGAGTTGTATAGCATTTCATTAGTTTTCTTCATGCATAAATTAAATGTCCTGTGAATTCAACTGCATCAGTGTTTAAATTTGCATTAGTCAATAATTAATGTAAAATGCTGGAATTTGAATTGTAATTTGTTAAAGTAGGTTACAGTATTTAAAAGTATAAATACTGCAGTTGTGTCAAAGACGAGAATACTTTCGGATTTTATCAAAAATATCTTAATTTGTGTTCCAAAGATGAATGAAGGTCATAGGGGTTTGGAATGACATGAGGGTGAATGATTAATGACAGAATTTTAATTTTTGCGTGAACTAGACCTCTAACTTCCCAAAGTAGGGGTCGGGACCCTCCAGGGGTTCGCGAAACCACAAGGACGGGTCGCAAGATGAATTCCAGAAATCAAATATATTTTTTAAAGGATTAGAAATAGCACATTTTACCCATAAATAAAAACTCCAGCTCATTAGGTAAGATTAATGTTGAAATGTAAGTAATGAGTAAATACCAATTTTACCAAAATAGGAAGGCTCATACAAATTATTATTATTATTTTTATATATCTAGTACTGACCTGAATAAGAGATTTCACATAAAAGACATTTACATATAGTCCACAAGAGAAAATAATAGTTGAATTTATAAAAATAACCCCATTCAAAAGTTTGCATAGGCTTGATTTTTAATACTGTGTTGTTACCTGAATAATTCACACCTGTTTTGTTGTTGTTGTTTAGTGATCAGTCCCTTGTTTGTCCTGAACAGAACTCCCTGCTGTTCTTCAGAAAAATCCTTCAGGGCCCACAATTTAGTTTTTCTGCATTTTTGTGTATTTTGAACCCTTTCCAACAATGACTGTATGATTTTGAGATCTTTTCACACTGAGGACAACTGAGTGACTATGCAACTATTACAAAAGGTTTAAATGCTCAATGATGCTCCAGAAGGCATTAAGAATGCTTTAAGAGCCAGGGGTGTAAACTTTTGAACAGAATAAAGATGTGTACATTTTTCTTATTTTGCCTAAATATCTTTTTTTTGTCATTTAGTACTGCTTTTCAGAAGATGCTTACTTGTTTCCCAGAAGAAAAAATTAGTCAAATTTGCCCTGATCTTCAAATTAAAATAGTTTTTGAAGTCTCTCAATGTATTGTATTTCCTTCTAAAGCATCAGTGAGCGATTGAACTTTCTGTGATATTACGTAAATTTAGTCATTGCCTTCCTTTACAAGTTACCCCTGGATCTGCAGTAAATTGTCTTTTTGCTTTTACTTGGGAAAGTTTTTTATTGTTTCAAATTGAATTTTTAAAAATGCTGCTGAATCGCGAACCCTTGTATTGTGAATTTGCTGTCAATCCTAAGATTCACACACCTAATGGCCATGGAGGCTAGGTCTTTTAAAAGGCTTGTGCTGTGCCGTTTTATGGGGTAACTTGAGTGAATTTTCTTTACTCTGAGTAAGTGGCTGTTCATTGTAAAAACAAGTGAATTCACAATCAATTCTGGTAGATGTCACGGTCGTGTTTTATTTGTTCAAATAGATTTAGATGTTGCAAGCGCTTGCAACATCCACGATACTGCTATTTCTGAAAACAGTTCCTCTTACTAAAGGATGGTGTATATCTAGTAAAAAAAAAAAGCTAGCTGAACCTGAAATAATTCACATACTCTGCCAGTGAATGAAACTCTGATGGACAAATTGGCCATTCGTATCTCTTGCATGCTACTGTATGTTTTCATGAAACATTTAAAAATGTTGAATCGGCCTTGGAATAGTTTATTGTCCATAGATTATTAAACATATGAGATTCCAGCACAGAGAATGAACTGAGTCACATATATATGTATTGATAGGCTTACCTTTAAACTTTGCCATTTTAAAAAATTCAGTGAGAAGAATGTTTTTTGAATGACTTTCATTGATCTGCAAGGGATGGGATCTCTCTTTTCAGATAGATGCTAGGCTTTGAGAAGGTCCTGTTTTGAGATTTGTTAAGGTTGACCTGACTGCCGGTTCATTACAGGTGCTTGAAGATGGTTGTGTCAGATTGGCGTAACACTGACATCAGAGGAGAGAGGCTCATTACGGTTGCTTGAGGGGTTTTTGTGTGTCTCTTCTTGATTGACAGCGCTGGAAAAGACTGTTGTGTTTGGTGGGGAGAGCACTCAGTCACTTTGCCTAGATTGACAGAGCAAGCGTCTCATGGTGAACTTGGATTACAACACTGATGTGTGTCAGGATGCTGTTCACACGCAATTTTTACTTAAAATATTTTGACTTTATTTTCATAATTTTGGTTTTTATTTTGACTTTATTCTCTTATTGCCATGACTTTATTCTTGTAATTTTGACTTTATTCTCGAAATATTTTGACTTTATTCTCGTAATTTTTACTTTATTCTCACAATTTCAACTTTATTCTTAAAATATTTGTAATTTATTTTCACCATTTTGACTTCATTCTCAAAATTTTGATTTTATTCTCGTAATTTTGACTTCTCGTAATTTTGACTTTATTCTCAAAATATTTTAACTTTATTCTCGTAATTTCAATTTTATTCTCAAAATATTTTGACTTTGTTCTCATAATTTTGACTTTATTCTTAAAATATTTTTACTTTATCCTCGTATTTGACTTTTTTTCTCACAATTTCAACTTTATTCTTAAAATATTTGTAATTTATTTTCACCATTTTGACTTCATTCTCAAAATTTTGATTTTATTCTCGTAATTTTGACTTTATTCTCAAAATATTTTAACTTTATTCTCGTAATTTCAATTTTATTCTCAAAATATTTTGACTTTGTTCTCATAATTTTGACTTTATTCTTAAAATATTTTTACTTTATCCTCGTATTTTTGACTTTTTTTCTCACAATTTCAACTTTATTCTTAAAATATTTGTAATTTATTTTCACCATTTTGACTTCATTCTCAAAATTTTGATTTTATTCTCGTAATTTTGACTTTATTCTCAAAATATTTTAACTTTATTCTCGTAATTTCAATTTTATTCTCAAAATATTTTGACTTTGTTCTCATAATTTTGACTTTATTCTTAAAATATTTCTACTTTATCCTCGTATTTTTGACTTTTTCTCTCAAAATATTTTTCCTTTATTCTTGTATTGCTAAAATTTAATTCTTGTGATTTTGACTTTTTTCTCAATATTTTGACAAACCTCATATTGCTATGACTTTTTATTCTAATAATTATAACTTTATTTAAAAAATATTTCAACTTTATTCTCGTAATTTTGACATTTTTTTCTTAAGATATTGCTAATAAACTTTATTCTCATATTGCTACGACTTCTCATAACATTTGACTTTATTTTAAAAATATTTTGACTTTATTCTCTTTTTTTTCTTTTTTTAATGTGGCACTAAAATGCTGTTGTAGACTTGTATGAAGAACTGCCTCTCTTTTTTTAATCCGTTCACAAAAAGAAACAAATGAAGAAAGAAATGTCTTCCAACATGTATACCATATGTGTAGTTGATGAAATACTGCACATATGTGAGTGAGTGTAGGTCAGTCTGAAGTCATGTGACATCCAGCGGTGTGCTCACTGAACCTGATAGAGGAGCTGGAAACCCAGATATGAGTTTCATGGTGTGGAGATTTGGCCGCTCTCTGAGGCCTCTGATATAAAGAAGAGCTAACCAGCCCTGACACAAATCTCACCCTGCGAGAGATGGGAACCAATTACTGCACCAAGCACACACATATACACACATTTGCTGGAGCCATGCCCTTCAGTGAAAATGGTGGGGTTTTTTTTTCTTTTCTTTTTTTTTTTATTTAGCAAAAGGAAAAATGGAGTTGCTCTCCAGGATGAATGGGTTATAGAAACAGAGAGAGAGAGTGGAATCAAGAGCAAATTGTAAGAACACTGACACAGAGGATGTGTGCTAGTAAATGTTAGTAAATGGAAGATTTTCTTTTGAAGGCTCTTCAGTTTAGGGCCCTATGAAATCTGTTATATATCAAATTCCATTTTATTTTCCTTCTAATTCTTTGTTTTCTTTCCTTTTTCTGGATTCTGTTTTAATAGCTTAAAGAATTAGTTCACTTCCAAAAAAAAAAATTCCTGATAATTTACTCTATGCTCTCCAATGATGGTTATGTCTATCTCTCTTCAGTCGAAAAGAAATTGAGAGGAAAATATTTAGTGTTTCCATATAGTGGACTTCAATGGGGATCAACGGGTTGAACGTCCAAATTGCAGTTTCAATGCAGCTTCAAAATTTTAATTTATAAAACATAATTTATTAAATGTTTAACAATATTAGTGCCCTATGACGTCATGTGGTGTTTTTGGGGATTTAATAAAATGTTTTTTTTTTTTATCAAAACGTTAATCAAATTTAATGTTTCTTAAAAATACGTTTGAACAATCTCTTATTTTTTGACAAACAAAGATGAAAGATGAACCTGCACATCTAATGAAGACATAGAACTTGCACACCTTATATTTAAATAGCCTTTAAAAAAAAAAAAAAAAATTCAGCTTTTGTGCTATTCTGGTTTACTCCTGAAATTCATAGCACTGCTAATATTGTTGACTTCTGTATGATTAATTGCTTGTGTATTTCCCCGTTTGTAAGGCGAATAAAAACCATCTGCTAAATGGTTGTAAATCTAAATGTGATTAAATGTGGCAGACGATTTGCATGCACCAGTCACACTTTATTATGTATTAAAAAATATAAATGTATGTGTGACCTTGTGTTCATGCCATGTGTCATCCTGTGAGGATGAACTGTCTGTTCATGTGAATTCTTACATGTCATGGTCTGAGGAAAGAGATTATTTCTATCAGGAGCAGAATTAAATGACCTGATTGTTGGTTTATTGCAGGATCTTTATTGCTTGCTATTTAAGGCAGTGTTTCTTAAAGGTGCAGTGCACCATTAGCTCCTAATGAGGACAGTAATATAGCAGTGTGAGTAGTTGTAAGTGAATTACAACACTATTGATGTTATTCGGAGGTGATTTCACTTAGTTTTATCCAGATCCGTCAGATCTGATGCAAATTGCCTCACTGCACCATCCAGGCTCTCACTGTAGACTTTTTGCTTCACCCTTCAGTGACATCACATAATGGGTGCTTTGATTGATGGAGTATTTTTTTAGATGGGTTTAGAGGTCTTTTCTTTCCTCCAAGCCACTTGAGTCTCTTGTCATTTGCCTATCTATGTTCCTGCTCGTAGTCCAAGCTGCCATTGCTGCTGGCAGGTAACACGCATTGGAAAACAAGGTCAGATTTCCCAAAGCCCTCCGGTCTCAATTATTCCACCACAGATGCTTCAGCAGGGATCCACAACATGGACCAAGACAACAGACTTTTATGTTGACTAGTATGTGTTTTATCATCAGCGAACATCATTGAAGCAGAGATCCAAGTCCTGACCTTGGGAAACCGTACCATTCATTGAAG
Source organism: Cirrhinus molitorella (assembly GCA_033026305.1). Classification (NCBI taxonomy): domain Eukaryota; kingdom Metazoa; phylum Chordata; class Actinopteri; order Cypriniformes; family Cyprinidae; genus Cirrhinus; species Cirrhinus molitorella. Next base: position 17,798,704 of record CM065126.1, read on the forward strand.
GATGTGTCTTTATCTGAGAGCACTGGGGCTGATAATCATGTATCAATGGGGCGCTGTTATGAATCATGTCGAGAACAGTAGTACATTCGGCCTGGATGCTCTGCAGAGTAGCACTAATGCACAGGCAGCATGTCCTCAGCGTTTGGCTCGTGTTTTAGGAGAGATATGAAAGAATGATGCTCACTGGGTCAGCGGCCTGTTTCCAGAGTTCTTGAGGTTTAATGGAAATGGGCAGGCGCTTCTAAACAATTGTGTTAAAAGCATTGCAGACGTTAGTTTTTTTCCCAAATATGTACTGAATTTGTAAATTTGCCAAAGCATATGGTACACAAATAGCATATGCTGCACAAATAACATATAAAGTAACCCTGTAGCAGATCTATACAGGTGGAGCTGGGGAAGGAGGAGGGCGCTACCAAGATGCCCAAGTGAATTCTACCAGCCATTGAAATGTTAAGCTGCAAGCTCATTGGTCACGCAACATGAACCAATCAGCTTGTGCCAAGTTGTATACTCTGTGAATATCATTAGTTACGTTAACAACCCATCAGCCTGAGTCATCTAGAGTTTCATGGCAGAACTAGGTATTTATTAATGCAGTTATCGCTGAGACAGGGCTAGGGTTGGCCACCCCACTCACAACTGCTGCTTCTGTCTCTCGTTTTCTTGACAAGAAGTTATTTAGATGCAGAACATCTTTATGACTGCATCAAATGGGATACTTTTCAGATGAAGACTCCAACTTAACTTCAGTAGCAGGTGCTAGTCAAATGTGTGCACGAGAGAAACCATGAGCATGCGTGTCAGATCCACATCACATTCATCAGCGGCAGCTCTTAAAGTAATAGCAGCCAAATAACCTAATAACCCAGTTGCTGTGATGTCTGTTAATCAAAGAACAACATAAAAAAGAGGAAATCAAAAACTTTTGTAGCTTTAAGGATTATATCATATGTATTTAATTTAGTATTTAGTGTTTTTATTCAATGTCTGTACATTTCGTACTTGCTGAAGGGCACAGTAAATTATGGGTTCATGTGAAGATTATTTTAAGTTCACTTAAATTAGAAGTTAGAATAGTTAAATATTAGGTTAAAAAAAGAATTTCCCAGAGACATCAGTAATATTGGTATCAGTGATATCTTCAGTCGTTAAAAAAAATATTGAACAAAATTTAAAAAATAGACTGTCTTTATGTTGTTTCTACATTTATTTGAAGACTGAATGTGAAATAATTTCAGTACAAAAGTGTATTTAAAACATTATTTTAAAAGGACTGTTTAACAGAAAAATATATTTACCAGAATTTATTTAGCAGAAAAATGTAAGTATTTCTGAAACTTATTAAATAAAATCAATTAGAGAAGTTTTGATTAATAATATTTAATGAAAGCATTAAAATGGAATCCAGAAAATAAAATTTTAGATCAACTTTTAATAAATTGCTGTTATTAATATTGTAATGTTGTAATGTTTATGTACATTTTATTGATGAATAAAATTTAATTTAACCATTAAAGCAGAGTCTAGAAAATGTAAACGGAATCCATAAAAAAATTTGGAATGAAACTTGGTGGGCCTATTTGACTCATGGCCCTAAAGGTCTGTGAGAAATTTGAAATAACACATTAACACAATAATGCATTTTTTAAGGGTGTTTTATTGCGCATTGCGTAGTATCATATGACAGAACTCCTCATTCCAGACAACTTCTAGATCCACTGCTGTCAATCAAATTGTTTGTTAAATGACTGAGAAGATATAAAAAAATTTTTTTTGCGAACTAGTCCTAGGTTTTTTGCTCAATCTGGAAAAAAAAAGAAAAAAAAAAACACTGCAGTACAATGCTTTGGACTCTCTAGGTCAATAATTGTCAAAAAAGTTGGAACTTACCCTTTGGGAAGCTATAACGGGGTCGTTTAGAAAAGGGGCCTGTCTGAATGTACCTAAAATCCTATAAAGCCTAAAGCAAAACTCAAAACTTCATGAAACCTGGTGAACACATGCGACAGGTGATTCTAAACAAGCATGCAAAGATTTAAGGAGATCGGACCACAGCTGATGCTATAACAGTCACAAATGTTAAAAAATTTATTATTTCAATGGTAAATTACCTAGATTTGCCAAAATGCTTTTTTTTTTTTTTTTAAATCATTGATTGAGCTTGTTACAGGTTTTCTTAATAATTTTTCATGTACTTAAATGCCTTAACGCGCTTAAACCCCAGTTTATATATATAATAATATATTTTACATTTTGTTAATCGATTGACAGCACTAATATATAGTTATTAGGGGAGATGGGAACACGTGTGTAACAATGAAACAGAAGGGATGTGTTGGTCATAATAATATCTTATCCTGTGGTTAAGGGAGGGATTTGTACCGTGCTGAGGCTTTATGTTTCCACACTAGATGTGTTATTTTACTGACCTGGTGTGAGTGTGAAATTAGATCAGGTACTCTTGAATAATAATAATATAAATAGTCTGGCAGCACAGACTGGCACGTCCAACAAGAGGTGTAGATTATGTTGCTTCATACCTGTGTAATCCTCAAATCAAGCCCATGGCATCCCTGCTTTAAGCTCCAAAACTGAATCAGGCAGAAGGGAGGGTTATGATTCTGCCTTAGAGGAGCAGTTCACACAAAAATAATAGCTGTATATATTCTCTTTATTTTCTTATTTATGCATGTATCTGTTCTTCTGAAGATCCTGTGTGGCACTGCAATTAATGTTATTTACCCACATGACATAGTCTTGGATCAGCGTCCTTGTTGGTCATGGAACAACGTTCATCTCAACCAATCAGATTTTAGGTTTAGGGGGTGGAACAGCCTCGTTTAACCTATGGCTTAACCTCTAACTGCTATTTTCTTCATTTGAACTTCATTCACTGGTATTCCAGCTTATTTTCTATTGGTATCTGCTGTTTTGGACCTCCACATACCTTATCAAACTCTATTTGTACTCATTCTCTTTGATCACAACTTGCTTGAGGGTGTGGGTCTAGAAGACCTGTATCAGTCTTTTCATTTTCCATCACTCTCTGTAGAGCTTCCCCGTTTGGACTAAATGGTTTTTAGCATGGGGTGACCTGGTTGTGTCAGTCATCTTTGCGTAGTGCTTGTAGGTGCTGATTGCTCTCTGGGGTCTCCTTTACCTTAGGTCTTGTTGTAGACCCCTGATTGTATTTGGTGCTGATTGCTGGTGAGATTTGAGAGCTGAGATCTGGAATTGATTTAAGAGTACCTGTATCATCTTTAAATAGGATACTAGGGAATAGTTTGTCTTTCTTTTTAGTATAATCCCCAAACAGTTATCTTTACATTGGCAAAATAAATCTCTGCACAGCAAATGTAAATAGTAAGGCACATCTTCTAGTTTGTTGTAATTTTAGGTGTGTAACTCTCTCTGCTGCTTTCTGTGCAAGCTATATTTATTTTAGAGGGATCTCTTTGATGGTGTTGTAGTGTGAAATGGTCACCCTGTGATATTGGCTAACTTTACTGACATTTAAATAGCAAATGGGAAACAGAGCATGTTCGGATTCACTGTTTTTTTTTTTTTCTCGGCTCCCTGGGTGAAGCTAAAAATAGCACTCGCTATGGAGTACAGTTTTCCCCAGTGATGCAAATGGAAGTCGCAGGAACAGCTGCGCTAAAGCCAAGTCGTGTTAGATCAGCCTTGGTCACATGACCTGCTCTATGCCATTCATTATTACTGGAACTCCCAAGTGAGGGGGCATATCACAGTCAAACCTGTTTTATCTGTCAAAATGTACAATATATTTCATTTCATTCAGTTAATAACATTTACTGAAACATTTATCTGTTTTGTTTACTTGCATATAAATAGAGATAGATGATAGAAAAACCTTAAACCTATGAAAAGCATATGTCACAGTGACCATCTTTTTGCAATAACTCACCTGTCATAGATGACCTAAAGCAACGTGAGGTTAGCTGCATTGAAAACAGATGAGGAGACACATATACACAAGCTTACTCGGCAGCCTAGCTGACACGGAATTAGACTTAGCATGTGGAATCCTTCGGTACGAATCCTGTGAAAAACATGACTCATGATGAATAAGCTGAAAGATTGAAAAACAAGCAAAAACGGCATGTTTGCGATTTTTTTTGTGTTATGTTCGATTTTGTTCATACTATCGCGCAGGTTTAGGTGTAGTGCAGATTGTACGTTATTTTAAACCATCACGGAGCATTAGAGTTATAGTGCCACTCAACAAACATTTCAAATCAGAACTGTGGTGACGCATACAAAACCAATGCCACATAAAATGTACCATATGTATGTTCATCTGTTCCAGGGGAAAAAACAAGCAAATAAACACCATTTTAGCCCCACTCAGTGGACATTTCACAACGATTAAGTGACAAAACATACATGACGGTACATATTTTACGAAAAAGTTCCCACAGGCAGTGTTGTATAAAGTACCTGAAAGTCATACTTAAGTAAAAGTGCAGATATCTTACCAGAAAACAACTTTGGTAGAAGTTGAAGTCACTGTTTAGAATATTACTTGAGTAAAAGTCTTAAAGTATCAGTGAATCACTGAATCATTTTTATCAACCGATTCGTTCAAAACTCATTCAACTGATTCATTTAATAAGTAAGTACCGTCCATTGCTCAGAGATGCAAAACAGTGCTGTGATCTGTATTTGGATCTATTTTTGTTGGCAAAATTGAGCAAAAACAAGCAATATTATGTCTAAAACGCAAGTCCCTTAATTGCTTTACTGAACTTGTAAAAAATTATTATTAAATGCATTATCATGCTAAAAACGGTACTCTTTGTGGGATATAGATCAAGTTAATTAGATCAAATTATAGAAATATAAAATACAGAAGCATTTTAGCGTCTACAATTTAGAAAGCCTGTAATTTTGAGTTTTATTAGACTAATAAATCGACATGCCTGCACTCTGTGTGTGATTTGGTGATATAACCTACTTGATAATGTCAGATCGCACCTCATTACAACAAAACTTACCACATTATCGCATAATATATACTGTATATCGCACACTCCAGACTCCACTTGAGTGGAAAATGAATCATCTGCGGTTGTGCGCATACTTGTTTGTCTAACTTGTGAGCGTCAGACCACTGATTCGTCAAACCTTCTTTCCTGCAGTCAGTGTTCTTCTGACTATTTTGTAGGAAGTAACAAATATGCTTTAAAGAAATGTTTTTACCCCCGGCTCTTAATACATGTTTTTTCCTTCTGGAGCATCAGTGAGCGTTTGAACCTTCTGTAATAGTTGCATATGAGTCTCTCAGTTGTCCTCAGTGTGAAAAGATGGATCTCAAAATCATACAGTCATTGTTGGAAAGGGTTCAAATACACAAAAATGCTGGAAAACCAAAGAATTTGTTGGAGCTGAAGGATTTTTCTGAAGAACAGCAAGCAGTTTAACTGTTAAGGACAAGCAAGAGACTCATGAATAACAACACAGTATTAAGAATCAAGGGTATGTAAACTTTTGAACGGGGTCATTTTTATAAATTCAGCTATTATTTTCTCTTGGGGACTATATGTAAACATCTTTTATGTGAAATATCTTATTCAGGTCAGTAGTAAATAAAAAAAATAATATGCATTTTGTATGATTGCTGTTATTTTGCTAAAAGAATTAACATTTTGCAGATTCTGCAAGGGGTATGTAAACTTTTGAGCTCAACTATGTATGTATGTATGTATGTGTGTGTGTGTGTGTGTGTGTGTATATATATATATATATATATATATATATATATAATTGGATCTATATACTACACTACCATTCAACAAATACAAAACCCTGTTAGACACAAAAATAGCAGTGGAAAGTCTTAATTAGCTGAACTCTAATGCCCTGTCTGACCTAGAACAGATTGTTTAAAAAAAAAATGCAATGTTGAGGTCAGGAAATGAGGTCATCCTAAATTCATTGTGTTGACTGCTCAGCCATAGTCTGCTTCAGGCTTTCTGTCTGTTTGCATTGTGAAGAGGGCTGGATTTGCCCAATGCAGCTTTGACATCACAGGTGAAAAAATAGCTGATGGAGTATCCCATGGCTCACTGTTCCACAGTCCCTTTTCTTCCTCGCTCGCATAGAGCGCTCAAATGAAGTAGAAGTTGTTTCTTGTTTACATTGTCTGCTCGGATCTGCACAGCCATCAGTTTGAGACCTTATGTATAATTCATAGCTTTACCCACATGAAGAGTCTGCCTGTACCGCCACACCTCTCTCACAGCTTTCACTCTCACATGTGGCGCTGGAGAAATGTGATTTCAGTAGTGTTACCATGCAGGTTCTGTGCAGCAATCAGCTTTAAACATGATGAATTTACTTCTCACCAATGTGTTGCAGCGTGATTGCCCAAGAGTGGCTAACAAACCAAAAATGAAACGGCCTCATTTGAGTCAAAATAAATTAGTGTAAACTACAGCTTGTTTACAATTATGTAAAAGATTACTCATACACTGATGAGTCAGAAATTGGCTGTTATTATTGTTGTTGTTGTTATTTTTAATCAATTACAGTAATTTAAAGCACCCACTTTTAGTCAAAATGGTTAATTTATTCATGTTTGATTTGAAATGATTGTCACAGGTGCTTGGAATTGATTTTATTTTTGTTTCCCTGAATAGCTCTCATTAACTCGATAGATTCAGATCTTGAGTGGCTTTGCTAACACACTCAAAGATTTACTTTCCAAGCCAGGCTGAGCACATGGTGATATCCGATCAGAACGAAACCTGATCCGAGTGTACACGCTGTGTGCACAGCACACCAACTACAGTATTTACACCAAGTGACAGGTTCAAGCATGTGTGCGATGTGACAGAGGAGGCTTGAGGAGATGGGGATATATTTTGGAGTGTGATGGACAGCCAGAGCACACCTTTGTTGACCTATTCCCGCAGCGACTGTGGATTGAAGGTTAAGTTCCCGTGAATGACAGAGAAATCTGATCTGCTGGACAGCAAGCTCACATTTTAGGACTAGTTTACTTTACTTGTTATTTAACAAATATATATATATATATATAAGCTTTCCATTGATGTATGGTTTGTTATGATAGGACAATATTTGGTCGAGATACAACTATTTGAAAAATCTGAAATCTTAGGGTGCAAAAAAAAAAAAATAATAAAAATTGAGAAAATCACCTTTTAAAGTTGTTTAAATGACGTTCTTTGAAGTTTGTTTTCACTTGATCAAAAATACAGAAAAAAATAATATTGTGAAATGTTATTATGATGTAAATCAATAAAAAAATTTCAAATAAATTTTTCTATATTAATATACATTAAAATGTAATATATCTGTAATTAAAGTTGAATTTCCAGAATCATTACTGCAGTCTTCAGTGTCACATGATCCTTCAAAAATCATTCTAATATGCCGATTTATTATCAGTGCTGGAAACAGTTGCGCTGCTTAATATTTTTTTTGGAACCTGTGATACTTTTTTCAGGATTTTTTTATCAATAAAAGGTAAAAAAAAAAAAAAAGAACAGCATTTATTTAAAATAGAAAGGTTTTCTAACAATAATCACTACTGTTCAAAAGTTTGGGGTCAGTACATTTTTATTCTTTCTTTTTTTTGAAAGAAAGTAAGACTTTTATTCACCAAGGATGTGTTAAATTAATAAAAAGGGATAGATTTATACTGTTAGAAAAGATTTATATTTTGAATAAATGCTGTTCTTTTTAACTTGTTGTTCATCAAAGAATCCTGAAAAAAGAATCACAGGTTGCTAAAAAATATTTGGAAGCACAACTGTTTTCAACATTAATAATTCTAATAATAAATCAGCATATTAGAATGATTTCTGAAGGATCACGTGACACTTAAGACTGCAGTAACAGCTGATGAAAATTCAGCTTTGCATCACAGGAATAAATTATATTGTAAAGTATATTAAAATAAAAAAACATTTATTTTATATTGTAATAAGATTTTGCAATATTACTGTTTTTTCTGTATTTTTGATCAAGCCTTGATGAGCATAAGCTTCTTTAAAAAACATTAAATGAGAGGGTGTGTCCAAACTTTTGACTGGTAGTGTATTACTTAAGTTTTGATATGTTTACAGTAGGACCTTTACAAAATATCTTCATGGAACTTGATGTTTACTTAATATCCTAATGATTTTTGGCATAACAGAAAAATCACTAATTTTGAACTATACAATGTATTGGTTATTGCTACAAATATACCCCAGCGACTTATGACTGGTTTTGTGGTCCAGGGTCACAAATATGAAGGAAGAGGTTTCTATTCATTCTATGTCTAAGCTTTAACCAAGCATTGTTTCCTGTTAATTACCTAGACTTTTCTTCCTGGTGGTTTTATAGTGAAAGATATCCGACGTTGTGTTTTGTGCCATTGCTTTGGCAAAGCATCTGTCAGCCAAACTAAAATTAAAATCGCAATGTGGGTTATTGTGAGTAACTAATGATCCTGTGTTTTCAGCATCTCACAGAGACTCAAACCTAATGCATGTGTGAGTTTAACATGCATTTGGGAACACAAAGTACACACTGGGCCAGTCATGCTTTTTCACATTTGCTTAATTTCATTTCAGTGATTCTAGCATTTCATTAGATACATAATAGGACCTGCTTTCACAGAAAGTGCAGTTTTGTGCCAAAATAAACTGTTTTGCAAGTGAAGAAATTAAGACAAAAATTGTGATTTGGCCACCCTAGAGTAAAATGAATATACACTACCAGTCAAAAGATTTGTAATGTTTTTTAAAGAGGTCTCTTCTGCTCACCAAGCCTGCATTTATTTGCCATTTAAAATAACTGTTTTCTATTTAAATATATTTTAAAATGTAATTTATTCCTGTGATTTCAAAGCTGATTTTTAAGCATCATTACACCAGTAAAAAGATACTTCATAAACCATTCTAATATTCTGATTTGCAGCTCAGAAAACATTTATTATGACTGGAGTAATACTGAGCTTTGATCACAGGAATAAATTACATTTTAGAATATATTCAAATAGAAAACTCTTATTTTAAATGGTAAAAATAATTGTACTGTTTTTGCTGTACTTTGGATCAGATAAATGCAGGCTTGGTGAGCAGAAGAGACTTATTTAAAACAAAAAAAAAAAAAAAAAAACATTAAAAATCCTACTGTTCAAAAACTTTTATATATGAAAGAGGTTTGAGTCCAGGTAAAAGTCATACCAAAGACTTTGTATTCTGTTCAGTTTGGTCACTGAAAAGGAGTTATATATAATATGCATCTAATAATAAATAAACTGAACTGTTGTAAAATAATTTATTTTCAAGTGTAATTAGTATAATAGTATCTCAATTGCAATAGATTTAAAGGATTAGTTCACTTCCAGAATAAAAAAAATACTGATCCCCAAATGTTCACGTCTTTCTTTCTTCAGTTGAAAAGAGTTTTGCTGGATAATATTGTGTAGAGCCTTTTGAAGCTACACTGAAACTGCAGTTTGGACCTTCAACCCGTTGATCGCCATTGAAGTCTACTATATGGAGAAAAATCCTAGAATGTTTTCCACAAAAACCTTAATTTATTTTCGATTGATGAAAGAAAGACATGAACATCTTGCATGACATGGGGGTGAGTAAATGATCATGATTTTTTCTTTTTTTTATTCTGGAAGTGAACTAATCCTTTAACTACATTGTCAATTTATGGGCTGTCTGATGACTGTGTAACCTTTGCTCAGTATGCCTGGGCCGGTGGTCAACTTCTGGAGCCGTCTGGAGCCAGATGGTCATGTCTGGATCTCCTGTGGTGCCAGTCTCTTCAAAAACCTTCATGCCGCTATCTGATATATGGCCTTTACTGCCTCACTGAATGCCACACCCTGAAGAAAGGCTATATATCTGTCCAGGGATGACATCACACCTCTGTTTTTAATGGTTAGCTTTTTCCATTCATGGTTTAAGCCTGTTAGCTACACCCAGGTCCCAAAATTGACTTTCCATTACTTTTCCTTGTTTAAAAAGCTGCTGCTTTTCTGCTATCAGCACCTGTAACAAGTGAGCCTGCAGTGAGCAAATAGATCATTAATGCTCAGTGGTTTTCATTTATCCTGGAGTTTAGTTTTTATATCACTGATGCATGTGTGTTTTGTTCTTTCCGCTTGTTGACAGAAGAGTTTCTCTCCTCCTGAGACTCTCATTAGTTTTTCTCTCATCTGAACCATATATCTTTCCATCACAGCTTAGCATCCTCTGCGGCAGCACCAGAGTGATATACTTCCTCCAGGGATGTGTTCACGTCCTTATGACTGACCTAACACCCACAGCCAGGCCAGTGTTTTAGACTCTTTGGAGTCTTAGAAATCTCTGTCATTTAAGCCTCCTGTAAGCTCTTAAAAAGAAAGACACTTTGTCAGATGATCCTACATCCTACTTCTTAAGGTGTAATTATGTGTCACATTCAAGTGCTCTGTGGTCAGAGAAAAGACATTAACACAGACTTTTTGCTTTGTGCAAAAATATAAGGTATTCAACAAATGGCTAAAGAGAAATAATCAGTAATGTTGAAAAGTTTGAAGATGGTAAGATTTGTAAAGGTTTTTTAGTCACCTATGCTCACCATTTGGCCAAATGAAATATTACAATTAAAAATAACTCCTTCTATTTTAATTCATCTTAAAGGGATAATTCACCCAAAAATGAAAAGTCATTGAGGACACTTGAGTCCTCTTTAAAAGAACCAAACCCAGACCCCTTTAAGTGGACCAAGTGAAAAAGGACCCAGTTTTATTTATGTTCACACTGTTGCTGTTCCTGAAAGAGGACTCAGATCCTTTTTTTGGTCCACTTAAGCAGCAATGGTGTCTCAGACCTCTTTGTGTTCTGACGGTTGCTTTTTGGATCTAGCAGTGTTTGATGGCTGACATTATGGCCTCCAAAATGTTTATATTTTGCACAAAAATATAAGTTTTGTACACCTTTTGTAATATTTATTTTGTTTATTTCATAGCACACAGGGTTTCTGCAGGATTTTTAAGCTCAAACTTAGGACTTTTTAAGACCTGCACAGATAAAATTAATGCCATATGAGTGTAACGTCTACAGTAACATATTAAACTGTAAAATGACTGTAAAAGGCATGATTTACAGTTCAGATAGGCGTACAGGTTTAAAAACAAAAAAAAACAACAAAAAAAAACCCTAATAAAATGATCAATTTCAGCCTTTAAACCATTTTTAAGAAGAGTGAAAAGCATCAATTATTATATTTATGGTTTAATGATTCAATGGCTGGTTTCATATTAATTATTATATTAAACCAGAAGAAGAGCTGATTAAAAAATGCTAACCCGATTCATCGCTTTTTTCCATTAATATAACAGTTTCCCCAGTAATGGTAGTACACAAAGCAGCACAGCACCTGACTTTAAAACGTGCAGCGCTCATATTTATCCAATGAAATCATAGCCTTTTTATTTTAATATTCACATTACGCTAGATGGCAATACTTGTCTTTCTTTCCCCATTGTACTTTTTATTGCCTTAAATTTGGTACAGTTAAATTTAAGACTTTTTAAGGACCCGCGGAAAAGGCATTGATGTTGAAAAAAAATTAAACAAATAAACAAAACAAAACATAATAAACTTAATATTTTCAGGTACATTATAGGTAGGCCTATCCTCAAAAGCAGTATTTAAGTAAGAAATATAATAATCAAATGAAAAAATTGAAAATGAAAACATTTATAATGCATATAAATGTCAGATTCTACTAATTCTCATATTAGGCTGCTGTCCTAGAACTACAGTAATGCACAGATCAGTATTGATACACATGCTATTTCTTTTCCAGATGTTTACGTTAGAGTGAGGCAAAAACAACTGTGTATATGTGAACCATGTTTTTTTTTTTTGACAGTTTAAACACAGTAGACTCTAAAGAAAGTGTAGTTTAGCGGCCGCTAGGGTTGGGTATCATTTTAATTCGATCAATTTCGATTCCGATTCCGATTCCGCTTATCGATTCCGATTCTTATCGATTCTTAATTTCGATTCCAATGTAGTAAAAAAAACAACAACAAAAGTCAAACATTAATATATCAAACATGTTTATTTTCTGTGCCATTCGTTTCAGCTCAAATAACAAACAAAAACCAGCACTAGGCTACATAAGAACTGAGCTTCTCAGCTACACATGTTCAAAAAACTTAAAGTTAAATTAAAATACACAACACTTGTTGGTTGCAAATAAAAGTGCATAGGACTTGTTTTTAAGAGTGCTTGTAGGGGTTTGCTAAAGTTATCACCAGTGCTTAGCCATTTTTATTTAGAAAAATCAACATATCAGCCTTTTCTGGGAGTATACGAGATCTTTGTCTGAGAGAATGGTGAATGGTGAGAATACGAGAATGGTGTCTCACACGCAACATTTTGTTGCATTGTAGCTGTACTAGTGCCGGCTAATGAAGGGCACTCGGCACTCGGGATGCGCAATGAATCAAACACGGTGCATTCTTTTATTTCGATGTGGTGAACCAGCCGCAGATGCTTAGTCATGTTTGTCGTGACACCTTTCTTGCAACATATTAGTTTATCACAGTAATTACACTTAGCTTTGTCTTCAGGTTTTTACGAAGTGTAGCCACACTTTCGAGCGCTTCCCGCGGTCCATCTTGTAAACTGATGTTTACGTTACCAGATAAGGTCCTGGCAGATTGGACGCGCGGGCGGCGCGGAAGGTCCTGGCAGATTGCCAGGTGAAAAAAATGCGCACAGGAATGGATAAGAGGAATCGAAATTTAAATTTTATAACAAGTATCCGATTCTTAATCTTAAGTATCCGATTCCAGAATCGGAATCGATTTTCGATTCCCAACCCTAGCGGCCGCTGGGATATGCATCAAAAAGTTTAAATGAGCAAGGCACACAACCGCATCACTCTTAACACAGTTTGAAAGCAGTTGGAATTAAAATAAATGAGTATACGCTGTGTGTGAGTTGTTTGTAGAGATCTGCCAGAAGAAGCAGTCATTATGAACAGCTGGTTTGTACGAAACATCTGATGACCAAAGTACATCGAGAATTTGCGAAAAATCGAGTGGGCCAGGGCTGATCTGTGTTCGCAATGCACATTTTTATCATCAATAAAACAGTCCATGTGACATCAGTGGTGAACTAATCAACTGTAAATGTATGAAGGTACGAGAATGCAAAGAAAACAAAAATAATGATTTTATTAAAAAAAAAAATATTCTCTTCGGTGTCAGTTTTCGCTGCACATTCGCAAGAGTACCACAACGTATGCATAGAAGCCAGCATTCTGACGTAGCAAGACAGAGATGTTCAAAAGAGTGTTGTGCAGAAATTAGAGTATTACCTGCTGTTATTTATACATCATAGCCCAAGTGCGTTAGTTCCCTGCCAACCCCACGGTTGAATATGAGCGATTCCTCCAGCGCAGCTTCAAAAGCATCAGGCTGCACCACTGAGCGCATGATGGCTGTATTTTCATCCACCCACCTGACTGTGAAGTGTTGCCTAGCCCTGCGGATGTAACCCCAGAATCCCACAGCGACTCCCTGAGCCTGTGAATCATAGCTGTCCCTGGCTCGGCCTACACACCGCCAGCCGCGCTGTGTGCGTCAGGCAGTCTGAGAGATGCTCTTTTACCGGGCCTCAAAAAACACCTCTCCTCGCTGCTTCCTCTCAGGCCTCTCCCAGCTGTCAGAAACCTGACAGCGAGTTTGATGTCTAACGTGATGTAGGTCTCAGCCTGTCAAACTATAGCATGAGTCAAGCTGTAGAAACAGGCAAAAATAGTGTGTTATGAATGCAGCTTCTGACACTGAACTCCAAAGTTTCCAAATCCACTGTGAATTCATCATTGCTTTACCTTTGCTGAAGCTTACATAAATAACTCATTTAATTAGCACTCATAACAAGTAACAGTGAAATATGATGTTGTTTGTTTGTTTGCAGTCTAGATGGTGCTTTTTCATGACTCTTTTTAAAAAAAAAATACAATTAAAGGATTAATTCAGTTCCAGAATAAAACATTCCTGATAATTTTACTCAGCCCCATGTCATCTGTGATGGCCATGTCGTTCTTTCTCCAGTCGAAAAAGAATGTTTTTGAGGAAAACATTCCAGGATGTAGTGGACTTCAATGGGATTCAGTGGGTTGAAGGTCCAAATTGCAGTTTCAGTGCAGTTTCAAAGAGTGCTACATGATCCCAGCCAAGGAATAAGCTGTAAATCTGTAATTAAAAAAAAACAAAAAAAAAAACACACATGTATATACTTTTTAACCACAAATGCTTGCACTGCACTAGCTTGTCTTTATGCATAATGTAAGCAGACAGAATATGTAGGGCTCTACAGTGAACAAAATTACAAAATATTTAGGAGCACCTTGTGCAACTGACCCGATCAGCATATTTGTGTTTGCGCTGTGGGGAGCACAATGTTTTTTTTTTTACAAAATATTTAGGAGAACCATGTGCAACTGACCCGATCAGCATATTTGTGTTTGCGCTATGGGGAGCGCAATGTTTTTTTTTTTTACAAAATATTTAGGAGAACCATGTGCAACTGACCCGATCAGCATATTTGTGTTTGCGCTATGGGGAGCGCAATGTTTTTTTACAACATTGAGTAATGTATAACGGACATATCTCACAAATCCTCTTATAAACAGAGAGTGTAAATAAGAGATTCATTGTGCAGTGTAGAGAGCGTTGTGGATTATAATGGAACTTTGTGAGATTGTGATGAACTAAGATGTATGACATCTTTTAATGATTTTTAAGAGAGTAATACAACAGTTAAATAACAAGAAGTTTATTATTAAGTATATTAAGTGACTTACATTGTCTGACTATAACACTATTGCTGATTTTGTTGTCAAAAATGGTCTGAAAGAAGTCACAAGTGAGCCGCTGCGCATCTCCATTCAAACACAGCGTGGTTTATTTTATAAATGAACATGCATTTTTAAACAAATCTAGTGAGTCAAATGATTCAATTTCCCATTTAAAAAGACAGTCACTTGCTTTATTCCTGAATGAATCAGCTGTTTGAACAAATCAAATGAATGATATGATTCAGTACTTAAATCAATGTTTAATATTATTTGCAGTAATAATATTTGCATGTGCAGTTCATAGGGGGCATTATTGTATTAGCCCTACAGTTACAGCATGAAATACTACTTAAACCTATAACATTTTACATAGCATTTACCTATGTATATTTATTAGTTTAGACATTATAGCTCGATTTAACTCAACAGTGACAAGTTTGTCAATTCTGAGGAAAAAAAGCGAGCTGTGCAAGATATAAACTTGTGACTGTGAGCCGGGAATAAAAGAGAGAATGACGAGTTGATTTTTCTTCAGAATTGTGAGAATAAAGTCAGATTTTTTCTTTTTTTTCTTTTATTCCATGGCTTCCATAGACTGCTACTTGAAAACTCTCATTTTCTGCCACCAGATAGCTTCTGTCCACAACAACAACAACAACAACAACAACAACAAAAAACATCATCACTGTTTGCAAACAGAAATTGGTCTATTCTTCAATGCAAAAATAAGACTATGGTTAAGACTATTTGCACTACAAACCACTGTGTTCATAATTAAGAACATACATTAAAATAATATGTTTAGACACAATTTGTAATAAAAAGCAGCAACACAAGCTGTTTTGTACAGCTAAAAATCGCTGGACACAGATGAGACTGGACCCATAAAATTTACAAATGGCTGCATGTACTTACGGGAAAAATAAGGTGGATAGTAATAAAAATGTACACTGTAGTAACATCACCTTTAAAAAAAAAAATATATCACCAATATACATACCAGTAACCAAAACATCAATAGTTACCTACATATTGTTTAATAAAATGTTAATGCATTAAAAATGCCTTGTAAGACTTCCTTTTTTTTTTTTTTTTTTTTTTTTTTTTTTTTTTTTTTCTTACAAAGTCTTACAATGGAAGCCTTGTAAGACTTCCATTAAGGTCTGGTTCCACAGACGGGGCTTCGGTTAATCCAGGATTAGGCCATTGTTCAATAAGGACATTTAAGTAGTTTTTATAAATATGCCTTAGATTAAAACACATTACTGGTGTGCATCTTAAGATAAAACAATGAATCTGACATTTTAAGATCAGTCAGTGCAAGTTTCAAGCTCAGACTTACCTTTTAGTCTGGGACTAGGCTTTAGCCTCGTCTATGAAACTGTGGGGGTATGTCTTTTTAGAGTGACGATGCAAGTTAAGCATTTTGGATTTCATTTAATTGAGTTCATTGGAAAGAAAAGCTCATGAAAGCTATCCAAAGATTCATAATATTGCTAAATATTATATTACCAGCAAATGCTATGTGAATATCCAATATATCAGCCATAGTTTGTACGAATGTTTGACTGTTTCTAACAGCATAGTATCCCAAACTGTCCTGTTGCTTACTTTGCTGTATGTGTGCTTTTATTTTCCCAGGAGGCACAGAAGGTGAATAACCCTATGAACAGTCAGGCTGATGGCCCAGCGAAGACCCTGAATGAAAAAGATGAAGCCCCAGCCAGTGAAGTGGGCTGGATGACCTCTGTCAAAGACTGGGCAGGGGTCATGATCTCAGCACAGACCCTTACTGGAAGAGTTCTGGTGAGACAGCCACACACATACACCCACTGCAACATCAACAGATGCCCATGAACATCCCTCCACAATCACACTTTTTTTTTTTTACTGATTACTTAGAAATTGACATCTGATGAAACATTTGTCACATGCTGTGACACCGTTAGCAAACTGCTGATGACATGATTTTATGTGTGTCTGTCAAACTACATCATACATCTGACTCTAGAGGTCAAGATTATACCCAGACGATGTACGGGTGTTTTGTTAAATACGGTCTCATTAGCATGCTTCACGCAATAAAGGGCTTTTGGGAGTGCAGCAATACTGAACGGTGACTCGTGTGGGTGGCGCTCGTCATCACAGCTGTTAGTGCTTGCACAGTGCTAGACACGGACAGGTCAATTAACTATGAACAATTGAGTCAATTTACCACATAATGAAGATCATTTACTTTGGGAACGTTATGCAAATGAGAGCAGTCCTAATTTTATGACCTTCAACGAATTATGGACGAAATCCGTTTTGCTTTGTGGTTTTACACTCTGGTGGGTCTGCCTTTCTGAAAGCTTTAACCTCCCACGCCAGTAGCATGTCCTTCATTTATTGTGACTTGAATATTTTTCTCCAGTTCTGCATCTCATCTTTCAGGTGTGGTGGCTGCTGTACATGACCGGATTGGAAAGCAGGGCTGTCTCAGTAGACCAGTCCAGTCTAGTGTTTCTCTTTTAGTGCATGGCTGATCTGTAATGGGCCGTTCACACCGACAGCAATTAAATCACTGAGGGAAGGTCGCAGTGCTGCGGTCGCCATTAGACGTTCCTACTCGACTAGTGTCTAACTGTATCAGCAGACTATGAAATTAACTCCATTAACCACAGTGGCTGGTCAGTAAAAACCTGGTGTGGCCAGAGATTTTATTTATTTATTTTTACAAAGTAAAATATGCGACTAAACTTAGAGCACCTCCTATATAGATTTTTTGTCCACGATTAGGTGCTGTCATATTAGCAACATTTCAGTGAAACAAAATATGTATTACAGTGACAATACAAAAGGCATGCATTTATTTATTTATTTATTTATTTATTTATTTATGTTTTTGTCAGCTACATGAACATACACTTACCAGTCAAAAGTTTTTGAACAGTATGATTTTTAATGTTTTTAAAGAAGTCTCTTCTGCTCACAGAGCCTGCATTTATTTGATCCAAAATACGGCAAAACCGTCAAATTTTGAAATATTTTTACTATTTAAAATAACAATTTTCTTTGAAAATATTTTAAAATGTAATTTATTCCTGTGATCAAAGTAACATTTTCAGCATAATTACTCCAGTCTTCAGTGTCACATGATCCTTCAGAAATCATTCTAATATGCTGATTTGCTTTTTGAGAAACATTTTATTATTTTATTATTATTATTATTATTATTATTAGTATTAGTAGTAGTAGTAGTAGTAGTAGTAGTATCAATATTTAAAACAGTTGAGTATTTTTTTTAAGATTCTTTAATGAATAGATCAGCATTTTATAACATTATACAAATTATTTATAAACATTATAAACATGACTTTGACTCAGCTGTTTTCAACATAATAATAATAATACATGGTTTTCAGCAAATTAGAATTATTTCTGAAGGATCATGTGACTGCAGTAATGATGCTAAAAATTTAGCTTTCAAATCACAGGAAAAATAAAATTTGTAAAATATATTCAAATAGAAAAGAGTTATTTTAATTAGTAAAAATATTTCAAAATGTTACTGTTTTGCGGAACTTTGGATCAAATAAATGCAGGTTTGGTGAGGAGAAGAGACTTCTTTACAAATCTTACTGTTCAAAAACTTTTGACTGGTATTGTTTCAAAACATCACATCACTAGCATTAAATATGCAAATTGACCAACTGGATATTAACTAATGCAAATAGATGGTAGCAGTCATGACATTAAACACTTGGGTTAGAGCATCTAGTCATCAAATTGCTTTGATGTAAAACACATACAGTAGTGCACATGAAATTTTACTTAACTTCTATAGAATCAAGTTGCTTTGTCAATTGCAAATCACAGTCATGGTGTGAGCGTCTCTAAATTCTCAGTGTAGTCCATATAGCTACAGTGACGTTGGTCACATTGGTGTTGGAACTCGTAATTGATCACTTCAGTATTCTGGACAGAGATTACTTTTGCTGGCCAGTTATAATCTTCAGTACAGTTGTATTCCAGCAGGTAGAGCCAAATACTGTGGTGTGTTTGCTTAAAGCAACATGAAATACAAATTAATTGGATCTTTTATTTGGACCCCACAGATATGATGAATGTTATTCCCATGGGTCCATCTAAGCTATTGAGTTCTGTACAATATCTTAATGGGTTGAATGTAGCAGTGGATCATATTTCCTTGCGGTGAATGATGGAAAGTGATAGTCTGGCTGGAATTCACCTCTAGACTGATGCTCAGAGACACTGTGGCAATGCATACAGTGTGTACCTCTCAGTCGTACAATCAGTATTACCCTGAAATTGAGCTCTCGTGCCCTAACGCCCTTATCTTATGGGGCTGTTCTTGTTAGCACACTTCCACATGCCAGCTGAATGTTCCATGAAAGTGCATTGAAAGTGTATATAGTGAATTGTGAGTTATGAAGTATCTAGAATGATGTGCATGTGAAGGTGTGCTGTGAGTCCTCCTGTGGCCTTCTCCTGGCCCCTCCTTTAAGAAAACACTCTTTCAGTGAAGGTCTGTCGAGCAAGAGCATATTGTAATAGTGTGAGTGGGAGTGTTGTGTCAGGGCTGTGACTGTATCGTAAGTATTATAGCACCAATCTAGCTGGGGCCCTTCATCACACCCGTAAATCAACTCACCATCATTTATGGGCTGTCCTTGCATCTACTGTACACCTATTTAATGTCTTTACATGATGGCAGTCTTTTAATCTCATAATCTAATTTCTTTTCTTTTCTTCAAGGAGTTTCATCAGCTGAACAATATTGTCTTTTGGGTTAGAGTTTTTACTGTTTTGGTTATTAAACTTCTGCTTCCTTCCACTGAGTCTGCTGTGTCAGGGCAAAAAAAAAAAAAAGATTTGATTTGATTTGCGTTTGCGTTTGCACAATTGAGTTATGAGTTTATAGTCTGAATTGAATGTGATGAGAAATGAAGTCAAAGTGTCTAACGTTGCATGTCCTGTGTAGTCTGAAGTAAAAAATATATTTTTTGTTTAGTAAATAGTTAATTGAAGACCCATAATTTTTTACATTGAATTAAAATTGCAAACATAATTGATAAACACACATCCTTGTTAATTATCTGCAGATTATTACAATAAAAAATATATATTTTAATATGCTTAAATATAATTTATTCCTGTGATGCAAAGCTAAAATTTCAGCAACATTACTTCAGTGTCACATGATCCTTCCGTGTGTGTGTGTGTGTGTGTGTGTATATATATATATATATATATATATATGTATGTATATATATATGTATGTATGTATATGTATATATATGTGTATGTGTGTATATATATATATATATATATATATATATATATATATATATATATGAAGAGTTCAGATGCAAAAGCCTCTAAATCCATCTGTATATGTGTATATACACACACACACACACACACACACACACACTCATTTAATGTTTTTTTTTAAAGAAGTTTCTTATGCTTATCAAGGCTGTTTTCACTTGATCAAAAATACAGAAAAAAATGTAATATTGTGAAATATTATGATGTAAATCAATGTTTTTCTAAATTAATATACATTAAAATTTAATTTATATCTGTAATTATAGTTGAATTTCCAGAATCATTACTGCTGTCTTCAGTGTCACATGATCCTTCAAAAATCATTCTAATATGCTGATTTATTATCAGTGCTGGAAGCAGTTGTGCTGCTTAATATTTTTTTGGAACCTGTGATACTGTTGATCAGTAAAAGGTTATAAAAGAACGCCATTTATTTAAAATTAGAAAGAAATTAAAACTTTATTCACCAAGGGTGTGGTAAATTAATAAAAAGTGATAGCATAGATTTATATTGTTAGAAAAGATTTCTGTTTTGAATAAATGCTGTTTTTTTTAACTTGTTATTCATCAAAGAATACTGAAAAAAATCACAGGTTGCAAAAAAATATTTGGCAGCACAACTGTTTCCAACATTGATCATTCTAATAATAAATCAGTATATTAGAATGATTTCTTATGGATCAAGTGACATTTATGACTGGAGTAACAGCTGATGAAAATTGAGCTTTGCATCACAGAAATAAATTATATTATAAAATATATGTAAAATGTAAATAATGTAAAACCTTTATTTTATATTTTAGTAAGATTTTGCAATATTACTGTTTTTTTCTGTATTTTTGATAAAATAAATGCAGCTTGAAGAGACTTCTTTAAAAAACATTAAATGAGAGGGTGTGTCCAAACTTTTGACTGGTAGAGTGTGTGTGTGTGTGTGTGTGTATATATATATATATATATATATGTATATATGTATATATGTATATATGTATATATATATATATATGTATGTATGTATGTATGTATGTATATGTGTGTGTGTGTGTGTGTATATATATATATATATATATGTATGTATGTATGTATGTATGTATGTATGTATGTATGTGTGTGTATGTATGTATGTGTGTGTGTGTGTGTGTATATATATACATACACACACACATTATTTATATTTATATTTATATTTATATTTATACAAACAGTTCACAGCCAAGAGATGCCTCTATTTCAAACACAGGTGAAAGTCACAGGTTCAATTGGCTTCTTTCAGATACGGAGAATAATTTATCAGGAGGCAAAGCCTTCGTTACACCAGAGCTGCACACATCTCAAGAGAATATCATCAATTTCTGCAAATGAGCAATGCTTTCATCAGCCTCTCTCTCCTTCACTTTCTCTCTTTCTCCTTTACTTGTTTGAGATCAACCATCATTTTGAACCAAATCTAATTGTAGCCAATTAGATTCAAAATATTAAAAGTAAGAAGTAAAACACAGTTCTAGTTCAAAATAAGCAGTGCATGTTTTCCACACTATTGATAGTAAACTGTTTAATAATAACCAAATAAGCAGCAATATTTACCATATGTTTTTACTTGAGTGTTAACATTTAGAGACTTTTTTGAATGATGAAATAGCAAGAGTATTTGCACAGCGCTGTTATGCATAGTGCATATGCATTTTGGGTCTGTGAGTGTACTGAGTGAGTGTGTGGGTGTCTGTGTTTATGTGCAGCTGTGCTTCAGAGCCCATATGTACTATGAGCTCTGTGTGCGTGTATGTATAACATGTGAATGTGTGCGCCTATGTGGGTGGATGTATGGACTCATGCCCTCTATCAGGCTTCTTTTTGCAGCTTAAAATCGCAATGAGCATCCGTGGACGCCGAGCCCGGCTGGTAACCATGGCAACAGCAGTTTACCTTGGCTCTGTCATTCTGATGTGCAGAACGGGCAGGCTGTTTGGATCCTCGGTGAAAATAAGAGAATTATCTCTCGAGGGCTGCGGTCACGGGGTAAATGACAAGAAAGATGAGGGCGACTAGCACCTGTCTGGCAGGTAGGTAATGTATTGTGCGGGGTGACATTGTGAAAATGAAGCCTCGGGCGCATGCCCTCATATTGTTCATTAGGCTTGCCTGATGACTTTGAGGGTGCTAAGGTGTCAGGTGTTTCCCGAAGGGAATCATTTAATTACGAGATCTATCACAATCCACCTACTGCAACTTAGTCGTGTCTCCTCAGGCAGCGCTGAATTATGGTGGGCTAAATGAGTGTCGTTCTTCCATCTTTGACACTTGCAGTCTTATGTAAATGATGGACACCAGACGAATCCTCTTCGGTGCTAACATTTCCCCCTCATAATAGCAGCACATCATGCATCATTGGTCAATAGATGGGCGCCACATCAGTCAGCGACACTTAGTAATAACTTTTGTGGTGCTGGCAGGATTAATATTCTAGATGAATGTCTCCGTACGCTTGAAAAGCAGCCACTCTTTTGTATTTGTCCATTTTCTTCTTCCGTCGTGGTGTTCAGCCATATGCTGGATTTCCAGATGGCTGATGCAGCATGTCATATATCTGCCTCATCTCATCCATCGCACTAAAACATCATCAGACACCTAAACAAGAATTTGGTTTTGTCATAACGGATTACTTAGCAGCAGGCTTGGTCTGTAAATGTGATTTATCTCTCTTTCTGTGTGTGTGTGTGTGTGGGGGCGGCAGGGACCGGAATAACAAAGACTCGGCAGCCGCTGATCGGAGACCAGTTCGGATTTCTGTCTTTTAATGGCAGGAGATGGGATTTCGTTAATTGAAGCTTAGCAACAGCTCCCTAATGAGTCGTTTCATGCCTTTTCTTACTGGTTTAGGTGGCTCTCTTTCCCCCGGACAGCTTTATTGGCCGTTCTGGGAGGCAGGGATTACGCCGGGGCTAGCGTGCTCTGAAAGGTTGAGATGAGAATGGTAGCCTCAGAGGAAATGACATGCATCTCCACCCACAGGAAGTGTGGCTAAAAATCCCATCTGCTGCTTGGTATGGAAGCACAATGAAGAGCAAATGTCAGGTGTTTTAGAGGTTGGATAAAAACTAGGCTTGTTTCGATTCAAATACTAGGAACGGAAAATGCCACCGATACCACAAAAAATTCTAGCATCGGTATTGGCGAGTACTTTAACCCACGTACCGATCCGATACCATTTTAAATATAAAGGATATATAGGATCTAAAGTTTGGATGAATTAATCAAATGTAGGTCATTACATTTATATCAAATCGCAATATGGACTAATATTTGTAAATATTACAGGGTGTCCGCGGGTCCTTAAAAAGTCTTAAAATGTCTTAAATAACGTTTTCCAAATATAAGGCCTTAAAAAGTCTTAAAATGTCTTAAATTATTTTGGCCACATTACCGCTAAAATAGCTTCAGTCCGACGGACCTAATGACTGTTTACAATCATTGGACAGACCGAAGATTGACTAAAAATATAAATAAGAATAACCGGTGAAGCATTGAAACGCAAGAGTGATTCTTCTTATTTTAATACATTCAACGTAAACGCCGTTTGATAATGGATAGTGTATCTAGTGCAAATTAAAGATAAATTGCAAATTAAAGTCAGAATTGCTTGATATAAATTCGCAACTGCGAGTTATAAAGTCAGAATTGCATGATGTAAATTCTAAATTGCGAGTTGTAAAGTCAGAATTGCGTGATATGAATTCACAATTGGAAGTTAAAAAAGTCAGAATTGCATGATATAAATTAAAAATTGTGAGTTATAAAGTCAAAATTGCGTGATATAAATTCACAGTTGCGAGTTAAAGTCAGAATTTCATGATATAAGTTCAAAATTGCGAGTTATAAAGTCAGAATTGCATGATATAAATTCAAAATTGCGAGCTATAAAGTCAGAATTGCGTGATATGAATTTGCAATTGCGAGTTAAAGTCAGAATTGCATGATATAAATTCAAAATTGCGAGCTATAGTCAGAATTGCGTGATATGAATTTGCAGTTGCGAGTTAAAGTCAGAATTGCATGATATAAATTCAAAATTGCCAGTTAAAATCAGAATTGTGTGATATGAATTCACAATTGCAAGTTTAAAGTCAGAATTGCATGATATAAATTCAAAATTGCCAGTTAAAATCAGAATTGTGTGATATGAATTCACAATTGCAAGTTTAAAGTCAGAATTGTGTGATATGAATTTGCAATTGCAAATTAAAGTCAGAATTGCATGATATAAATTCAAAATTGCCAGTTAAAATCAGAATTGTGTGATATGAATTCACAATTGCAAGTTTAAAGTCAGAATTGTGTGATATGAATTTGCAATTGCAAATTAAAGTCAGAATTGCATGATATAAATTCAAAATTGCAAGTAAAAAAAAAAAGTCAGAATTGGGCGATATGAATTTGCAATTGCGTGATTTATAAATTTGAAATTGCGAGCTGTAAAGTCAGAGTTGCATGATATAAATTTGCAATTTCGAGTTATAAAGTCAGAATTGTGTGACATAAATTTGCAATTGTGAGTTATAAAGTAAGATTGAAAACATAACTCCGATGTTTTCTTGAAAATTAAAAAGTAATGCGTTACTTTACTAGTTACTTAAAAAAGTAACCTGATTACGTAACTCACATTAGTTGTAACGTGTTACTCCCAACACTGGTAGAAACAGTGCAAAACACCTCAGATCAGGAAAAGTCTCATGTCTCTTATTTGTAGATGACACTTGCTTTGATATTTTGTTTCTTACATCAAAAATGGCATGCATTATTAATTGTGACTCAACTATGCAAATACCTCCTTTATTACACTGACCAACAGTGAAACATTAGCTATCATGAAACGCCTGCCTTCTAGACCTAGCGTGTTACTCGGCTAATTTATTTGTCAAGCATTTGAGTAGACAGAAATGCCCATCCCTCAGTTGCTTTATTGTCTGTGAGTCTGTTCAAGACATCCTAACAGGTGCAGATAGGCCATGTGGCCTGTGTTTTGTTCCTGCCTCCAGCCCCCCACTGGTAACAGGTCTGGGTATGCGAGCACCTGTGCGGGAGAGGCTTCAGACATGCGGGGAAGCAGACTTTCACCGCTACGTGGCGTGGGAGAGAAACAGAGGAATGTGCAGTGTCAGTCACCAGCCCCCTAATGACCTCCATTCCTCTGACCTCTGCACATATATACCCAGCAGACTTTCCAAACATGGCCTTGACCACAGCCACTGCCTCTATTGCTGGACTTTGAGCGTCTTTTCAGATTCAGCCTGCACACCCATACGGCTCCGTAGCGGGAGTCTGGCAGAGATGGAGTGCGTCTGGATTCATAATTATGAGTTCCCGTGGTGGGCATTTCTAATTTGGAGTTAATCTTTTGCTGCCAGTAAACTTATCAATGGGGGCAACAGCTGCCATTGCAGGAAGAAATGAGTCAAAACAACAACAGTAATGACAAAGCCATCAATCCCATGTGAAGCGTGACATTGAGAATTTGCCCTGTAATTATCTGCCACATAAAACACATTTCCCCCCACCTGTAGTTCAGTTGTTTTTCATACTCATTAAGGCAAAGCTGCATATTCTGTCCTCATTATTCTTTAATATAATGATAATATTTTACAGTGTTTGCACGGCAGCAAGAATTGATAGACCTTTCATATTGAGGGGTTGTTTTAAACCCACAACCCTAAATATCAAACTTCACCAATTACTTAGGACTCCAGTCAGATTGGATCATTTCAGTCTTAAGTGTGCTAAGTTTGCGTAAACCAAAATACTAAAATAAATTTCAGATTCAAGTTTGAAATTTAAATATGAAGGTTTATTTTTCAAATATGCAATGTATGTGGAATTTTTTTGGATCCAATTTGAGTTTGATATGTTTGAAATATTTTAATTTTCTTTATGTCTGAAATACTTCATTTGGTTGGGCCTCATTCATATACAAGGCCGTTTCTGCCTCTAAATAATAATAAAAAAATGTAAGCAAATAAACAGTGAACAAGTTATACAGGCATATATAGAGAGAAGAAAAGAAAAAAAAAGCTTATTCATGGCTATATTGTACATATATTATCATATACAGTATAACATGCATATAATAAATAAATAGATAAATGAAAACAAACAAACAAAAAAACAATAGCAAATATAAGGTAAATATTTACAAAGAGCAGTAATAAAGAAAAGGGGGTTTAGCCTTTGTCTCTCTCTCTCTCTCTCTCTCTCTCTCTCTCTCTCTCATACACGCATAGTATTATTTGCGTCTTAAAGTTATTTATAAGTGATGTGAAGTGTACTGTTAAGTGTACTGATGTCAGGCTCATTGTGAATAATAAAGTTAGTAAATTATATATATATATATATATATATATATATATATATATATATATATATATATAAAATAATAAAAGTTTATGCTTACATACTGTATGTTTGTGTACTGTGTATATTATGTATATATTAAGGAAAAAATATTTTAGATTTATAAGTTATATACAGGTGTGTATTTATATGTACATAATAAATATACAAAGTAAACACACATAGTATGTAAACATACACTTTTATTCTATTTTATTCTAGCCTATATACAGTACCAGTCAAATGGGAAGTATTGGTACTGTACTATAAAATAGCCTGTATACTGTACTAAAAAATATCTGCTTTTTTTATTTACTCCCTAATATCAGAAAACCCATTTCGGTTGGGCTCTAGATTTGTATGATATAAACTCACAATTGTAAGTTATAAATCAGAATTGTGAGATATAAAGTCACAGTTCTGACTTTTTTCTCAGAATTGCATGACACAAACTCACAATCATGAGAAATAAAGTCAGAATTGCGATAAAACTGCAATTCTGAATTTATTTCTTAGAATTGTGAGTTTGTTTTGCAATTCTGACTTTATAACACACAATTGTCATGTAATTCTATGAAAAAAATCAGAATTGCGAGATGTAAACTCGCAGTTGCGAGAAAAAAGTCAGAATCAGGAGATAAAAAGTTGCAATTACCTTTTTTTAAAAAAAAAAAATCTGCGGAAACGGGCTTCCATACATTCATGAACCACCAGCAGAATTCATTTCTGTGTAAATCATTGGTAATGCCGTTCTGACGTAAACTTTTGAATTCATGAAAATGTTCATATTTTCAAAATGTTAGTTGGTACAAAAAAAATGTACACCTGCAGTAGTATGTTTCTAATGGCTGTTGTTGTTGCAATATGTTTGCTATGTTGTGTGTGTCAAACAAGTGCAGTGCTGTGGATAAGAATTTCCCTGTGGGGACAATAAAGTTAAATAAATCAATCAATAAATCGAAAGTATTAACAGAATGTAAAAAAAAAAAAAAAAAAATTAAATAACAGACATGGGGAAATGACGTCGGTTAGAGATTCCGAATTTTGATTTCAATTATTGTTCAATTAATTGTCCGGCCCAGCAAATCTGCTGCTTCATGAGCAATTTGAAATTTCGATGCAACAAAATTTGTTGAACAAATATGAATCTCTGTTTTCCAAATGATAATTTCAACATCATCATTAGATTTGCGTAGTAAATTAGATTTCTGTTTTTTATTATTTACATCCAGAATTGGTTGGTCTTTCTCTTTTACTTTGCCACAAAGGTGTTGCGTTGTGTGTTAATTTGTGTGTTACATTTTCTACAAAGCTGTTAAAAAAACCAAACAAGTGGCATAACAGTAATGAAGCTCTGTGGCAACATTTCATTTACTTAGAGTTGAAGCGTAAAACCTAAACTTGCAAAGAACTTTACCCTTTTCTTTTGTTGCCTTGCAGCTATTGAAACAAATGAGAATGAATGCTAATTACGTTTTTTAAATGGTTTATAAAATGGAGAGCTATGTTATCCAGGGCCAGGATGGAAAAAAAAACAAAAAAACATTTCACTTTGTTTTCAAAGACAGCACTCAGACGGGATCAGGTTAGCATAATTCAATACTCGTTTGTTTCTCCCGCAGAACTAATTTGCAGGCTGAAGGAAAAATCTCGTTTGAGATGGAGGGATGAGAGGAACGGAGCTCCTAACACCCACCGCAGAAATAACACCCCTCCAGAGAGCACAGTCACGCCTTGTGCATAACACCACTCACAGCGAGCAAACACAAAGCATTCTCCTTTCCCCCAGTCAGGAGATTCAGTACTCGAGAAATAAAACCCATCCTCTGTTCCCAATGTTTGCCACAATTCACTGGTTCGATAAATGTGTTTAGAGTGACATGGGATGAAATAACCTCTTCAGGCTTTTCTGCTGCTGCTAACCATACGCAGTGACACTTCAAAGTCTTCTGCTTCCACCGTGATGCCAGAAACTCTCCGTATTCATTTGTATCGCCATCATCCGTCAGAACAATCGATAGGAATTCAATCCTGCATTGATCTCAGCCCTGTTCTCCGTGATGAATTGTTGTTTGTGTATGGAAGCAGAAGAGACGGGGTGTGGTCAGTTACAGGCCTGTTCTGCAGTCGCTCCTGGTTTAGAGCTTCTCAAACGGTTCACCATCATTTCTGAATTCACAAATGACTTAAAAAATGGCCATAGTCGGAAACAATTCTATCATTAATTTGCCATGGGTTGTCACTCTCATTCTCACAATATCACTCATGTTGTTTTGGATTAACAATAAAATGTTAACGTTCAATAAAAATAATAATATAATAAAAAAAAACAATTTGTTTAGTGAACTTGGAAAAAAAAATTGTTAAACTTAACAGCTTTGTTACTTGGCTGCCTTCAAAGTTTAAGTTGAATCAACTCATATCTAAGTTGTCACACAAAACTTAACATTTCAAGTTGACTAAACTTTTTTCAAGTTGGCTGAACTTAAAATTTTAAGGCAGCCAGGTACCAAATTATTATATTTTTAAGTTGACTCAACAAATAGTTTTTTTTACAGTGCAGTAGTGTTCATTTTGTCATCCATTTTTAAAGCTTTGTCATTCAAGATGTTCACGACTCTTCAGTTGTAAAGAAATTATGTTTCTTGAGGAAAAGTTTTCAGGAATGTTCTCCTTATAGTGGACTTCTATGGTGCCCATGAATTTAAACTTCCAAAATGCAGTTTAAATGCAGCTTCAAATGGCTCTAAAGGTCTTATCTAGCGAAACGATCGGTTATTTTCTAAAAAGTACAATTGGATAAACTATTTTATTCAAAACATAATGTCTTAAAATACCTTTTAGGGTTAAAATAACCTAAACAGTCCTGAGGTAGATCAAGTTTTGATCTCTGTAAATAAAACTTTTACTTTAAATTATTTGTTTCCCACTAATAAAAATATTTTCTCATTAGCCAGCTCCACACTGAAGAGCTGCTTTATAACAGGAAATCAAGTTGTAATTCTAACTGAAAGCTAAATACCTCAAAGCTGTTTGGCTATCTATTGCATAACGGACTATATAAAAAAACATGATGTGAGCGGACATTACTGGAATAAGTTCACGTTACTGAACTACAGAGCTCGTGCCAACATTCACATCGTTGTAATCAGATGCATTTTAACTGCTGCTTTCACACTGCTGTCAGTATTTGTTGTGTTTATTCATTACTGAGAGGAAAGCGCACTATATATATTTACATATTCATCAAAACTACTGCATTTGCTCTGAAGCACTGTGTGTCTTCTTCTCTTGAATTGCATCCATGAGGGCTGTCTTGCGCTACAGCGCCACACTGGTCAAACCGCATTATTGCAGGCTCTTACATTACGTCATATGAGATCAAAGGACTATTCAACAACAAAAATATTTGTCGACAATCTTTTATTGTTGACATTATCTATAATCGTTGCAGCCCTAATATATAACTTTTTTATTATTCAGTGGTGGAAAAAAGCTTCCATAGATTTATCAGAGGCTATATGATATATAAATTAATATCAAAGACTGAGATATCCACTCTCTTTGTCTACATTAAGGAAACTGGTAAAACAAGCAAAAAATATTACAATGGTGAAATAGTAATTGCAAATTGCATGTTGTATGTTTTCTCTATTAAAACAACAAACAGCGGTTGAGTAAGTGCATTTATTCAACAACTAAAATTGCAAACAAAATAGTCAAGATCTCATGACAGAACACAGACTTACGAAATGACATTTTCATCTAAGCTGAGGAGATCACTATACTTCAGGTCACTTGTTTGTCTGTGGTTTCAGATCATCGTCACCACTTCTGTAATGAATAGCAAGCGTGTGTGCGTTGTTGCCAGATTGCGAAAATTAAGCAAAACACAGTGCAGAAAAATAAATCCATTTATTTGTCTCAGTAGAGGCATGTACAGCAGTCTGCAATAATATTTTGTCTCCTTTTTTCGATGGAAAAAAGAGATTTTGATATAGACTTCATTTATAAAAATGCATTTAAGTATAGTCTTTTATCGTCTTTAGTGATATCGCGTGTTGATATAGCCATAGTTATTATTTATTGACTTTTTGTTGTCTTGTCATCATCCTCTTTGAGTCATGGGAAAAATTGTCATAGATTTTAACAATATTAACACTGAATAATATATTAATAATAATAATAGTTGTAATGAATTCTCATTTTGTTCATTCATATAGTATGTTGTTGTTGTCTTTATTATTTTTATTATTAGGAATTATTGTTTGTATTATTTTATTAGTTATAATTATTGCACTTTCTTGTAGCATAGCAGAAAAAAACTGCAAGTTTTATTGAAAACTAAAAGTAGTCATAAAAATAGGAACTATTTACTACACAAAACAATTTTTACAAAGAAATGGTTGGTAAATAAATAGCAAAGTAAATTGTAAATAGCAAGCGACACATAGCATTAAACATGAAATGTTTAAGTAGAAAGACTAAAGCAGAAAGTAAAAATGTCTTGTAAAAATTATTCCATAAATCTTTACATTATGTCTATAGTTGTTTTTTTTTCATATGCTTCTCATTCGGTATTTTAAGAAGTTCTTTATTATCCTCTGTGCTTTGCTCATTTTCAACACATTGTCTCTGTATGCTAAACTTGCAGGCACAATTATTCACAATTATGCAAATGATAAAGTGAACCCAGCCTTCTGTACATTCACAGTTCATTTTAAAGTTGAACTCCCCAAGCATGTAATTACTGACGTTTTTTTTTATATTACCATTGCATACTAAAATTTAATGTATAGTACTGCATTTACACTACCGTTCAAAAGTTTGGGGTCAGTAAATGTTTATTCATTCTTTTTTTGTTTTTGTTTTTTTTGAAAGAAATGAATAAATTGTTACATTAATAAAAAGTGACATAATAGATTTACATTGCTAGAAAAGATTTATAGTTTGAATAAATGTTGTTCTTGAAAGAAAAAAATACAGGTTCAAAAAAAAAAAAAAAACATTGGCCGCACAACTGTTTCCAAAACTGATAATTCTACTAATAATTCAGAATATCAGAATGATTTCTGAGAGATCATGTAACACTTAAGACTGGGAAACTGAGTAACAGCTGATGAAAAATCATTATTTTCTATTGTAATAACATTTTGTAATATTACAGTTTATTTTCTGTATTTTTGATCAAATAAATGCAGCCTTGACTTCATAAAAAAAAATTGCAAGTCTTACTGACCCCAAACTTTTGAACGGTAGTGTACCTACTACCATTTGAAGAATCTGTGGAAGTATTTGAAGTCTTGGGTGCTGCAGTGTAATTAGCTTTGCACTATATTTTGACATTATACCAATCAAAATGCTAAAATATGTTATAATGTAATATATACTTTCATAATACACAAGCCTCGCTTTCATTACAGGAAACTACTTTCTGTGCATGAAAGCATGATGCCATGTAATATATATCTGTGGACACTAGAGTAGCGGCACGTCCGCTGTGGATTACTGCAGGATGAAAGCAGGCAGGATGGGATTTGGAACGGTTTTGAGACTCTGGAGTGCAGTGTCAGTTCAAAGCAGTTCATGTGAGAGGAAGGAATACGGGCTCACAAACAACTTCATGTGACTGCCTCATATAGATGATATAACCCTGGCAGTCATTATTCATCCATCATTCTATATAGTCGTACATCAAAGATCATATTTGTTTGTATATGTAGGGAGAGCTCTGTTTTCCTGTAACTCAATCTCCTTTGTTGCTTACTTGTGAGGTGTTAGTCGTCTTCATTAGTTTCAGTCGGCTAACTTTAGCATCACAGTTTTGTCTCAATTTGTACATACATTATGAGCTGTCGTAATTATGAAGCTGTGACTCATACTCCAGCATCTATTCCTCGATTCATTAGACACCCTTCTCTCCCATCCCTTCTGAAGCCGGTGGCAGCCATACTGGAATAGATTAGCCTCTTTTCCATTTGATCCTTTGAAAGGTCAGAAGATAAGACACACATCTCAGGGCCACCCAGCTGCAGCCCCAACACACACACACACACACACACACACACACACACACACACTCCTGCTGATGTCAAATAGGAGACAACAGACTGGTCTATCTGACATTTAACCCTTTCTTCTTATCCTAATGTTTTGGGAATCAATTAATAGTGTTTACTCACAAAACAGGGGCTTTGGTTCTGCTTGATTTGTCATATCAAAGAGGCAGTATCAAAAAGTATGCATCTTTCAGAAGTCTATTTGTGGAGAAGTTCATCCTCCTGCTTAAAATGTCTGTCGGTGGCCACACGCTTAGCTTTAATTTGACTTTTATAACCCTACTGGTTCAAGAGACTGTTAAGTAAAACCGACAGCGTGCCCTTTATTGTTTATTCTAGACCACTTAGCTAATTATAGTGTTCCAGGTTTTCCATGTGAAAAGAAACCATGGCTATTAGGTAATTAAAACAAGCCTTTCAGACTCCTGGCTAAAGACAGCATTAATGATTTTTCATATTTAAAATGTTATTTATGCTTGGCCAAGATATCCAGGGCCATGAATTGCTTGGCGGTTGGTACTGTCTATTAAATTTAGCCCTAGACTCTGTGGATTCAGTGCAATTGACCCATGAATATATGGTGAGTGTGCACATATCCTGTAGGCATTGTATTGAAGCAGACATGATTTGATGGTTAAAGGGCCACTTTAATTATTAATAATAATAATGTGAGTAATGGTCATTTTGAATGGCATTTCTCTAGGCAGTGAGCCCAGAGTTGACATTAACATTGTGACAATCACAGCATGGGAGTGTTTGTTTATATATTTAAAGTTTAAAAAGGAAGATTCATAGTTCCAGACCTAATTTCTTTCCCCTTCTTTTGTAGAACACGGGAGAATGTTGATGCTGTTACTGTCAAGCTCCAAAAAGAGAAAATTAAAATACCTTAAAAAGTAGCTAGTGTGATTTATGTGGTATATTTAAAGTCTTCTGAAGTTAGTATCAAAATTGAAGTCATTACTCAATGAAAATCTTGACATCTGCATTAGGGGTTGACCAATTATCAGCCTGGCCGATATTAAACATTTTTATGGTTATCGTATTGGTCAAAACTGATTTGCAGATAAAATCATTTAAAAGCATTTAAAGAAAGTTTTTGTCAGAGCACTTGTTATTCTCAATTTTAACATTCATTTTCACTTTTACACCAGACATATATTGGTTCATAATAACAGCTATCGGTCTGCTTGATCTGTAATAATTGGTATCGACATCGGCCTTGAAAATCACCAAACAACCTAATCTGCATTGTGATCGATTACTTAACATAATTAGAGCCTTATGAAATGTTTTCTTTATTTCCAAATTCTATTTTTTTATTTATATTTTTTTGTTCAAATTTCGGGTTTTCCTGTTTAAATTATATATATATATATATATATATATATATATATATATATATATATATATAAATTATACTATATTTAATTTATAAATAATTTATTAAATTTGTCAATTAATTTGACATGCTTTTATTTACTTTTTTAAATAATAAAATGTTATTTAAACATTAAAACAGAGCCTGAAAAAAAAAAATCCAAAAAAATGTAAATGGATATATATATATATATATATATATATATATATATATATATATATATATATATATATATATATATATATATATATATATATATATATAAACAAAAACAACAACAAAATAAAATTGTATGGCCCTATGAAATATTTTATTTTTTGTACAAAATTCTCTGTTTTTCATTATTTTCATTATTTTAATGGTTTCAATACATTTTCAATAGAAAAAGAAAAATTTATTCATGTTTTATTTCTTTTTATTTTTATTTTTGTCACAGTTTTCTCTGTCAAAATTTTATTAATAGTCAAACGCATCTCTAATTAATTACATTTATTAAAAAATATATATACTGTGTTGTGCATTTATATTTGTCTGGCAAATAAATTCTGGTAAATATTTTTTTTTTCTAGTAAATATTCATTAAAGAATAATGTTTTAAGAATAGATTTATTATTAATAGTAGTATTATCATTACATTAAGTAATATATTTCTGTCACAGTTTCTTCAGGTTAAACTTAACTTTTAGTTTTTTGGTTGCTGTGAAGCCCTTTAAGTTCTGTTTGTATAATTTATGACTTTAGTTTTTTTTTTCTCAAAATAAACCGTAAACTGCTCATAAAGTGACACTCCGAGCAGTTTTAGAGATTATGTTCATGTGTTCATGGACTCAGATATTGAGGCGGAAAAGGTTGAAAACCTCAGTAAGTGTGTAGCAAACGAAACCGTGTGTCTGCACCACTCATTTATTCATACAGAAACACGCAGAACTTGCAGGATTCATATTTAAATAGTATTTTTGCTGAATAATATAGTCCATATCTTGTTTTGTTTTAAGTGTACTCACCTACGTTTTATTAATTCTTTCAAAATTTGGGAAATTCCATAACATTCCGCAGTATACAGTAAATTCCATTTTTATGACTGAATTCAATTCTGATGTCATAGGGCCCTATATGCAATAATCAATGGCTTTTAGTGTCAGTGATGTCAAAACCGCTGTGGCATATTTAGTGTTGAAGTGGATAAAATGATTGGAGAAATCCTGTATACGTCACCAGAGTCATTTCCACCAGAAGATCCAGCTATGACATTTTGATTTCAACATTGCGAGACAGTTCATGTGCTTAGCTGGAGTATTTGTGATGTGTCACACAGTGATGTCATTTCACTTCTGATTGACAGGTGACATGGGATGTAGTGCAGTCTGTATGTTAAAGTGTGTTTACTGTTGTGTGCGTGAGTGCATGAGAGCATAAAAGGATGAGGCTGACTCACAGACTGCTTACTGACGCAGAAGGGTCTAAGCTCAACATGAACTCATCGATCCATAAAGACAGAAAGATGTCAGGAAGCCCACAGACAGGCATCTAGGACCGGAAAATTGCCCTCAGTCTCGAGCGTTCTGTTTTGTTTCATCCTTAATGAATTCGATTTAGATGTCAGCCTCTCATATTCAAACAGTCTCAGGTGACGTCTCTGGCCATGCCCTCTCATCTTTCATGTTACTATTTTGTAGTGCGCAAACCTCAGATTTCAGTCTGCTTCTAGCCTAAGTGCTTATTTGTGTTACATTTTCTGATAGAGATTGTTTGGTGTTATAATTTTGGTGTCTGGTGCTTTCTTTAGGCTGTTGGAGTTATAGCTAGGCCCATACGGAGACCCAAGTCTGCAGAATTTCTTGTAGAATTTTGAGTGCTGGTCATTCTACACCTCTCTCTTATGCTTATTTATTCAGTTTATTAGCTATTTGTCTAATAATGTAAGCTGCACTTAGGTCCATTTAACATATTTTACCAATTCTGTGCTTAGAAAGTGCCCAAAATGTCCCCTGATTTCATCTGAGCTGCTCATAGCTTGTGCTTCCAGCTCTCTTTATGAAAGTGGACAAGCAAAAACTAATTCATTTGAGTTCTATGAAGGGATTATATATCAACTGTCAGTGTGAATGTACCACACACACACATAGGTGCCTCTTTTCACTGGCAGACTTTGCTAGATTAAGGCAGGTTGAGTCAGAGGCAGTGGGTGGGAGATTTCAGTTCTTTTCAGACTTTTAGAAGTAAGATATCAAGCTCAAGTCCCCGCATTGAATGCATAAAAAAATGTAGCTCATGACGACATTTCTCAGTCAGACCTTTCTTGTAATATTTTGCTGCTTTTATGTTGCACCTCTATTTTTTTATGTCACCTCCAAAGCTTATTCATCAAGTCCAATACCAATTTTTAGCAACTTTTTTAACACGCCAACATGATTTTAAAATGTAACAGAAACCTTTCACATTGAGACTGAAATTTTGGGTAGGTTGAACTGGATCAGGCTGACACATTTTTAGCACTGAATTAGAGAGAAACTTTTAGAAAAATAATAAATTGCTGTTAAATTGTGTAAGTTTTAGACATGCTTTTGATTAATATTTTTAAAATTAAACCATTGATACAGAATCTAGGAAAGTTAAAATGAAAAAAAAAAAAAAAAAGAATCTGGGAAAAAATAGAACAGATTAAATAAAATGTATTTCATAGAGCCTTAAAAATTTTGATAAACTTTAATTAGTTGCTGTTAAATTGTGTAAGTTTCATGGTTTCAATTAATTAGACATGCTTTTGATTCATATTTTTAAATTTAACCATTAAAACAGAGTCTAAAAAATTAAAACAGATTCCAGGAAAATTAAAATGGAAAAAAAAAAAAAGAATTTGGGAAAAAATTGATTTCATAGGGTCCTATGCAATATGCAAACAGTCAAAATATTTCTTAAACATGCAAGGTGCAAAAATTCTGCAGAGCTTTGTGTGGAATTCCCCACGTACGTGTCTAATTAGAAGCTTCTGGATTGTGTATCTAAAACCACATCACATCAACGTCACACTGTGATCTTTATAGAGTAGCCTTTGCCCTGTGGTGCATGATTGAGGGTCTCGGTCTCAGATTCACGTAGGATATGCTGTTGTCACCAGTGTCACATTTACACACTTAATTGCTTATCAGTGCAGTCAGCAGCTAGCTTTGCTTAAGATCCTTTTACTTGTGCTAAGATTCTGTTTCTAGATTAGCAGAGATTGGACAGGGCTGCTCGCCACCTTCCACCACCACATATTTGCCATGACGTCAAAAGGCAGTCGGCGCAAAGCAAAGATCAGCGCTCAAATGCGACAAATCTGGTGGTGGAGAGGAGGAGTAGGACTCAGTGTTCACTAGATGGGATTATTATGATTGACTTCGATATGAAACAGCATTGAAAGCTATACTTGCTCAGTTCACCTCCCAGAATGCCCTAGAGTGCATCTAATTCACTGCCTGATTGGCATTTCAATCTGTTAACACACTTCAGCAGGTTATAACCCCACCAGATCACCACAGAGGATTTGTTCCAGTGGAAATCACTCAAGTCTTTCATAGCTTTACCAGAGTTTCTGCTTGAGACTCATGACTAATCAAAGCCGATATATACTTTGGACCAGTGACTTTTGAATGAGTTTGTGTAGAGGTCAATAAATTACTGAATAACCTGGGCGAGGGAAGTCAAAAGTACCAGTATTTTGACATTAGACAATACAAAATAGTCTTTTTCAACCTCAATCTGGGACTGGAAAGTCGGTTTGTGATTGTAAAGACTGATCCTACATTACAAATCCTTTAATATTTGTAATGGATATTTAGCTATTTAAAGAGATTTGTGAGTTTTAAAGACAAAATGTTGCACTCACTGAGCTACTGGCACTAATTTTTCTGCAACACAACTTGGAAAATAAAATACTGATACGATGCCACATTGTACAGCTTTAGTTGTACTTTTCAGTTGAAGGGCAACAAGGGGAGCGATGTAAGTCTTCACTGCTTTCTTAGCGATAAGAAGAGGAGGAAAGAATGGGAAGATGCCTGTGGACGAATTAAACTTCCTGAGGACCCGCCTCTTTGTTCTCTCCGCAGCTACTGAAAGAGCTGAGAAAAACAAGAAACGCAAGATGCCATCCTGGCAGTATGTTAACGTGTAACAGTATTTTATTTTCCAAATTGTGTTGTGGTAAAAATAACAACAGGTAGAGCCAGTTTTCACAGAGTGCAACCATTTTAGGTCATCAAAATAATGCTTGCCCCCATAGTCCAAAATGTTTCTAAAACAATGTAGATTTTTTCAAATAATGTAAATCTTTCATGGGTTTTCTACTACATATTTCAGTAAGAGACATTATTTATGATATTTTAATGCTTAATACTTAATAATTTTAAATTAACGTGTTCCAACTGAATATATACAGTTGAAGTCAAAAGTTTACATACACCTTGCAGAATCTGCAAAATGTTATTTATTTTACCAAAATAAAAGGGATCATACAAAATGTGTTGTTTATTTTTTTTATACTGACCTGAATAAGATTATTTCACAGAAAAGACATTTACTTATAGCCCACAAAAGAAAATAATAGTTGAATTTCTAAGGAGGACCCTGTTCAAAAGTTTACATACACTTGATTCTTAATACTCTGTTGTTACCTGAATGATCCACAGCTGTTGTTTTTTTTTTTTTTTTTTAAATAATAGTTGTTCATGATTCCCTGGTTTGTCCTGAACAGTTAAACTGGCCGCTGTTTTTCAGAAAAATCTTTCAGGTCCCATAAATGTATTTGAACCCTTTCCAATATCTTTTCACACCGAGGACAACTGAGGGACTCTATGCAATTATTACAGAAGGTTCAAATGTTCACTGATGCTCCAGAAGGAAAAACTTTGCATTAAGAGCCAGGGGGTGAAAACTTTAGGGATCAGGGTAAATGTAACTTATTTTGTCTTCTGAGAAATATGTAAGTATCTTCTGTAGCTTCTGAAGGGCAGTACTAAATGAAAAATAAAAATATATTTAGGCAAAATAAGAAAATTGTACACATTTTCATTCTGTTCAAAAGTTTACATCCCCCGGCTCTTAATGCATTGTGTTTCCTTCTGGAGCATCAGTGACGCATTAGTAAACATTTGAACTTTCTGTAATAGTTGCATATGAGTCCCTCAGTTGTCCTCATTGTGAAAAGATGGATCTCAAAATCATAGTCATTGGTGGAAAATGTTTTTCTGAAGAACAGCAGGCAATTTAACTGTTCAGGACAAGCAAGGGGCTCTATCACTAGAGATGAACAAAAAATGAACAACTATCACTAAACATAAAACACAGCTGTGGATCATTCAGGTAAC
Source organism: Cirrhinus molitorella (assembly GCA_033026305.1). NCBI lineage: Eukaryota > Metazoa > Chordata > Actinopteri > Cypriniformes > Cyprinidae > Cirrhinus > Cirrhinus molitorella. Next base: position 17,838,066 of record CM065126.1, read on the forward strand.
AACACAGTATTAACAAGGGGATGTATTTTCTCTTGTGGACTATATGTGAACATATTATTCAGGTCAGTACTAAATAAACAATAAGATGCATTTTGTATGATCCCTTTTATTTTGGTAAAATAATTCACATTTTGCAGATTCTGCAAGGCATTTACAAACTTTTGACTTCAAATGTAAATATATTTGTTGTGATGATTGCATTATGGTAAGAATACGGGCTGCCAACTAGAAGTGCATCCAGTTTACATTAGAAAAGATATGGGGACAATTATCCTTGAGCCCTTGAGCAAGGCACTTAACCTGAGGTTATTCTGCAGGGCTTGCCTTTACAATTAGTGTTCTGAAAGTCACTATATATGAAGAAATATCTGCTGGAAAGCAGCTTGGTGACTGACTTATGCAACCTACTAAAAAGTAAAAAGGAGCATGATTTACGGATGCATTACAACTTAATTATGTACAGATCAAACGAGCTGGAAAACTAAAAACTCTTATGTGGCCTCTTTCTAGCTGATGCTGGAAAAGTGAAAACTGGTGTTTTGCCTTTGGCTGTTGAAGTAGGCTGCTATACTAGAGTGGGTGAGGAAGACAGTGTGTACTATATGTGCCTGAAGCAAAAAATGAAAAATTCTCCTTTTCTTTCTTTTTTTTTCTTATTATGCATAATATATTAAAGTGAAAGCTCCACCATTAAAAAAAAAGTTAAGAAGAAAGAGCTGTCATGATTGAAACAATATTCTGAATCGCATTATGCATGTGGCATTGGAAGGAGATAACACTGCATTTTTCTATTGAATGATTCAGATGTGATTGAGTGTGTGTGTGTATGTGTGATCAGACACTGATGAGCTGGGGATGCATCCATTCTTCTGACAGAGGCTTTGGCTTCTTGTTTATGAAAAGGAAGACGTAGGTAGACTAATGCTTTATCAAATGTCAGGGCCGGTTTACTTCACTTTATATGCTGACAGTTTGGTTGGCCTTGAGAGTGAGTCAGTGCCATGCTAAAACAGTTCTTCAAAAAACCTTGTCCAAAGATTTAGATTTTTGTTTAAGGATAAGGTTTTTGAATGGCTTTGTTTGGAAATTAATTAGCTTACTACATACTAAATATTATCCAGTATACACGGTATGCAAACTTATAGTTAAAAAACAACAACACTACTTTAACCCTTGTATGTATATAAATATATAAAAGTTACATACACCTTGCAGAATCTGCAAAATCTTAATTACTTTACCAAAATAAGAGGGATTATACAAAACGCATGTTTTTTTAGTTAGTCCTGACCTGAATAAGATATTTCTAGTAAAAGATGTTTACATATAGTCCACAAGAGGAAATAATAATTACATTTATACAAATGAACCTGTTCAAAAGTTTACATAAACTTGATCTTAATACTTACTGTGTTGTTACTTAAATGATCAGTGTTTTGAAGATCAGTGTAAATTCAACATATTTTGTCTTCTGAGAAACATGTCAGTATCTTTTGTAGCTTCTGAAGGGCAGTACTAAATAAAAAAATATGATATTTAGGCAAAATAAAAAAAAATGTACACACTCTTCATTCTGTTCAAAAGTTTACGCCTTAATGCATTGTGTTTTCTTTCTGAAGCATTAGTGAGCGTTTGAACCTTCTGTAATTGTTGCATATGAGTCCCTCAGTTGTCCTCAGTGTGAAAAGATGAGTCTCAAAATCATATAGTCATTGTCGGAAAGTGTTCAAATACACAAAAATGCTGAAAAAACAACAACATCACATCTCTCGATTATTCAGGTAACAACACAGTATTAAGAATCAAGCCTATGTAAACTTTTGAATGTGTAATTTTGATAAATTATCTCTTGTGGACTACAGTAGTCAACATTTGAACGGATTTGATTAAAAAGTTCATCAAAGTTGTCCTAAGACAAGAACGGGTATTGTTTTGGTTTTAGGACAACTTTGATGAAAGGTTTTGATCCCCTTCAGATGTTCACTAGTGTATATATGTAAACATTTTTTTATTTAATATCTTATTCAGGTCAGTACTAAATAATAAATAACATGCATTTTGTATGATCCCTCTTATTTTGGCAAAATAATCATCGCGTATGTAAATTTTTGACCTCAACTGTAATTTTGGTTTGAAAAACATGTGAAACTGAAATAGTATTTTCTTGTAAAATGTACTTTAATAATCTTGGTTTCATTTAAAACATCAAAATAATCCAACTGTATATTTCTATTTGACATTGCCATATGGAAGAGTGGTCCATCGTCTTTTATCACTATATATCTGTGTTTTGATTTGTTGTCTGCTGCCGTGGTCTGTCTCAATGGCAGATTGTATTCTCAGATATAGCGATATGCCTGGTAGGGGAGGATTACGGTCATAACTTTAGCGTTGCATCTCGGAGTAAACAGAGGCTGGAGACAGATGTGGAGATTGCTCACTCTGATGGCTTTTGTTGGATTGATTCTTTAGACAGCACACTGCTCCCTGTTTGAATTGTCAATCTCGGTTAGTCTTCCCATAGGAAGTAACTGTAGATGCAAGGCCTGGCGATATGATTGTGTCTAACACTTTTATGCCTCTTGCTTGTTCCCCCCGGAGGCTGTAGCGGCTTGTAAAAGTCTTGTCTGTAATATTAGAATCGTAAAAGCCCGTCGTCACCTGGGGTTTTAACTCGGTGCTGTGCTGCGCTTTGAACGTTTACCTCAGGCGTGGATGAAGCTATTCAGGATTTTCAATTTGATGCACAGCTTATTACTGTGCAAAAACATACTTTTCAGAACCTGGTGCTTAGGCCGAAATGCTGGCTTTCGTTTTACTATTCATGAAACATATTGGTGTATTTATTAAATTCAAAATATATTTTAGTCTGTTTATTATTTAACTCAATGAGCAGGCTATTATCAGAATGAAACTGACTCATCCATTACTCAGAACAAATCAGCTTGTTTGCTGCAACATTAACTCTCTGCATAAATCATTACAAAATAGTTCTGAAAATCTCAAAAGACGTCAGCATACGCAAGGAATGTGTCAGCTCTAATTGAATAAAACTCCAGTGTGGTACCTAAAGCGTGGTCTGTGGGTTATTAATGAAATTTCAGCTACAAGCTTTGGTTTAAATGGCTGCCTGCCACTGTTCTGCTGTGAGTAGCCTTGGAACAGAGAAAGGAATGGTGTATGTTAGAAAATGATTTAGTCCCATTTTCTCAGCTACGCTTGCTGACACACGCAATTCACAGCCTGTAAACTGTATTTATCCACCATGCTCTGTGCTGTGTGCAAATAATATTTAGTCACAGCTGTAGGGGTCTTCACGTGTGCTGCAAACCTGTCATTAACTAGGAAAAGAACACAGGAAACCTGGAATTAATTAGGTAAAGAATGGTGTCACTGTTCTGTCTCCATAGACGCTTTATAATTTCTGTGTGATTTCTCAGATGAAGAGTGACAAGAAACACCTTTTTCTGTTTTGCTGTGGTTAAAGTCATTCAAGGTAATGTGCAATTACTTTTAGTGGCACATTTGGCACAGTTTTGCATTACCTTTGGCCTAGTCATTCAAAGCCAGACTTGACTTTATGAAGGTAATCATCTGACTGACATGTCAAGCGATCAACCATTGTTTGCTCCGGTTAATTTTACAAAAAAAAAAATGCATTTTAAAAATGTATTTTCTTACCTTGGCATTAAATTCAAATGATTTCAATTTTCAAATGAACACTGTTTTCTAATACAATCATGCTTTCTAAAACAGCTTAGGGAGTGACTGCAAATTTGACCTTCAACATAATCTTCATTTATATATTTTTTCTCTTTAGGAGTGTCATAATGCTATTGTAATTTTTTCCTTTTGTTATTAGAGCAAATGCTAACGCAAAAAATATATATATTTGTATATACACATAGAATTAAGTTAAATCCACTTAACCAATTTTAGTAAAAGAGAATAAGTAGTGTATAAAAATAATACTTTCACATTTTCTTTAGGGGAAGTGTTTACACAGATTTAATGTGCTTTCTTTTTAGACATACAATTTTAATTTGTCACTGTTGATCTCTTCACTGACATTAGCACAGGAAGAAACATAACAAACAAACAAAAAACGTAACATAAATAATTATTAAACACAGGTCTTTCCCTTTACTGAAAAATGCATGGAATAACACTTAATTTCAATATTTACTCTCCCAATTCTGTCCTATGCAAAGCATGCTGGGAACTAAAAATCCACCCATGCATTTTCAGAAAATGCATCAAAAATTATTAATGTAAGCCCAACACAAATTATTTTTTACATTTTTACAAACACCGTAAAGTTAAGTTGTGATTAAATGTTTATTGTGTTGCTATAGCTCATTTTTATGAAAGCCTGTTGCCGCCACAGAATAAAAAATAAAAAACAGGTCATTTTTTTATCTCACAATTCTGACTTTTTCTCAGAATTGCATGATGCAAACTCACAGTTGTGACTTTTTCTATAAAAACTCACAATTGGGTTGTAAAGTCAGAATTGCAAGATATAAACTCAGTTTATTTCTCAGAATTACAAGTTTGTATCTCACAATTCTGAGAAAAAAGGTCACAACTGCGAGATAGAAACACATTTCTGAGAAAAGTCAGTTTATATTACAGTTCTGACTCAGAATTATATTATAGTTTCTTAGAATTGTGAGTTTATATCTCACAAGTTAGAATTGTGTGGTAAAAAGTTGGAATTACCCTTTTAATTTTTTTTTTTTTTGTTATGGGGTGGAAATGAATTCCATACATTTTAGTTACTGTTTAGAGCAGGTTTGTCAGACCACAATAATAAGCCATGGCCTGGCATTAAAGATGCAGTCTACAAAACAGAAAGTGGATGCATTTATTGCTCCTCATAGCTTTTCTTCCTCCATTTATTCACTTCAGTTTAACAGGTTTGATTTATGCAATAATTATACATTCATAATGAGAATGATTGCCTCTAATAATGCCCATGACAACAGCATGACTGGCACAGCACACAGTATTAACATCTGTGGCCAACAGAAGATCCTTCTGTACATCGCTCACTCATCGTATTAGACAAATAAAACATGCTGTCAGTATTTATTAAGACTCGATTGACGTCCATGACTAGTCTGAATCATTATTTGTTGTTCTTGAATTTCTAAACTTGCTGAAGTACAATAAATGTGGCTAAACTCTTGTCATATGATGCTGGTTTTCAAATATCTCAGGACATGTTGAACCTTATGCTGTTTGCTCCAAGGCTTTGGCTCTGTGAGACTTAGTGAAGTATTTAATTGAGGATGAACGTAATGAACATATGCAAACTCAACTGAAATACAAGTACATGTCCTTCCTTGTGGATATGAGCAGTGAGCAGTGATCTGGCTGTGTTCAGACTGAATGTTGAGTGTGGAAGCAGCACACTGGGCCAGGCATGAATCAGAGATCAGTAAGCGCTAATGACAGTTGACATGCTGACTCAATCTCCAACACTGAACACACAGCAGCTCGTATCTCACACACACACACACACACACACACACACACACACACACACAAGCTCTGCTGCTGGATACACACCTTCACTTTAAAATGAGCTGCATTTTGGATTATTTACAGCTCACTCCTGCTGTGTTACCAAATGTAGTCCATATATTTGGTCTCATCTCTAAAGATTTACACTTTTGCTTATTCATGAATAGATATTCATTATTATTTTCCAGGTCAGATTCAGCAGTCTTCCCATGCAGAATAGTACAGTTGTTATTTTCTGTGTAATGTGAGTTTTGGGATGTCTTGTCATCATATCAGTGTCTCTGACAGAATCCCACACACGAGGAGGTCATTTTGGAGAGGAAGTGACAGTTAATGTGCTGATATTGTGAGTAGCGCTGCATAGGCCGGAGTGTCCGTGAATGTGTGTGTTTATGGGATCACGCCCCAGGCTGCGGCAGGAATAGCTCTGACACGCTGACAGAAGGCCAGAGAAACATGGCTACTGCCGCTCGCAAATCTCAGCAGGGAAATGTCACACGTTTCCTCCCTGATTTCAACACGCATGAATGCACAAATACGTACACAGCCCGATGCTGAGGAGCGAAACGGCCCTTTCACTGTTCTCTGAACAGCAGGATGCGCACACATTTTCAAATGAATCACTCTCTGACATCCAGTGATATTCAACTAGTCTGCTAACTTTACTAAGAGAAGTCTGGAAGAATAAGGGACAATATATTGAGGTACTATGAAGGAAGGAATGTTTTTTTCGCAGGTGATTTTTTTTGTATTTTGAATTACCTGTTGCATTGTTTTGTGTTTTAGGACATTTACATAAACTAAACAGATAATGTCCTGTCCGAAAATTACAAAGAAATCAAGTTTTCTACTGATTTTCTTAATAGAGTGTATGGTAATGGTATTCAAATGTTTGTCGCTAACACTTTTTTTGATTTTATGATTTGATTGTCCAAAAATGTGAATTTATTGAAAAATGAATTTATTATTATTATTATTATTATTAATAATAATAAGAATAAGAATAATGATGATGATAAATATTATTATTGATTTATATTTAAAAATAATAATATAATAATAATAATAATAATAATAATAATAATAATTAGTTTTATGCAAAAATATATTTCAAATAATTCCTTTTTTTACTTTCTATTTATTAAATAATCCTTACAAATGTACTATTTTATTATTATTATTATTATTATTATTATTATTAATTTATTAATTAATAAACTTATTTGCAATATAAAAATGTAATTGTATTTAATAATAATAATAATAATAATAATTACAGTTTTCCCTGTATTTTTGATCAAATAAATGCAACTTTTTGGAGCATTTTTTAAACATTATTATTTTTTGTCCAAAAATGTTATTGTTTTTAAAATAAGTAATAATAAAATGTTTAACTATTTCCAAAAAAAAAAAGCTAATAGTTTTTAACATTAATATTTCAAGAAGAAATGTTTCTTGCACATTAAATCAGCATATCAGAGTGGTTTCTGAGAGATACTGAAGACTGCTTTGACCTTGCAGGAATAAATTACATAAATTAAAATAATCAAAATGGACAACAGTCACTTTGTTATTTCAGTTTTCCTGTGTTTCTGATACAATAAATGCAACCTTTTTGTGCATAAGAGATCTAAGCGACAAAAAAAATTTGAATGGTTGTGCATCAGTACATTTCTAAGAACCTGTCAGGTGTCTAAAACTAGATTTTAAATACATTTCCCTCCTTCTTTATCATAGATTCTCTTGTTTGCCATTGACCCATGTTGTAGCCCTATACGCTTCCTGCCTGTAGCAAGCATCACTGCGAATCAAGTTGTGTCTTACTGTGAGAGATAATATATACACAAGAGGAATTAACCCTAGAAGCTGTCACGACAATAAAAAACCACCTCACGTCGTCTTACGAAGAGATGGACATGCTTGATCTCACGTCCTTGCGAGGCAGCGACTGACCTGTTTGGCTGCTCCTCAGGGAGCCAGTCTGAATTCTGGTCACATACTTTTACATCCTCCCACTTCTGAGCTGGACCAATCAGAGCGCTCGTCCTTTCTCACCGATGACGGGGGCCTGCGAAGCACCTCTTTAATATTCCATGGCTCTGAAGTCAGTCAAGGTCATCGAAACGACGCTGCGCCTCATCTCTGTGACAAGGTGCCTCATCCTATCAGCTGCAGGTCTGTGGTGTCCTCTTTCAGAGATCATCTCAGTTTGACACATCATTTTCCTACATGTCAACCTGTCTGCGCTCTCTTCAATATCTGCCGTCAGTCCGCATTTTCGATAAGCTCAATAGTGGGACATCTGACGCCTGCTCGTTTCTCATCTGTCTGGATGGGTCAAATAATTTCAACAGGGTCTGTCTAGAAGCTCGTATTTTATAAGAAATTGGGCATTTCAGAGATCCCAAGATTATTTTTGGTGTTGAGGTTTATGGAGAATCTGACCCCGTAGATTAGATAACTATATCAGCGGCATCATAAGCATTTCACAACAGAGCTATGGACCCGATTATGATCACCGGCCCGCAATAAGCGCCGACTCCGAATGGCACGCCGGACGCCACATGGAAAATGGCACGCGGCTTATTTGGATGCGATTCTGTTTTCATGCGCATAAGGCCATTAATCCTGAAGGCTGGCAGTTCGCAGGCATCATAATGAGGATCTTGGCCATGCTAAGTGTGGTGAGAGCACCAAATGCTGGGAATTCTCCACACTGTGGACCCGGGCCACTGTTGGATGCCCAGATGTTCCCCTTGAACTGCTATCGGTTCATCTGTTGTTTCCGTCCTCGCTATAAATCACTGGTCTCTGAGATGAAAGTTTGTCCGTCTCACTCGACTTGGAGTGTTAAATGGACAGGGGCCATTTGCGCCTCTAGTTTCAGGACGTCGATGAAGCCATTTGTATTTATTGCATCTGTCAGGCCAAAGCTGTCGGGGGATGGATGCTTTATTTACAGCAACATTTTTTTGTAGTTTCTCAGAAGTGTAGCTGCCAAGTAAGCGGTATTGACTAAGACTTTGCTGAAGGTGTTAGCCATTGACTGGCTAGTGTTGTTTGCAGGATGTAATGTTAGTGATGACCTGAAAATGACTGTATGAAAAAGGCTGTTTTTTTGCCAAAAGGAAGTGAGAGAAAGAATCAATATGAAAAACTAGTCACAGGACGTTTTGTGCCAACGGATCCATGTGTTGTGTTGTGTTATGCATTATGACTCAAGACATTCAGATTTTTTTTACAGATTCTTTGATGAATAGGACGTTTGTTTAAAATAGCAGGCTTTTGTAACATTATAAATGTCTTTACTGTCACTCTTATTCAATTTATTGCGTCCTTGCTGAATAAAATTATTAATGTATTAATAGGGGTCCTATTATGCTCTTTTACAAAGTCTTGATTTTGTTTTGGGGGTGTACTAGAACATGTTCTCATGCTTGGTGGTTCAAAAAACGCATTATTTTTCACATAATTTACATTGTTACAACAGCTTTCTCCCCATATTCTAATAAACCGCGTTATGACATTATAACATCCGGAAAGCAAAGCTTGTAGTCTAAATGAGCCGTTCGTTGTAGTTCTTGAAAAGAGATTTTTTTTAAAAACAAAATATCTTGCTTTGGAGTGGACTTGGAGATTTGTAACTTCGTAAATCTTTTTTATGCACAAACATACACACCACGCACTGACTAAAATTCAAAAAGTAAAAGCATAATAGCACCCTTTTAAACCAAAAATCATACTGACCCTAAATTCAATAAATGTTCAACACTTTGTTAGAAAAATGATGGCAGACAATGCATAACATTACAACATGGATAATAATTGGTTTATAATGTTCAACCCATTGGTACTAATTCTACCAAAGCTACTTCTCATAGGGGCCTAATGAAATATTTTATTTCTTCCCAAATTATATTTTATTTAGTTTCAAAATCTCATTTTTTCAGTCAGTTTTAATTTTTCTGCATTCCTTTTTTCTGTTTTAATTTTTCTAAAGGGTACATTTTATCAATCAGATTATTTTAAATTATGAACCTTTTGAAGAAACAGTAAACATTTAACTGCAATTTATTAAAAGTTTAACAAAAATACAAATTTTAAAGCCCTTTGTTTTTTTTTTTCTCAAATTCGGTTTTATTTTAACATTTTCTTCATTTTAATAGTTTCATTAAATAAAAAATAAATAAATATAATTTTATAAAAAAAAGCCAGAAATACTGTGTTGTGTATTTACACAACACACTGATAAATATTCCTTCAAAATAATGTTTTAATAATAATTAGTAGTTCTGTTGTTACATTAGGTCATATATTTCTGTCACAATTTCTTCAAGTTAAACCAAACTTTTTTTGACGTGTTGTTGTGAAGACATTTCTGTTTGTATATGACAATAGTTTTTCTCAAAAGAATCAGTTCTGTAGATTATGTTTGTGTTCATGTACTCATATATTGAGGCAACAGTGGCTGAAAACACCACAAGCTTCATGCACGCTTCAGTATGTGTGTAGTAAATAAAACCATACGTCTGTGTCATTCATTCACGCAGAGACACACAGATAATGCAGGATTAATATTTATATAGTATTTTGCGGCTTAATATTCACAGATTCTAGTCCATAAGTTTTGATGTAGCTGTACTGATCTACTTTTGCTTTATTCATCCAAAATTTGGCAAATTATGTGACATTCCGCATTATACAGTAAACTCCTTTTTTATGACTGGATTTCACGATTCCGTCTGCATTTTCCGCATCACGGAAATCACAGTGCCCTACTATCAAAAGTTAGTTTAGCAACGGCTAGTTTATTGGTTCAGTTTCCAGGAATGTATGCTGATAAAACTGTATTTGGATAAAAGCATCTACTTAGTGTGCAAAGGTAATGCATGCTGTGAATATGACTGTGTTATGTACTGTACACTAATAATACTAGTCGCATTATTTTGCAACATTACAGAAGGTAAAGCGTTTTGTCATGGTGTACAGTTTTCACAGGTGCAAAAATTGAGGATGCAGCTGAGTGGTGGATATGAAAATAGAATAAAAGAGACGAATGGAGCTGAACCAGATCAACGGATGTGTCTGCTAGAATGAACTGAGGGAGCTGACATAGAGGTGATCATCTCAGAGGGTCTGTGCTCTAGACATTGAGGGTACAATGGACATATGAGGGCTTGACTCCAGCAGGCCTTTCTCATCAGAGCACTGTCTGTAGCACTAACTCACCACCAGACAGATCATGACAGCAGCCCCTCTGCTGAGCTTTAAGAGGTCATGATGCTATTTGGCTGATGCACCCTGTCTGAATTAGACTTTTTGTTCTTTTATGTTTTGGCCCTTATGTTTCTTCTTTGTGAGGACAGATGGGGTACATGTTTAAGAACGACTCTGGGCTTGCTCTTATGATACTGAGCTTAATTAAATCGAAGGATTTAAACTGGGTGGCAGCTGAGGTGAAACTGCCAAGTGAGGATCAGCTGTAATGTCTGACAGTGTTAATCAGACATTGTTTTGATGTAGGTTTTGCCTCTGTGCTCAGATTTGAAATTTGACACCAAGTACCAACCCAACACAGTGCCAAAATTAGTATTTATTGCACAAACAGAGAAAAAAGTTATTTTCCTTATTATGCGTGATCCTATCAGAACAAATTATTATACAGTTATCAAACAACATGTTAAACTACAACATCGAATGCCCTTTTTCCACAAGTTGATATGATTCTTTAGGGTCTTCATAAAATGTCTACAATATACTTGGGGTTAAAATGCCTCAATGATCATGTAAAACATCACCCTTTTTCTAAATGATAAAGAGGTACTGCTCACTCCATCCCTCCTCTGTTTTTTTTTGTGTATTTGGTGTTGTGTTACCATCAAACAACACCACTGTGTCCTCAGGGGCTCTGATGTCAGGAGAAAAAGAAAACTCAAACAACCCAAATGATACATTGTATGTGTCAAAATTATTGTTTTTCTCTTTTATGCCAAAAATCATTGGGATATTAAGTAAAGATCATGTTTCATCAAGATTTTTTTTTTAATTTCCTACCGTAAATATATTAAAACGTAATTTTTGATTAGTAATATGCATTGCTAAGAACTTCAGTTGGACAACTTTAAAGGCGGTTTTCTCAATATTTTGTTTTTTTTTGCACCCTCAGATTCCAAATTTTCAAATAGTTGTATCTCGGCCAAATACAGGTCCTTCTCAAAAAAAGTTCATTATTTTCTGTAATGTACTGATAAACATTAGACTTTCATATATTTTAGATTCATTACACACAACTCGAAGTAGTTCAAGCCTTTTATTGTTTTAATATTGATGATTTTGGCATACAGCTCATGAAAACCCAAAATTCCTATCTCAAAAAATTAGCATATTTCATTCGACCAATAAAAGAAAAGTGTTTTTAATACAAAAAAAGTCAACCTTCAAATAATTATGTTCAGTTATGCACTCAATACTTGGTCGGGAATCCTTTTGCAGAAATGACTGCTTCAATGCGGCGTGGCATGGAGGCAATCAGCCTGTGGCACTGCTGAGGTGTTATGGAGGCCCAGGATGCTTCGATAGCGGCCTTAAGCTCATCCAGAGTGTTGGGTCTTGCGTCTCTCAACTTTCTCTTCACAATATCCCACAGATTCTCTATGGGGTTCAGGTCAGGAGAGTTGGCAGGCCAATTGAGCACAGTAATACCATGGTCAGTAACCCATTTACCAGTGGTTTTGGCACTGTGAGCAGGTGCCAGGTCGTGCTGAAAAATGAAATCTTCATCTCCATAAAGCTTTTCAGCAGATGGAAGCATGAAGTGCTCCAAAATCTCCCGATAGCTAGCTGCATTGAACCTGCCCTTGATAAAACACAGTGGACCAACACCAGCAGCTGACATGGCACCCCAGACCATCACTGACTGTGGGTACTTGACACTGGACTTCAGGCATTTTGGCATTTCCCTCTCCCCAGTCTTCCTCCAGACTCTGGCACCTTGATTTCCGAATGACATGCAAAATTTGCTTTCATCCGAAAAAAGTACTTTGGACCACTGAGCAACAGTCCAGTGCTGCTTCTCTGTAGCCCAGGTCAGGCGCTTCTGCCGCTGTTTCTGGTTCAAAAGTGGCTTGACCTGGGGAATGCGGCACCTGTAACCCATTTCCTGCACACGCCTGTACACGGTGGCTCTGGATGTTTCTACTCCAGACTCAGTCCACTGCTTCCGCAGGTCCCCCAAGGTCTGGAATCGGTCCTTCTCCACAATCTTCCTCAGGGTCCGGTCACCTCTTCTCGTTGTGCAGCGTTTTCTGCCACACTTTTTCCTTCCCATAGACCTCTTGCTTGAGGGTGTCAATGATGGCCTTCTGGACAGCAGTCAGGTCGGCAGTCTTACCCATGATTGCGGTTTTGAGTAATGAACCAGGCTGGGAGTTTTTAAAAGCCTCAGGAATCTTTTGCAGGTGTTTAGAGTTAATTAGTTGATTCAGATGATTAGGTTAATAGCTCGTTTAGAGAACCTTTTCATGATATGCTAATTTTTTGAGATATGAATTTTGGGTTTTCATGAGCTGTATGCCAAAATCATCAATATTAAAACAATAAAAGGCTTGAACTACTTCGAGTTGTGTGTAATGAATCTAAAATATATGAAAGTCTAATGTTTATCAGTACATTACAGAAAATAATGAACTTTATCACAATATGCTAATTTTTTGAGAAGGACCTGTATTGTCTGATCCTAACAATACATCAATGAAAAGCTCATTTATTCTGAAAATTGACCCTTATGACTGGTTTTGTGCTCCATGTTCACATTTATACACAAACAACATGTAAAATGGATTTTGTATCCTTTAACCTGTCCCCTTTAAGTCAAATTTAGATTTTGTGCAACATAACCATGTTAATTTCAATTAAGTTAAAGTATTGTCAACAGTAAATCATATAATTTGATTAACATCATATTAACTTAAATCTTAGCACAGTGTAACTGTAGTGGTAAACCCATATAAATCCCAATATAACCAAACATTAAACACTAACTTTTCTCTCGCTGTATTAATTTTGTGCTAAAACACTTCATTTCAAAATTTATTCTCTTATACAGGATGCTGCAACTCATTCAGTTTAAGTTTAGCTTAAAGTAATCTTTTTTCTATTAAGTGCATTGTACTTTCAGTAATATTTGAGTGATATAAACTCATTTGATTGAATTTCACTCTTTTGGTTTTAGAGTGAAGTTGTTTATCAGTGTAAGTAGAAATGGAACTCTTTCAGTCATAATATAGCCTAAATTGTGTTAATGATATAACATATTTTAAATGTTATTTTTAATATTTGAATGCAGTGGCCTAGTCTTCAGTAGAACATAAACAAATATTTTTATTAATATTATTTATATATATATATATATATATATATATATATATATATATATATATATATACACAAATCCTCAACAGTAAACTGCTGCCACGTTCTTTTATAATGTTCAAAGTTCAAATGATTTGTAACAGTCACTTTGTTGCGACACACTTTAGCTGTTGTGGTAAGGTGAGGCATGACAACTGTTGCATCTGGTGTAGACACGGTGTCTCTCTCTCTCTGTAACATACGCACCCAGATGCATTCTCAGATACCGAAATTTGGCACCAGTTGATTTAATGTGAATCATAATTTAGTCTGTACTCTTAAAAATGACAGAGTTCGGTACCCAGTCCTATAGTTATTAGTGTGTTGCTGTGTGCTGTTCTAGGTGGATGCTAGGACATTGGTTGTTGCTAGGTGCTTATTTAAAATTCTGGTCACTACATATGACTTTTCGCTATTGTTTCACCCATTTTATGGTCCATCAGCTGAAAATCACCCTAAAAAGGTCTAATATCTTTGAACGGCATTAGCACACCTCTCGTAATCACAATGCTTTCTGAATATGAGCAGATTAATTCAGTTCTATGGTAAGCTTCACACCGACACCCCAGGAATACATTTATGTTGTTTATATGTCGACTATCTGCTCTAACACCCAGCGTCTTCACAAATCAATGTTGCGTTTCCCACTGAGAGGGTAATTGGAAGACAGTGTCCAGTAGGTGCCATTTCCCATGGAGTCAGGTGGTGAATTATTCACCAGTCCACACGGTAAACAGTGCGCTCGCTCAAGACACTGCTGCCTCTGCGTCTGTGCATTCCAATCAGATGGGTCACGCTGAAGACATTTTTATCCTTTGAGCTGTACAGTAGCTTACAGCTTGATCATTTACATAATTAAAGCATTGGCAGTGAATCGGGGGGCTTGTGTTTGTGTGGGCAGCCTGCTTGAATGATAATATTTGTGTTGCGATGTTCGGTATGTGCTCATGAATATGGAAATCTGTCAGGTGTGCTGATCTGAGGTAAATTGATTATTTATGTAATTGCATTTTTGTGTTTGTTGTTTTTCAAGTCGCTCCAGGAGGCTGTTTACCGAGTCTAATGAGAATGAAAGTGAAACATAACATCTATATTTTCATATACATTTTCAATTTAATCTCATAGCCAATTGATGCACACTTATCTTTGGTTATGAATAATGCTGAGCTTGCTGTGGTTGTGATTGGATAGTGTTTAGGTGTTTGTTTTTAGTTTGACGCTTTTGTTGTCTAGCTGCTCCTCTGCTGTACTACTGATTGACGTCACTGGAGCTCAGTAGGTTCCTGCAGGGTTCCTCCTATGTGGTTTTGTGGAACCGAGTTGTAGCCTCAGTTACTCTGTAGTGTCTCCTGTGGGAATCTGCCAGTAAACAGTCATATGATTGTGTTGGCACTTTTCTGCACTGAACTGAAGATATGTTTTGGCTCATCATGTTCTAGATTTGTGGTTTCTTACAATGATTTCTGGACCCTTTCAGCATTATAATATTCACTTTAGTATATGGTTGTTAGGATGTTGCTCGGGTTGCAAGGAATGCCATACAAACCGAATCTGCAAAATGTTAATTATTTTTCAAAAATAAGAGGAATCATACAAAATGCATATTTTTTTTAGTACTGACCTGAATAAGATATTTCACATAAAAGATGTTTACATTTAGTCCACAAAAATGACACCTTTTGACCCTGATTCGTAATACTGTGTTGTTACCTGATCCACATCTTTTTTTTTTAGTGATAGTTGTTCAAGAATCCCTTGTTTGCCCTGAACAGTTAAACTGCCTGCTGTTCTTCAGAAAAATCCTTCAAGTCCAACAAATTATTTGTTTTTTCAGCATTTTTATATATGTAAACCCTTTCCAACAATGACTGTATGATTTTGAGATCCATCTTTTCACAATGAGGACAAATGAGGGACTTATATGCAACGATTACAGAAGGTTTAAACACTCACTGATGCTCCAGAAGGAAAAACTATGAATTAAGAGTTGGGGGTGAAAATTTTTGAACAGAATGAAGATGTGTACATTTTTCTTATTTTGTTTAGATCTCATATTGTTTGATTTAGTACTGCCCTTCAGAGGCTACAGAAGACTTACTGATTACTTTTGATGAACTTTTGATTTGTTACTCACCTCTTCACTTAAAGTCAAGTGGAGTCTGAATGGCATGCAACACATTGTGCCAAAGTTTATTAGGCATAAGGTTTTGATCAAATTACATGGATCTAATACAATTTCAGTACTTTTTGTTGTCAGTGCAGAGGTCCTTTTGTTCACATGCATTATTAAGACACTTATATGTTGTCAGACCACAACACAAGCTCCCTCTCATCTTGTGAAACGCTGTAGCAGTCTTACATAACGCAGTATCACTTTTCACTGGGGGCTGGCCATTTTACCTTCAAGCAGCCCCTTGAGTTACTAACACCTTTAATAAAGCTTTTCATAACTTCTATGACTGTCTTTTGAAAGGCTGTGTATCTATCACATAATCGCAGCGGGATAATGAGGAAGCCAAATTCAGGTTTGGTTTTAAAGCTTTGAAGGTAGAAAACTCACACATCACGACTTTGTGTCAGCGGGGGAACAGTTTCTTTCTTCGGCTCACTTGCATGCCATTTCATTTGAACTACACAGCTTACTCTTTTGGTTTCTCTCAATATCTGCCACTAATATGAAGAGGCTCATCTGCAGGCCGGCTACATCACCTGTCAGCTAAATTATTCATGGCATCTGTTAAAGTGCACTTTTGAAGAGACCTGTCAAGAGGCAGAGAGAAGTCAAAATGCCCGAATTAGAATTCAGTCGCACCAGCGCTGAGAAACAATGTGAACTCGATTGAAAATGTGTAGGAAATTATCACATGAAACTGCACAACGATATGGTCAGAAAGTGCTGTGCAGTTTAGTTCTGCGAAGTGGATCGTCCTATGTAAACCGCCAAATGTGTGTGTGTGTGTGTGTGTGTGTGTGTGTGTTTGTATTAGTGAGTCATATTTCAGGTCATGACTGTACTGGCCATGTGAGAAGCCTTGAATCCAGATTCATCTTTTACTCTGTCTGTAAACACCACTTTCATGATGCAACTTGAAACGGCACACAGCTTGCTATATTTAAAACAATAGCTCTTTAGCACCCTTGTTCGCTCTTGTAATGGGTTATGTGAGGAGCAGTATGCTTAGCTGTTAAGGTCATAATCATAAGCATCAATGACATGATGGTATTTATTTAAATGTATTTATTTATGATCAACTAAAATATATTAAAATGCAATTTGAATGTGCAGTGACTTGAATTTAATACTTATTTTTTGGCGGGCATAAGACAAAGTTAGAAATGTCGGAGTGATACAACAGTCCTGATATAATGAAAAACAAAAAAACTTAACTTTTTAAAGGTGACATCATGAAAATCAGACTTTTTCCGTGTTTAAGTGATATAATCGGGTCCCTGGTGCATCTTCCAACCCAGAAAACATGAAAAAGAACAACCCAGTAACTTTGTTTTGGTAAGCCTTTCTCTGCGAGCCGACATTGTGTTTTCACAAGCGACAACGGTGTACTAGTTATAACACCATGGCAAAAGTTTGAGCACAGCATGCTAACTGTTCTGTCATTGGCTGCACGGACGAGCACAGAACACTATTTAGAGTCCCAGTTTCGGAGGAGATAAGAGAGCAGTGGATTTATAGATTTACTTACTGTATATTGCGCTGCTGCCTCACAGATCTAATACAAACATGTGATTTCTTTCCCAGCTGTTTACCTTCACAGACATAACTGACTGTTTTTGTAACTCATTTGTATTTTTAACATAAACTTGTGTGTATTTGACAGATTAAGTGCAATAAGACATGATAAAGAACTTAGTTTAGTACTGACATGCCATGTGACAGCCGCTTTCTGTGCACGTGCTTCAGATGTGTGCACTCAGAAAGCCCTATATCAGAAGTTTAAACTAATATGGTTTGAAATGCGTGATTGTCCGAGGTAGGAGCTGAAAAGGCACAGCCCTATTCTGGAAAAGGGGGTGGGGAGCTACAGCTCATTTGCATTTATATAGACATGCACGAAAAGAGTTTCTGCTTCCACTTAAAATAGCCATTTTCAAAATGATATAATAAATTATCTGTTGGGTATTTTGAGTTGCAACTTCACAGACACATCTTGTGAACACCTGAGACTTATATTACATCTTGTACAAAGGGGGATAATAGGTTTCTTTAAAAGAAATGAAAACCTATTCATTTATAATAATAAAACTATTACATAGTTTTATTATTTCTTAAAGTTTATAGAACTCAGGTTCTCTTTTTAAAGACTAAAAAGAACTTCAGGTCGTTTGACCTCATGACAAGGCAAGGTTTGTTAAATTGCAAAACATAATTTATAATTTATAAAAAAAAAAAAAAAAAAAATGTTACCTGAAAGTGTATTAAATATAGTAATATATATATTTTTTTGCAAATAATACCTGCATTCACAAACATTTTTTTTAGAGAATAAATTTGAACTTGTTAAAGATGCATATTTAAACATATGGACATGTATAATTACAAAGTGTGCAGAATAAAAAGTGTCCTGATAATTTACTCACCCCCATGTCATCCAAGATGTTCATATCTTTCTTTCTTCATTTGAAAAGGAATGGAGGTTTTTGTGGAAAACAGTACAGGATTTTCTCTGTATAGTGGAATTCAATGATGGCCAATGGGTTGAAGGTCCAAACTGCAGTTTTATATGCAGCTTCAAAGGACTCTACACAATCCCAGCTGTATATACTTTTTAACCACAAATGCTCATCTTGTACTGTCTTGTTGAAAAGGTCACACGTGGTTAGTTTGTCTATGTACTTCAGTTCAAATGGTAGGGTAGGGCAAAAAAACTCCATCTCATTTTCTCCTTCAACTTTATTATTATTATTTTTTTGTAAAGTGCTTTTGACTTTCTTTGCACCTTTGCTTTGTAAACACTGGGTTGGTACTTTCACATACGTTATGCGTGACCTTTCCAACATGATTAAATAGTATATAAATTTGTATTTTTTTTTTTAAATGACAGATTGTTTTGCTAGATAAGACCTGTATGCTTTGGCTGGGATCATGTAGAGCCCTTTGAAGCTGTGCTAAAACTGCAATTTGGACCTTCAACACGCTGATCCCTATTGAAGTCCACTATATGGAGAAAAAACCTGGAATGTTTTTCTCTAAAACCTTAATTTCTTTTCAACTGAAGAAAGAAAGACATGAGCATCTTGGATGACATGGGGTGAGTAAATTACCAGGAACTAATCCTGTTTTTAGGAACAGCAGTAAAATCCTCCATATCCCAGAATCCCTCTCCCATTGATATGTTTGTATTTGTGAATCCTTTGCTCCTCCAGTGCTGTTATTGCAGTAATGGGTTTGCATTGAGCTTGTGAGAGATGAGCAATGCTGGCACCGATGTTTCCAGATGAATAACTGGGTCAGTTTAAAGACGATGCCTCTTATCGTCTCAGTTCATCAGGAGTGCTCAGCTTTTCAGCAACCAGGCATAGTAAAAACAAATGAATGTTTGGTGGTGGTCTTTTGTGGGTTTATTTAGCACTGTAGCTGATTCTGTGTGTGTGTGTGTGTGTGTGTTTTCTGTGAAGCAGTTCCTTCAAAATTTTAAATTTACTCTTAAAACAAGTGATCTTCTAGTACATTTTGGTTTCCTGTTTTATGTGAAGATCTTCAGTCTTAATATCACCGACCTTCTATAAGGACTGTGGATTAGGTCAGTGTGAACACACCCACAGAACAAGCACACTGTGCCCTCTTGTGGAAGAAGACAACTATGAAGTCAAATGGAAGACTTCTGCTTTGAAATACCAAAACGCCATTATTGTGCTCCACTGGCATCTTTGATCAAAAGCAGCTCTTCAGAATTATGTTGGAGTGCCTGGTATCTCTTGCAGTGGAGGAGGAGTGTGGCTTTTTACAGTCTCTGCTTATCTTGAGCCACGCAGCTCCTTTTCCTCCGGCTGCTACTCACTGGAACTCGCTATCAGCCAGACAAAGAGCTCCAATTAAAAATGCATCAAGGTGTTTTCTCACTAGACAATGTGGGATATCAATCCAAATACAGGCCGCATGAAAATAATCAGCCTCCGGTCATCAATAATTGATGCAGTGATCCGACGTCTTTGAGAGGTTTTGTATATTGCTTTGACAGGATAATGTTAAGCTAAGCCAACTGCTTTATGAACTCGAAAAGAAGGCATATGTAAAACAATATGAGTATTGTTGGTGGATGCAGAGAAAGTAAGGCTCACCAACTGCTTTAGGTCTATGATCACTCTGTAACAGAGGTTAAGACTACATCCTGTTAACAAATGTTGATCCTTCCAGGGACTACTTAACTGCCTTTATGCGTTTGTGTGTATGTATTTATTTATTAATCTGAGTGAGATCAATTATAATCAATTATATATGTTTTTATTTCTTGTTCTTATTTATTTATTATGTTTTATTTTAGATATTTTGACCATTTATTTATTATCAGTGAGATTAATCAATGATACATGTTTTTATTTCTTGTTCTTATTTATTTATTATGAGTAAGATTAATAGTAAAAAAAACCATTTGTATTTCTTGTTCTTATTAATTTATTATTTTTTATTTTGATATATTTTGACCATTTATTTATTATCAGTAAGATTAATCAATTATATATTTTTATTTCTTGTTCTTATTTATTTATTTGATTGTTTATTTTCAGTGAGATTAAATTATATATACATTTATATACATTATATACATTTTTTTTTTATTTTGAGTAAGATTTATCAATAATACATTTTTTTTTTTATTAATTAAGATATTTATTTAGTCATTTCTTTATTATCAATGAGGTTAATCAATTATATATTTTTTTTATTTCTTGTTATTATATATTTGTTTGTTTTCAGTAAGATTAATCAATGATGTACTTTTCTTTTCCTGTCCTTATTTATTTATTTATTTATTTATTTATTTATTTATTTATTTTGAGGGAGATTAATCAATTATTAGTTTTTTATTTCTCGTTCTTATTTATTCATTCATTCATTCATTCATTCATTCATTCATTCATTCATTCATTTTGAGTGGAGTGAATCAATTCTGTTGTATTTCTTTTTCTTATTTCTTGATTAAACTTTCCTCAGAATAAAAAATACTTTTTTATTTTGTGTTCTTCTTATTTATTTATTTTGATTGAGGTCAGTAAGATTTATTTATGTTTGTTAGTATTGATTTATTTGTTTTTTGGAAAGTAATACTTTCATTCAGCAGCACTGATCAAAAGTGACAATATAAAGACTTTTACATTAAAAAAAAATATTTTTCAAATAAATGCTGTTCTTTTGAACATTCTATTCATCAGAGAATCTTGAAAAAAGCAAAGTAAATCAAAGAAAATTAAAGCATAAGAGACTTTTTTTGGAGCCTTTTGCAAGATCAGGTGAACCCACCGTTTTTTAAGCATGTTGTCGATTTTGAGTATGATTTTGAAAATGCATGAAGTTTCGTACATCTATAATAGTAGGCACAAAACTGTGCACTGCATAGCATCCATGTAGAAGTACTATCATTAGTTTCTGTCTTTATGTGTAAGGATGACACTTAATACATTAAGTACATTAATACAAAAGTAGTGTCATTAATATCATATTGTTACCTTATCGCCACCTTATTTTTTTTAGTATATTTAGCTATGTTGTCTCTTGAAATTAATACAACATAACAGGAAATAATTCGGATTACATTTTTTGTAAAAGTGTTGGATTTCACTGTTGGTTGCTAAAATCATACTAAATTAACAAAATTAAGTGTTTTTTTTTTAATTATTAATTTGTAATATGGGAAAAACAATAACGAACGGCGTGAGTGGTCTGAACATGACACGTAACTTGATCCACGTTTGGCCCAATTATTTTGCACACAACCACACAATGAATCATTGTGTTGAAATAATACTGAAAAAAGCCAATCGCTAGAGCAGAACTCGTCCGTGTGTAGAATTACTTCTCAAATGGACCCCTGCCTTTGACCTCATGAGGTGAACCAGTATAGTTCTCCACTGTTGGATACACAAACACCCTGTCTGGCAGCTGCAGTTTCCAGTCTTTAATGTTTGAGATGTCCACTCTCCAGCCAACAGCCCTTTGAACCTTAAGGGTCGACAAGGTCCAATCACACTACACCACACAAAAAGAGACTTTTCCATTCACCTCGAAACTCAACCTAGGCCAGTGACAGGACTTGTTTCATTTCCAGTTTTAGAGGACCTAGAGTGTTCTTTCACATGCTTTTCAGGCCAAGTTTAATCATGAGTGCTTGATTTTAGAAAATGGTTATTTTTATTATTGTTCATGCTTATTATGAACACTGATAGGCAGTTCATTGTCGGTATGGAAGCTGGCAGACTGTAGTGTGGATTAAAGAAACAAGAAGTTGTTTTAGAAGCGACCTCATTTAGTAGACTCTATAAGAAACAGCAGTATGAATCTCGTCATATTGCATTTTTTCCCTCTTTTTGCTGTGCAGGGATTTTAAAGCTAATATGGTTGACTGCCAAAATCTACTTACTGGAAAAGACAGGCAAGGGTACTTCACATCTCTGCTCTTTAATCACAATCGTTGTGCATTTGCATATCCTTTAGTCTGCAGTTCAGATGCTATATATTTCAGACATGTGTCGTAGCCCATTTTCATAAATGTCACTGAAGTTTGAAGTCATGTAAATGACAAAGAACACAAGCCTGCTATTCAAATGAGTAGCTCTTATGGTTACACTATAGTATTTTTTTAAAGGTCATAGTTGGTAGCATCACAAATTCTTTAATACAGATACACCACCACAGGTTCAAGTGAGCTGCAAGACTCTTCATCAGACGTTATAGTGGAACTGGAAGGAAATTATAAGGAAGAGATGGGAATAATAGAAGTGGGACCTGTGTGACCCATATGAGCACCACAACTGAACATGTCTGGAGCATGTGCTCTAGCTGCCACATCAAATGTGATATGTAATATGCATTTCAACAATCTTAATTTGCTACAGTATTATATTTCAGCAGTCAGCTTCACACTGACATATGACTTCTATACATGGTGACAATAGGGGCTTCCACACATTTTATTTGGGAGAACTAAATTAGCTGTTACTTCAGAGTAGGGTATAAAACAGTTCTATAGGAACTACCAGGAACTACCCTTTTTTTCAGGTTTTATGTTGCTGGCTCATGTTAAACTGTTTTAAATTACTGAAATTAATTCCTCACATCAATCTACACTCCATGCACCATAATGACAAAAAAAGAATTGTCAATGCATTGAACTACTTACTTTTATTAAATAATAATAATAATAATAATAATACAACTTAAATGAGTATAATATATAAGTATGAATACTTATGCAATATTCTAAATGTTCATACTCATAACTCCGAATCACCTTTACGGCCTCATGACTTTTTGGGTATGATGTAACAAGATTTGCACATCACCGTTTGGCAATCTGCCGTTCTTCATCTCACCTCTTCACCTCTCAAGCACCTGTCAGCTTGGGTGGGGTCTGGCAGACATTTCCAGGTTTCTCCAGAAATGTTTGATTGGGTTTAAGCCCAGGTTCTGGCAGGACCACTCAAGGACATTCAGAGAGTTGTCTATAAGCCACTCTTGCTGTGTGCTTAGAGTCATTGTCATGTTGGAAGGTGAACCCTCTGCCCAGTCTAAAGTTCTGAATGCTTTGGACTGGGTTTTTATTAGGGCTCAATTATCTCAATATTTTGGAGCATAGAGCTTTTCTTCTACTTTGACGAGTCCGTCAGTCCCTGCCGCTGAAATACATCCCCTGAGGTTCATCAGACCAGAGAATCTTGTTTCTCACAGTCTGTGGGTCCTCTAGATGCTTTTTTGCAAATTCCAAGTGTGTTTTATATGTCTTTGCTGCAGAGAGTATTGCTTTCGGCCACACTGCCATAAAGCCCAGATTGGTGAAATGTTGCAGTGATGTTTGTCTTTTTGTAAGTTTCTCCCATCTGCATATGATCATGGAGCTCAACTAGAGTGACCATCAGGTTATTGGTCACCACTCTAACCAAGGCCTTTCTCCATCCGTCAGCTCTAGGAAGAGTCGTGGTTGTTTCAGACTTCTTCCATTAAGAGTTTTAATGAAAAAGAATGAAGTATTTTTTTTCTTAACTCATCCCCAGATTTTTTTTTTTTTTTTTTTTTAATCTCAGGGCTTGGTTTTTGCTCCGATATGCATTTTCAGTTGTTAGACCTTTTGTTAAGATGTGTGTGCCTTTCTAAATCATACCCATTCAATTGAGTTTGCCACAGGTTAACTTCACTCTAAGTGTAAAAACATTTACAAGCTATATGAATGCTCCTAAGCTAAATTTCAACTGTCCCAGATAAGGGTATGAATACTTATGCAATGGAATCATTTAAGCTTTTTATTTGTAATAAATTTGCACAACACGCAACAAAAACAGCTCCAATCACTGCATCTTCCATTTTGCTGACGTTTGTAAATTCCTACAAATAAAGCTGTCACTATTGGCTGCTTCAGAGTTCCTGCTGCTGGTGCGAATGCAACCAGGAAATCATCCCAAGGGAGAAATTGATTCTTTAGGAAACACCATGTTAGCTAGTTCCTATAACTATAAAGTTCTTAGAACTGTGTGGTGCGAAAGCCCCTATAATCACTTGATATGGCAGTGAATGTTAACTATAGTTTTTTTTTTTATAAAGCAGCTATGGCGTATTATTGTTATAGTGTAAATAGTAAAGATGCTATGGTTAGTGTACATAAATCGGGGTTTAATTTTTTGTGCATGACACATTTTCTCCTGTTACTTGTCCACTAGTATGGGATGCTGTGTGGTTGACACTGGTCATTGCACTGGCCGGGTGTATATGCATGTGTACTACTCCAACACACACCATAACATAGCAGCCATTCGATACCAGTTGTCTCAGTTTCACTTGATATGGGGATAGTGTGTATCTCACATGCAGCGTCCCAGGAAAAGTCAAATGATTTGACCTCAGGAGCTTTGTGCTGCCCGCACACCCCTCTTCGTTCCTCTCTGCTCCACTGAGCCAGGGCTACTAGTGCAGGGGCTTCCCTTTACTCAGAGCGTCAACACTTTGAATATGTACCGTAATTGTAAACCAGCGTTTTGCACAGACCTATATACACATTTCCCTTGTAAGGTGAAAACATTAGAGGGATCACACAAAGTTGTTTTTATTTAGTACTGACCTGAATAAGAAATTTCACATAAATGACATTTAAATATAATCCACAAGAGAAAATAATTGTTGAATTTATTAAAATTGCCCTCTTCAAAAGAAAGTTTGCATACACTTCATTTTTAATACTGTGTTGTTACATCAATGATCTACAGCAGTGGTTTTTTTTTTATAGTGATGAGTTCCTTATTTGTCCTAAACAGTTAAACACCCTGCTGTTCTTCAGAAAAGTCCTTCAGGTCCCACAAATTCTTTGTCTTTTTTCATTTTTGTATATTTGAACACTTTCAAACAATGATTGTATGCTTTTGAGAACCATCTTTTCACACTGAGGACAACTGAGGGACTCATATGCAACTATTACAGAAGGTTCAAATGCTCACTGATGCTCTAGAAGAAAATGTGATGCATTAGGAGCCAGGGGTGTAAACTTTTGAACAGAATGAAGATGTGTAAAGATTTTTTTTTCATTTAGTACTGCCCTTGAGCTACAGAATCTACAGAAGATGCTTACATGTTTCCCAGAAGACAAAATAAGTTACATTTACCCTGATCTTAAACCCTGAGTTCGCAGCAGTTGTTTGATTCTCAACAGCTTGTTTTATTTACACACACCCAGTGCTCATTGTCTCTTGTTCACTGATGACAGCTGAATATCAATGATTTATTCAGTCCTTTGTTTAAAAAAAAGAAAGAAAAGTCCTTCTCAGTGTCTCTCAAAGTTACACTCAGTTGATTAAATTAATAATTTTTTTCTCTGTCAGGAGTTCCATTTGTAACCCTAGTGAGCTGTCCATAATGTACATAAACGATGCTTAGGTTAGGTTTGGAAACACACTTACAGTTTTATGATTTTTCCTGTATATTACGTCTCATTCACACGTGTAGTATGGGTGCAAATGAGCTGTGCTCATTGTTGAACAGCTCCAGGATTAAACTGTTCTCTGTAAGTGGTACTGTTCTCAGTGGACCTTCACTAATGATATCCTTTCCCCTTTCTCTCTTTTCTTTCTCTCTCCCCCTCCAGGTGGTGTTGGTCTTTGCACTCAGCATTGGAGCTCTGGGAATATACTTCATAGATTCTTCGGAGTGAGTACTTTTCTGATCCAACAACTCTTGCCTGAATTATTTATTCTCACAAAAGTCAAAGGATGTTAAATAATGAGATCTTAGAAACAAGTGATTTCCTTTGCCTCATTTTGCGCTATAAAGGCACTTTCCATGAATGGCACAAAATGTGACCTTGGACCACAAAACCAGTCTTAAGCATGGGTATATTTGTAGCAATAGACAAAAATAGGTTGTATGGGTCAAAATTATTGGTTTTTTTTTTTGTTTTTTTTATCCCAAAAATCATTAGGATATTAAATAAAGATCATGTTCCAAGATACTTTGTAAATTTCCTACCACAAGTATATCAAAACTTAATTTTTGGTTAATATGCATTGATAAGAACTTCATTTGGACAACTTTAAAGGCAATTTTCTTAATATTAATATTAATACTCTGCCAATTCTGCCACTCTGACATTGTAATAACAAACCATACGTCAATGGAAAGCTTATTTATTTAGATTTTATATTACATATAAATCTTAACTAAAAAAAAATCGACACTTATGACACTGGTTTTGGGTCAAAAATAGGAATAACTCAAAATACAGAAAAGTCAAATAAACTTGAAATGTGAAATCTTTTATTTTATGTTTATTTATGTGAAGTTAGACATGTATTCTTATTACTGACTCAATTTTGAGATGGTTTCCAGTAGTAAGGAATTAATTAACATAAAATTAATAAAACAATATGCCACAATCTGTAACAGTGTTGCAGATTTAGCTTTAATAAATGAAGATATCATTCAGTAGGAACTTGCAAAATCAGGAATAACATTGATTTGTAAATTTACATTTCCCAAACCTTAAAAAAATGTATTGATTTCTTTGATTGATTTAATTATTGCAAGAATTGTATAACTAGGTTGAACATTTAAGCTTGAAGAATACAGTAAATACTAAAATTTGTCTAAAATTGCTACAGTGCATAAACCTCCAATAGTTTATCATTAGGAGTACAAGGCACAGATGATAGCAGGGCAGTCTACAGTGTTAAGGTACTATTTTCCCATATAGATAATAATACCATATTAATGAACCCTACATTCATTGGCACTGTTAAGGGTACCATTATATAATTTAGGGTTTTGTTCTGTTTCTTCTGTAATGTTGGACTTTAAAGACTCAGCCTCGGTGTGGCGGGATTATTTTGTCAATGAAAGCCAAGCAGGCCAGTTTCCATGGTTACATTAGCAGAGCATCTCTGCCGCCCACCCCTCTCCCCTGTGCTCCCTAGAGTAAGGTGTGCTCTTAGCTATTACCCAGGCAACCAGGTATCATAGTTTTTGAGATGAACTTTGCTCAATGTGATGATCTAGATCAGTGATTGTCAAACTCAGTCTCTATGAATATAGCAGTGAGTTTGATATCGGAGAAACAGATTGCTGTGTTGGCATAGCACAGCATGTAAAAAGCCAAAGCCAACACGTGCAGTTTAAATCTAAGCTAAGCGCTCAAATGAGCATGTGTACGGACTCGTATAAAGTCTTACATACAGTCTGTGTGTGTGCATGCTGGAGCGAAGCCAGGCATGATGGGAGATCTTAATCCCTATAATGCTGGGATCAGGATGGTAAAGGAAGCGGAGGGAGGGCATCATTCAGAAAAACCCTGACCTGGCTCCTTATTTACAATACATGCTTTCATATTACAGCTTAGAGTCAGCGGCTTCCTCATTTGAGTGCATATGCGAGACAGATGATAAACAGATTTAGATTAGGTCAGTTCAGTGTTTCCTGCTGTTTGTACTTTGATTCCATTCATTTTTGCAAACCTTTATAGTTTTGTTGAGGTTTATTGTTAAATAATAAACTGAACTATAACTTTTTTTTTTTTTTTTTTTTTTTAAATCATTTAATTTCTTACAATGTTATAATGTTATAAGTTTCACAATACTTACAATACCCGTTGCAGAATTTTTTGGAAGTATGAGTGAGTATATTAATACCCTACGATTTCCACAATGTGGAAAATGCAGACAGAATCCAGTCATAAAAATAAAATCTACTGTATTGCATTTGCCAAATTTGGGGGAAATAATAAATCAAAAGTACACTTAAATCAGTACACTTAAATCAAAATGTGATATTGACTAGTATCCGTAAATATATTAAACTGCAAAAATGTTCTGCGTGTCTTTGTGTGAATGAATGGCGCAGATGCATGTTTTCGTTGCATGTTTTCGTTTACTACACATGTGACGCTCTCTGTATTTTTAGTACTGAGCACATAAACATTATTCTAGAACTGCTTTGAGTGTCACTTCATGAGTATTGTACCATTTTATTTGAGAAAAACTATGGTCATATCATATACAAACAGAAACTTAAAGGTCTACACAGCAACCCATCAAAATAAAAGTTCAGTTTAACTTGAAGAAATTGTGACAGAAATATAGTACTTAATGTAATGATAGCACTACTGTCTGCTATAAATTTTTTTTTATGTTTACCAGAATGTATTTACCAGAAAAAATTAAATACATATTGTTTTATAAAATCTGTTAATTAGATATGCTTTTGATTATTAAAATTTAATGAAACGTTTATTAAAATGGAATCCCAAAAATTAATGGAAAACACAGAATTTGATTAAAAATATATCCAACTGAATTTGAGAATTTGGAGAATTTTTAATTTAACTATTAAAACAGAGTAAAAAAAAAAATCTAAATTGGAAAAAAACTGAATCCAGAAAAAGTGGTAGGGGTGTTGAAATTTGCCGTTGTGTCGATTTATTTATTTGGTTAATTTATTCTTAACAGTTGTTTTGATTTATTATGAATTTGTAATTATTTAATAATAGCCTGCTTATATAATTTGATAAAAATGCACAACATACAGTAAATTTGAGATGATCATGATGCATCGTGAATCATATCGAATCATATTAAACAGTAGAATATTGCTTTTTTTAATCAGCAAGAAAACTAATTCCTAGTAAAATTGGAATTTATATCATGGATTTTACCAGAAATAAATAATCTGTGATTGCATATTCATAAGATATGTCCAGATGTGCAGCCTACCAAAATATTACAGCCACAATACTAAGATTTTCACATTACAGAGACAAAGTTATTAGTGTGTGAACAGAGCCTAAAAGGTTATCCCACTTGTTAGTTTGATTGATATTGATTTGCCAGTCAGTTCATTTGTTACATTCAAATGAGTTGACTGACTCCACCTGAGCCATTCTTTCGCAGTTGGAGCTGCATATTTGTTGTAGTCAGCCATAGAAAGTGTACCGATTTAATGATACCTGTATGTGAAACCGCTAAACAGCAATAAAATGTGTGTATCATCTAAACTAGTGGTTCTCAACCATTTTGACTCAAAGAGCATTATTCTCAAAGGGCCTTTCATAATTCCTCCAGTATTACTGCTATAATTATGACAATGTGTGTATAAAATACATTTACATATAGTCCACAAGAGAAAATAATAGTTTAATTTATAAAAATCACCTTCAAAAGTTTACATACACTTGATTCCTAATACTGTGTTGTTACCTGAATGATCCACAGCTGTCTTTTTTGTTTAATGATATTTGTTCATGAGTCCCTTGATAGTCCTGAACAGTTAAACTGCCTGCTGTTCCTCAGAAAAGTCTTTCAGGTCCCACAAATTCTTTGGTTTTTCAGCATTTTTGTGTATTTGAACCCTTTCCAGCAATGGCTGTATGATTTTGAGATCCATCTTTTCACACTGAGGACAACTGAGGGACTCATATGCAACTATTACGGAAGATTCAAATGCTCACTGATGCTTCTGAAGGAAAAACTATGCATTATGAGCTGGGGGTGCAAACTTTTGAACAGAATGAAGTTATTCTACAGAAGATACTTGCATGTTTCCAAGAAGACAAAATGAGTTAAATTCACCATGATCCTGAAAAACCAAAGAATTTGTGATTTGTTGTGATTTTTTTCTGAAGAACAACGTGCAATCTAACTGTTGATATGAGGACAAACAAGGGACTCATGAACATCTATCACTAAACAAAAAAAAAAAAAAGCAGCTGTGGATCATTCAGGTAACAACACAGTATTAAGAAATAAGCGTATATATAAGCTTTTGAACTTTTTTTTGAATTTTTATAAATGTAACTATTATATTTTCTTGAACTTCTTTTATTAAAATATCTTATTCAGGTCAGTACTAAATAAAAATAACATTATTTTGGTAAAAATAATTCACATTTTGCGGATTCTGGAAGGTGTACTGTATGTTAACTTTTGACTTCAACTGTATATATATTAACTCATCTTGCGGCCCCCTAGTCAAGGACCACTGCTCTATACAGTTTATGCGAATCGGTGGCTCCACAAACTGACTGACAGCCTAGTCTAAGCTGTCCTGTCACATCTATTGTCTGTGCTATCAGTCAGGGGATTTTTGCAGACAAGCGATGCCCTGAATTCCCTAGCATTGCGGTGTGGGTGGATTCCAGATAACAGAGCCTAACCGAGTGATCTGGATCTGTTATTGGACTGGACTTGTTGTCAGATTGAACATCACTCTAATCATTTCTGTAGAGAGGCTGAACAGTGCTAGACGTGAATGATAGCCATACAGACACATTAGTTCTCTATACTCAAAACTCGTGACAGACAGTGCTGTGACACCTCAAACAGTGCAGCGGTTAACCCATGAGTGAACAGCTGAGTGATAGAAGCACTTTCCTGGAAGGATGTTTTTCTGGTGTAGCTTCAGCCTTTATTAGGCTTTTTCAGGACCCCCTTGGAGGATTGAGATTTAAAGTACCATATAGTATAATACATTTGCATACTTCATGATTTACACACTTTGCAAGTCCATTACAATATTTAAAGGACTGTCCATAAGTTTGGGCTCTGTAAGATTTTTGATTTTTGTAAGTTTTTTTAAAACTAGTCTGCTATTATAGGCAATTTTTTTTTAAAAACATCTAGCTTTAAAAAACCCTGGTATATATAGAAGGCTTGAACTTGCCGGAGCATGTATGCATGTGAGTGTTTTGTTAGTGGTATGTGTCTTTCCCACCCGTTCAGTTTCAGATCAGGTTGTGACAGCGGCGGAGGATGCTGTGATGTGCTCTTAATGATCTACATTGCGTTTGGCTCTAAAGTTACTGCCTGAAGTCCTGGCAGCTGATACATCCACCACTGCTGTCCTCACCAGAGAGAGATGTGTGCAAGCGACACGCTGGTTCTCACCCTCGCGAGCTCCTCATTTGACCTGCTGTACTGCGTGACTCCAGCGTTAATGGTCTCGATAATGGATCATCCGCTGACGACTCTTACGACTCATTTACGCTGCTAATTATCACAACTGTTCAAGAATGTCTGGAACAAACCACACATCTTTCTCTTGATTTGGCCTCACGCACATGTAAACAGGGAACGTCGGCACACTGAATGCATCTCTCAAATAGACAACGTAATCGTCCGTTAAAAAAGCCATCAGTAGACATCTAAAGTGGGACGTTTTGAGTGATTCTGAGCTGATGGTTACTCCCTAAGGTAACTCAAAATTTGATGAAGGGTGAAAGCAGCAGTTGCAGACAGGAGTTGGAGGGGGGGTCTTTTTTCATCGCCTCAGTGCACATGTCTGACTTTCAGGGGGGGCACTTCACTCAGCACCGTGGATGCACAGCTCACTCTAGTGGCCGACTACAACCCTCCCCTGAGTTTCTTTGGATAATCCTTCTTTTGTGTAAGGTGTCACTTTTCAGGACACTATTTCTTGTGGTCGAACTGATCCGCTGTTGAGGAGAGAAAAGACTCTTCAGTGGAGGCCGAGTGTTTTGTTGCACGACTCTGTGTTGAAAGAAGTCAGATGTAATGAGTCTGCTGTATAGCACAATGTTTGTGACTGTTGGCCTGGTATTGTTAGGGTATAGTTCACCCAAAAGGACATTCTCATGTCGTTCCAAACCCGTAAGACCTTTGTTCATCTTTGGAACACAAATTAAGATATTTCTGATGAAATCAGAGAGCTTTCTGACTCTGCATAGACAACAAAGGTACTACCACATTCAAGGCCCAGAAAATTAGTAAAGCCATGCTTTTCAAGTGCAAAGAAAACCAAAATTACAACTTTATTCTATATTGTCTCCTCTTCCGTGTCAGGCATCGACCCACGACGCACACGTGTGGTGCTGCTGACACATAAAAAAAAAACAGCCTTCGTAAACATGTCTGACGAATTCGACAGAGAGAATGACTTGCAGTTTTTCTCCAGCCTTACTTATTCGAACCAGAATATACAGACGATGACCAACAAGAGATGGGTGTTTTACATCAGAACGCTGGATCCTGTGTCAGCAGCACCACATGCATGCGTCGTGGTACTCTCGTGAACGTGTGTCGACTGACACGGAAGTAGTGCTACTTTTGACGGCAAATTTTGATTTAGTTTTAGTCAGTCTTATTTTTGTTGTTGTTTTTTTTTTTTTTTTTCAATGAAATACCAATGTTTATATAGGCTAACATTCTTCATAGCAACTTTTTTATTTACCATATTCTTTATTCTTTCAAGCAGACATATTTATTTTAGGGCTGGTAATTTAACACGTTAATTAGATTAATTAATTATGGTGAAAAATAACTTGTTAAAATTAACGCATTTAACCCACTTGGCCCCTCCCCAGACCAATGTGGGTCACCTGACATTTCATACAGTTGATTGACAAATATGAGGCAGTGCAACAACTCACTGTGTGATAGAGCATAGAGAATGTAGTTAGAATGTCCCTAAAATTCTAAATTCCTTTAGTTCAAAAACTTGTTTGTGTCCCCTCCACTTTCAAATTAGTTTGTTAAATTAATGTCTTGTGTTGTAGAATGCACGCTCAGCACCGCAGAGAGTTTTGCGCGACCGTTAAAACGAAACCGAAAGTAAAACGTGCACACACATTCAAAAGCAATTTTAATACCCCGCGATTAGAGAGCGACTCCCCAATGCGCGCAAATTAGGCTACATAACATATCTAGGCTGTTATTAGTATGTAGGCTATAATAGGTTGTGTTGTCTATAGCTCTGTATACTGCTTAAGAAATATTAGGGATAATTAAACCACAAAAGATGAGGAGAAAGTCTTGCTTGACAGAATAGCATTTGTAGCTTTTATAAGAATGTATGCAGTCTCAGTAAATCCTGTGGGGACACTGGGAATGTAGAGGAAACACTGTAGGATTGGCTGTCTCAGTGTGTGCTTATGCCAGTTCACTTTACTATGTGCATGTGACCATATATGGCACTAAATACATTTCTCCAGTAAAGCATAATGATTAATTGTGGGACCTCACACAAAGAGCAGCCTAGCTAGGTCCCTGATTCAAAGTGTAAACATTTTCCCCTGTTTTGTGTCTCAGCCAAATTTGATGTGCAGTTAATTTGCAATTAATTAGATTAATTAATCGACACATCATGTAATTAATTAGATTACAATCTTTAATTGCTTACCAGCCCTAATTTATTTAAATAAATACATTTAGAGTCATTATTATTAGGGCTACTAAAGTGATTCAGTCAAGAGCAGTGAGTGATATTCTGTCTTTCTTTTGTTGCTTGATTAACATCAATGACTCGGACAATAGCAGCTAAATTAGGCTTTCCTTTTAAAACTGATTGCAATGTACTGATATGCATCTGATATTCTCCCAACTGTTTACATTCACCTAAGATGTTACAGAATGTGTTTACATGACACTCGGCAAAGTGACCAATTTGACATCATTTTGTGCGTTTTTCTCTGTTTATGCGACTCGAAAGAGTACTCGTGTGCGAGGCGCTGCTTCGGTGTGTGTGCTCAGAAAACATCGTCAAATTTATATATGTCTCTTACTCCCAGATATGGACATTTTTTTTTACAGTTTATGAGACGTGCAGTAAGTGTATGTTAGCTTAAGTCGCACCAGATAGATCAGTAGGCTATGATACAGTTCAAATGTACGCATTTAACCATCTAACCACGCAGCAGATTCGTTTTGAATGAGTCTCTTCTTAAATTGTCCCTCCCTAACATTTTCATCTCGTTTTTATCCGTTGACGATAATGTCCATTTTTTGTCATGGTTTTTGTCATTCAAAACAAGTTTTAGTTCGTTATTGTCTCATTTTCATCTGTGAAAACAATGTTGTTGAAACAAATTATGCCGAAAATTATTTGCCAACTAAATTAACACTGAATGGAGGAAAATAAATTGTTGAATAAAGTTTTTATTTTTGTTTTCTTCGCAGAAAAAGTATTCTCGTAGCTTCATAAAATTACGGTTGAACCACTGATGTCATATGGACTATTTTAACAATGTCCTCATGACCATTCTGGGTCTTGAACATGGTAGTTGCGTTGCTGTCTATGCAGAGTCGGAAAGCTCTCAGATTTCATCAAAAATATCTCAATTTGTGTTCAGAAGATGAACAAAGGTCTTATGGGTTTGAAACGACATGAATGTCAGTAATTATTGACATAGTTTTCATTTTTGTGTAAACTATCCCTTTAAATTTTAGCACGAAACTCGTCCTGCTCTCTCAAAATGTAATGATGCCTCAAATCATGTAACTTTGTTGTCTAGAGATGTGTTTTCCTAGTTGCATTCACTGGCAGTAGGAACTCCTAAGCGATGTCTTTATTCACGGCATTTACAAACATCAACAACCGGTGAATGGAGGACGCCATGATCGGAGCTGTTTTTGTTGTGTGTCGTGGATTTCGTAATAACGGAGAGGCAATGTAAACGCACAGTTTACACAACTAAAAGAGCATGAAAATCTGACTAAATGTCCTATAATAACTTGCAGTGTTACATATCATTGAGCCTGAGAAAAGAACACAACGCTGCAGACAACAACTGTTTCCATGTTCGTGGAGTAAATATTTTTACATGGCTTTTTAAAAATGCTGTGTTACTGGTGTTTCGTATGCGTTTGGCCAATCAGCATACACTTACATCACTGATAGTTCTTATAGAACTGTTTTAGACCCTACTCCAGGGCTCAAAATTAACTTTTTTACTTGGTAGCACTGGTGCTCCCAACTTCAAAAGTTAGGAGCACCAGCAAAAATTTAGGAGCACCCACCAACAATTAATGAGCACCACAACTACTAATTGTATATTAACAGATTTCTTTAATTTGAAAACAACAGCAATCAACACTGACAAAAACCAGCAACAGCAAAAAACAAACCTTTTTTTCTTTGGCGTAAATGTAATCCGTTCAGTTTCATCACTATTCTATGAGGTCTTACTTTGATTAGCATATTTGTGATATTTGCCTTAAACTTTTTAACTTCATGAAGGCCAGTATTTTCCTAACCTTACTAAATGTATGTGTCATTATTTTGTCAGATTCTTACTTATCAATGCATTTAGTTAGAATAATTAGACTCTGTATGGTTGTTACCATTCATATTAAATCGGTGTCAACCAACTTCATTTTTCCACTGCAGAGGAAAACAAATCTGAAGTGCATTTAAATGTATTTACTCTGTTTAATGAAGATAAGAGGTTCCAAAAAATACATTTGCATAATGTTAGAAAATTAAAGTTTTAGTTCTTTAAACATATACATCTAAAATGTTGGTAAAATGCAATAATTTTTAAAATATGAAACCGAACCACCAATAGGTGGCGGTAAATGACGGTAAGTGAAAAAGTCATGGTTTCAAGCAGTTCGTTCTAATGGCTATTCATTCAATAAATAAAGCAACTGATTGTCTTTATGAATGGCTCAGAGATTCGCGACTGTTCTGCTGCGGCTTTGCATAAAACTATTTTCGTTAGCAAAACGGTCAATGATGTGTCTAAAATGTAAGTCAGTTAATATTAACTACTAGTTTATTGAACTGCTGTTGTATAAAATCAATGTCACATTTGCAGTCGTATTGGTGCTTGTTAGTGTACTGTTGCTTACCTATATATGTTATATACCAGTGGTTCTCAAACGGGGGTACGTGAGGTGGCGGAAGGGGGTACCCGAACAAAATGCTGAGCTTTTCCATTCATTTAATTCTACCACAATTTAAAGTAACATTAAAACCGAGCATGTATTTCTGACGAGCTTTTATTATAAAACAGGAAAATGGGAGTTCCGTGAACTGTCAAATTACATCAAATTACCTCATCTCTTGCGGTCAAAACTGACTATAACCACACCAGCAGCGTGCATATGGTAAGATGCCCACAGAGTATGCTGCTTTAGCAAAACGCGCTGCTGTTCACTGCGTGTTTAAAGTAACGTTAACGTTAGCTCTGTAGCACTTAACAGCAACAAATATTGACAGACTGTAGGCTACATAAAGATCGATTTAAGAAACTCATTTCGATACAGAAACATGTCTTGTGCGAGTTAATTATTTTTCATGTTTAAAATACGAGCGAGAACGCAGTTTTCTCTGAATAATAATCGATTGCAAATTTAGATTTTATATAACATTTAAACAAAAATGTATTATTAAGTGAGGATTTTACATTTTTAATATAGCTTACATTACTGTTTATGTTTTCAACAAAACAGTTGCAACGAAATCCGCAACAGAAGTGGACGATTGAATTTGAATGATTCGGAGAGTCAGTGAACCGTTTGCTTCCTTACTGAATGAAATACGTGACGTCTCACTCATTAAGATGCTCATACTGCCACCTACTGGCAATTTATTAATATTAATATTAATATTGGACAATATTTGGCCAAGATACAACTGGTTTGAAAAGCTGGAATTTTCAAAATATTGAGAAAATCACCTTTAAAGTTGAAAATGAAGTTCTTAGCAATGCATATTACTAATCAGAAATTAAGTTTTGATATTTTTACAGTAGGAATTTTACAAAATATCTTAAGAGAACATGATCTTTACTTAATATCCTAATGATTTTTAGCATGAAAGAAACATTGGTCATTTTGACCGTACAATGTATTTTTGGCTATTGCTACAGGTATACCCGTGCTACTTAAGACTGGTTTTGTAGTCCAGGGTTACATAATACACTTAATAGAATATTAAGATGCCTCTATAAAAGCTAAAATTCATGTGTACATCAATTTAAAGGGGGGAATTTTTATCCCTTAATGGAAAAGGTGTGACTTAAGTCTAAGTGGGGGTACTCAGAAGAATGTTAAATGCACCAGGGGGTACACCACGGTAAAAAGGTTGAGAACCACTGTTATATACAATGTTTTTTTTACCACAGTATGTTTGTTTCTTTGTGTTTGCTGTTGCGCCTATTAGTTTTGAGCCTCAGCTGACGCAACCTTGATACTGTCTGTTTTCATTCACCGTTTACACTGTAGTACAGTCAGAATCATCTCAAGTTTCGGTGCTGCGCTAGTTATCATTTGTTATTGATTTTTTGATCGGTTTACTGTCCGGTAGGGCAAGTAAAATTCTCTTTCACCAGTGCCATTATTTGTAACTTTAGGCAGTTTGCAAAAGAAATCTGTCAGTGTTCTTTTCATATTCCCTCTTCTTCAGCTCTTTACATTTCCCGCGGTAGTTAGCAGAGTGATTGACCGCTAATATTTAACCAATCTAAAATCTGCACGGCAGACTGGTCACTGTATCAGCATTCAGCACACAGAAGCCACATACGGTGAACGTTTTTAGAGAAATGAAAACAGGTCGCACGACAACAATTATATGCACTCGCACCAATGCTCCCAAATATATTGTGAGGTTGCATAGATAAAATTTCGGGAGCATATGCGGCCAAAATGGTCGCAATTTCGAGCCCTGCTACTCTAAAGTAGGAGCTAATTTAGTTCCCCCAAACGGTTTTAGTTCTAGGAGCTTCCGAACTTCTGTCAATAGTTTAGGAACTATGAAAATCTTCCTCCGGTGCAAAAGCCCTTAACCACTCAGAAGACCTTAGTAACCAAATAATGCCTTGGGACCCATAGCATCATGAAGGTGAGTTTTGCACTGGGAGTTTTGCGCCTACGCTCTTGCTCTAGTTCAGTACATTTTCATGAAGATCAAGTAAAACTACATCATATATTAGTGCTGTGTTGTAGTTTTGTTAAAAACTTCTTAACATTGTAGTTTCACTGTCATATTTTTAATGGGAACAGTCTGTACTTTTTCCCCCTAGACCACTGTGTCTTTTTTTAGGGCTGAACAATGAAGCAAGAAATATGTAGGGCAACAACAGGGGAAGCTCTCCTTCAAGGGATGCCTTTATTTTGTGTCCCACTTATGACATTTTGGATGAACAGCGCTGTAGCGCAGTTACATATTGCAGGAGCCTAATAGTACAGATTGCTCAATCCCAGCACTGATTAAGAAGCAAAGAGACATGGCTTAATGAATTATTAATGCAGTAAGGTCAGAACTATGAGTTGCCTTTGAAGCTGTTTAGATGAATGGATGCTTCTACATACAGCTTTTGGGCTGAGCTGTATTAACCTGGAAAAGCTTTAGGACACTATGCTGTGAAAGGGCAGGGAAATACATGGCCCATTCACTGAGAAGCCACAGAAATAAACATCCTGGCACTGCATTGCAGAGATGAATAATCCACCCCGTTTAATTCTAGTGCAGCGTCCCTACGCTTTGAAAATCTCCCACACACCAGCAGCCTGTTCTTTAGAGAGAGAGAGGAGGAGGAGGAGGAGAAAGAAAGACATTGGCAGGTCATGGTCTCCAAGACTGTGATACATGCCTGTGTCTGATATTCAGTATCAGGATTCAATGTCATATAATAATGCATTACAACAGCTGATGAAATATTAACTCATTTTAATATCAGGCTTCACCTGTAATGGCTTAGTTTTATATCTTATGCAAGATTTCTCACCTGCAAATAGGACAGGATTATTTTTTGAATATTCAGGCTGTACTTTTAAAGGCTGCACTATTAATTTAAGAAAAAAATGTGCTTATGATGAATTAAATGTGCTTTTTATTAGGCTAATACAGAGTGTGTCATTGGTCTACTTATCTTCCCTTGTTTTATGACTTGTAAGTATGAGAACTTTAAGACTTTTTAATATTGATCAGTAGCAAAAACTGAAGATTTGAATCAGTAATGTTAATAATTTCATAGCTCTGATTCAATAGCTCTGTTTCATTGATGAAAAAATGTATAGATTATATTTATATTTTATTTAATACATTTTAACTAATATTTTGCTATTTATATTTTATATTTAATATTTATACTTGTTTCTATTTTTTTAAAGACCATTTGAAGTAAATTAATTAATGTATTATTAGAATATTTAATATTTATTCTATTACAGAGGTGATGGTGGCAGTGGCTATATGGGTCATTCCTGGGATTCGGTTCATTTTCAACTTGGAATATACATGTTTTTCAACTACATTTGATTCAACTTCTAAATACCCCACATAATTAGGCACATATCAAACCTCCAAAAAATCATATTTTTCCACCACAGGCATTAAAGTCCTTTTATTATTTTCAGTTATTTTCAGCTTTAGACACACTTTTTTTTTCTCAACCCTGTAACGGACAAATGAGATTGGTTTAAAAAAGATTTTACACAGAAATTGTTATAAAACAAACATGTACCTACAGCTCATGTGTCCCTAATAACAATTTAATGATTAAAATGTAACATTTATCATCATTTTCACATTTTTATAGGACTGAAGTGAAAAGTATGAATTGTATATACTTTATTTTTGTAAAAAACATTAACATGTCAGATGAAGAAATACTTTTGTTCTTAATTGTCTTCCCTATATTTTTCTAAAAATATTAATGTGACAAGGTTGAAGGCTGTAACACATTTGAAGGGATACATTGCCTTAAATTTACATTTTTGGTTTTGATTCTCTCTCAAATTATCCCTTTGTTTCTGGGTCAACATATTTGCATGGCCAACAGTCTTTCTGCCGCAAATGTGAGTGCAATTTCTGTTGTATGGTGCTTGTCAACGTTTAAGTGGACATACTACATCAAAAATTAAAAGTTTAATGCAAAAATATGCATTGTCATGATTTTGAAGTATATATATATATATATATATATATATATATATTTACTGAAACCATGACTATTTTTTTTTTTTGCTTGGTTTAAGATAGACATTATATAAGACATTATTTTATGCTAAAAATATTTGTATTCATTATAATGGGCATCCCAAAGTTTTGTGAAAAGCTTTTAACAGTTCATTTTGGCGAACCACCACTTTAGAAACTCCCCCGGAAATATTAAAATATTACCAAGTCCCAGGAATGATCCACATGACAGGGTGAAGGCAAATGTTTATCAGACCATACTTTGGCAACATGCAGTTCCTTCCCACAAGCATCTCCCAATCAGCCTTTCATGCTGTTTCATGCAATTCCTTAAAGTTAGGAACATTGACATAATGAAATGGACAGACCAGAGTCCTGATCTAGCCGATTGAAAATCTTTGGAAACTCCTTAGCAACAAAGTTATGGCTAAGAAACCCAAACTTTGGAAGAGAGTAGAAGAGTGGACCAAGATCACACCAGCGCAGTGTGAGAAACTAGAGATGTCCTGCAGCCACAGATGTGCTGAAGTCATTCAATGCAAAGACACTTCCTACTAACTTCTGACAGCTATAACCCATCAAAATTTTACTTGTAATCTACTTTCGCTACAGTGGTTACTGTTCTCTAATTTTGGTCACTGTGTTTTCCACAAAATTAAAGTTCTTGCTGAAATGCCTTGGACATTTTTTCAAACATGTTAATAGAACAGTGGTATACCTACAACTAATATTCCATCAAATTTTGAGCAATGAAGATGATCAATTTCAAGAAAAAAAAAATCAAGTTTTCTATTTTTTTTTCTAATCTCCACTGTTAATTTTTCTGTCTTGCCATTAAGTAGAAAACTACTAAAATATTTGTCAAGCTATCTGTCTCTGCTGAGGAGGCCACATTGCCAGTGTCATATATTTACATAGAGATGGAGGTTTGCCCAATTCTGACTCGGCAGCTTTTTGCAGTAATGGTGTCTTATCACTGAAAGCGAAGCTTTGATGGGGTCTGTGTTTTCCACAGGTAATCACATCGAGTTCTCGCAGAGGGCAGGAAAGCAGTTTAAAAAGCTCAGTCCAGCATGACCTCTTTTTGAGAGGGCTTAATCAATAAACAGATAAGAGATGCCGTTTCAATTCGCATACCTCTCTTTATCTTGCCATTCGTTTTTGTGCGAATTGAGTTCCGTATGTGGGAGGCAGGCTTTGCAGTGCTGTTTGCTTCATGCGCGTATTTGTATTTGATAGAACCGGATGGAAATTCTCAAAAATATTCAGCATGCTTCTTTGAAGATTAGCTAGTCCTCTGTGCATTTCTCACGCTTGAACAGAGGATTGTTTGAACACTCTGCCACGACTATCGCTGCAAATATCAACCTCAGCTCCTAAACAAATTTTAGTCTCTCGTCTTTCCCTGCTTAGAGCTTTCACTTCCTCCTGCTTTCATTAAGAGGAAGAAAACACAGGGGCATTGCTTTGTGTATTTTCTTCTTTTAGAAGCACATGCAGAGAGCACCTCAGGGAGGAATTAAAACAGAAAGGCTATTTTTAGACCTCCCGACTGAGGTTTTAGCTGTCCGGTGCCCTTGCAGGTGCTAAATCACTCTTATTTTAGAAATGGTGCCTTGGCCTAAATCAGTCACTGTTGTATTAACCTAGACCTGCTGTGTGCCGCCCCATCACCCTCCAGGCTACGGTAGCGGTTCCCGACATAGACGGCTCACCCATTCAAACTATAACCTTTTTTTTTCACTTTTACAATCACCTTCATTTTTGTACTTTTTAAAGCAAGATACCTCAGGCGAATAGGGTAAAAAAAGAAATCACCATTGATTACATTAGGATTAGCCAACATCTTTTGTATTAAGTTTTCTGAAATGTTATGTTTAAATATGCAATTAAGTGCAAATAAGTCATTATCAAATTAAATATGCACTAATTTGCATGTCCCAGAACAAAAATCTGAACACTGGATAAAGCCAGGCTCTTGTTTAATTTTGTTGACTTTTTCAAAGCATCTTACAAAAGGGATTTTTAATTAGCAAAAGTCATTATCACTCCATAAATCAGAAAATACTAGGAATGTAATGATATTATCAATATTGTGGAATCGCAATAGCAAAACTGTCTCGATATCATTGTGGTCACATGAGGATATAAAGCGATAGGTCTTCTGGGCAAAAAGTGTACTTTTATAAAATGTATGTTCTTATTCTAGCTTAAAAAGTTTTTGAAGTTGCGTTTTGGGCCGTTATGCTTTGGCACAGTATCTGTCAAATGAATAGAAGTGCAATATGACTTAATCCCTTCATCAAGTCTGTTTTTGCTGCACATTTCAAAGTGAATCAGCTCGTGATCCGGTGTTTTTCACGTCTTAGAACGTCTCCATTCACAGTAAATACAGGAACTTGTTTAGCACACATTTGGGAACACAAACTAATTATGGTTTATTTTCATGGCAGATGATTACAGTATTTCACTAAATTTGCAGTGAGACGTGTTTTTGTAAGCCTGTTTCCACTGAAGCTGGAGGTTTCATTCAAAATAAAAACTCTACTGCAAATTCCGTCAAAATAAAAGCTTAAAAATGCAGCATGAATTGCTGACAGCTAGCAGTTTATATGGGTGATGTTACTGCAGTCCAAATTTAAAATATCTTTTTTAAGTGTAGAAATTAGGAAATTAGTATTCTAATTTCCCTACTGTAGTGTAAAGCTAAAATAATATACCTATGAAATATTCATTTTCATTTATTTTCAGTGGATTTGTTTTACAATATATGGCTATTGCTTTCATTGTGGTTGTTGTTACTATTATTATTATTATTATTATTATTATTATTATTATTATTATATTCTAATTTGTTTGACTTGATATTGATATTGTTACATCACTTTAAATTCTACTAAGTGACAAGTTATGAAAAGCCAAAATTGCAAAATCGACAAGTCCATGAAAAAATATTTTTTTCAATATTTTTTCTGTATTTTTGTAGTGTCTTGCCTTAAGCAGAGCATGATGTGGATTGTTTATCACATAAGGGGATGTTTGGTCCAATAGGTGCATCGGACAACCACTGCAGGTTGGTTTTCAGGATACGCATTTATTTCTGTGCCCTTTGTGAATGAGTGCCACAGTGGCGCATCTTTGTAAAAGAAGATGATGTAGAAACATAGCGAGCCTGAAATAGCCCATTGCGTGCGTCCCTCAGGGTAATATAGATCTGTGTGCACTGACATTGCTGGACGTCCTCCACCGACGCTCGTGAGGAGCTGAGGCCACCTAGTGTAAGTTAGAAGCTCAGTGGCACCTGAGCGCTGTTTACGCCATTATTAGCTGGCATAACATGCTTTCTGCTGACCTCAAAGCAGCTCACGACTTTATAGGGGCCTGGGAAAGTGTCGTCTTAAGGCGCAGGCAGTCACCGATCTTGCTGGAGAATGACATTGAGGCCTTTAAGGTGGCTTAAGGAGAAAGCTGTTAAAGATTTCTGAGCAGGGATACTTTCTGCATGGATGCCACATGTCAGGAGATCTCTTGTAATTGCGGAGTGTGAAGTGACATTGAGCTCAAGGATCAGACGCGTTGTGTTTCACAGTGTGCATGTGTTGACGGTCGTGCATTTTGAGGGATGGCTAATTGTAACTTGATAGAAAGCTCTTCCTGACTATCAAGGCCAAAAGCAGCTTGTGTTAATGGCTTCTTTTCATTATTTCAGCAGTTTTGTCTTTTATTTATGTCTGGTGAATTCAAGGGCTGGTTTCTAAATAACTTCCTACATGAGATCAATGATAATGTCACTGAAAGGGCCGTACCATATTAACCTTAGCACAAAGGCTTCTGGCTTGTTGTGAAATTAAAGCATTTTAATTAATTGAATCATTCAGCCATTGATTTAACCATCCCAGATGTATTGAATAATTCAGCAATGCTTTTATAAATTTTATGATTTTTAATAATGGACAAAAGCACCTGGTGCTTTAAGACAGTCTTGAAGTATGCAGTCAAGGTTTCCTGATGTTGTGGCTGTCATCTAATACCAGAGGGAGAAACATTAGAGCTGTTTTGAACACTTGCTATTATTCATTGATATATATATATATATATATATATATATATATATATAAAAGGTATTTTAATACATTACAATTCATTCAAGATATTTATAATACATATTTATAATACACATTACATTCATTTGTGTTATCCTGTGAATACATCAAAAAGTTTTATT
Source organism: Cirrhinus molitorella (assembly GCA_033026305.1). Lineage (NCBI taxonomy): Eukaryota > Metazoa > Chordata > Actinopteri > Cypriniformes > Cyprinidae > Cirrhinus > Cirrhinus molitorella. The sequence goes on from CM065126.1 coordinate 17,882,585, forward strand.
AAACTAGATTTGATTAAAAAAAAAAATATACAGTGTACAAAACCAGTGTATATAGATATAACAAAAAGTACAAATAACACACTATGTAGAGTTGAGATGAAAGGTTTACATAAGCCTGGCAGAATCTGCAAAATGTTAATTATTTTACCAAAACAAAAGAAATCATACAAAATGCATGTTATTTTTTTTAGTACGGACCTGAATAAGATATTTCACATAAAAAAAAATGTTTACATATAGTCCACAAGAAAAAATAATAGATGAATTTATAAAAATACATACATTTGATTCTTAATACTGTGTTGATACCTGAATGATCCACAGTTATTGTTTTTTTTTTTTTTTGGTTTAGTGTTAGTTGTTTATGAGTCCCTTGTTTGTCCTGAACAGTTAAACTGCGCGCTGTTCTTCAGAAAAAATCTTCAGGTCCCACAATCTCTTTGGTTTTTCAGCATTTTGTGTATCTGAACCCTTTCCAACAATGACTGTATGATTTTGAGATCCATCTTTTCACACTGAGGACAACTGAGAGACTCATATGCAGCTATTACAGAAGATTCAAACACTCACTGATGCTCCAGACGGAAAGAGCCAGGGGTAAAAACCTTTGAACCGAATGGAGATGTGTAAATTTTACTTATTTTGCCTGAATATAATTTTTTTGTCATTTAGTACTGCCCTTGAGAAGCTACAGAAGATACTTGCATGTTTCCCAGAATGCAAAATGTTAAATTTAAATTCAAAAAGTTTTCACCCCCATCTCATGATCTTGTTTTCTCTGAAGCAACAGTGAGTGATTGAACCTTCTGTAATAGTTGCATATGAGTCCATTGGGACCATTAGTTTACCCCAAAATGAGAATTCTGTCATCATTTACTCACTCTCAAGTTGTTTTGAAACCTAAATTTCTTTCTTCTTTTGAACATAAAAGTTATTTTATGGGTAACCAAACAGTTGCTGGTCCCATTGACATCCGTAGTATTTTTTTCCCTACTATCAAAGTCAAAGAAATGAATTGTTTTCAATTAAATTAACATGTATTTCTTTTTCTTTCTCCATAGTCCTATAGAATCCTGTCAGAATTTCTACAAAGACTTCACGTTACAAATAGACATGGCATTCAACGTGTTCTTCTTACTCTACTTTGGCCTGCGTGTAAGTACACATATTTAACTTTCATATTCAACATCTTTTTACCACATTCTGTACATTCTAACATGTTCTGACCCAAAAACTTTTAATGTTAGACCAGAAATTGTTCATTCTAACATTCAGTCATCTTAACTGTTCATTCTTCTTACTAAAAAGTGATCCCCTTTAAAAGGATAGTTCACTCAAATATGTAAATTCTGTTTTTAATTACTCAGCCTCGTGTCATTCCAAACCCGTAAGACCTTCGTTCATCTTCGGAACACAAATTAACATATTTTTGATTATTTTTTTCTGGGCCTTTGAACGTGGTAGTTGTGTTGCTGTCTATACAGAAAGCTCTCGGATTTCATCAAAAATATCTTTATTTGTGTTCTGAAGATAAACAAAAGTCTCATTGGTTCAAAATGGCATGAGGCTGAGTTTTCATTTTTGGCTGAACTATTCCTTTAACATTATGTAATATATTTTCTTTTCTTTCCATCTTCTTTCAGTTCATAGCAGCCAATGATAAGCTGTGGTTCTGGTTGGAGGTGAACTCAGTGGTGGACTTCTTCACCGTACCGCCTGTGTTTGTGTCAGTGTATCTGAACAGGAGCTGGCTGGGTGAGTCTCCAAACACTTTCCTCACTACCCTTTTCTCCTGACCTTCCTGTCAGTCCCTGCTCCCCAGGGCAGCGGTCACAAATCACGGCTAAATGAGATAAAGGCCAAACTGATGATGAGACAAGGGCAAATGTTTGTACAGGAGATTTTATGATGATTAAGCCAACCTGCCATGGTTTGTTGTCAGCGGGAAACCCAAGAATAGCTACAAAATGTCACGGCTTAGAAACTAGACGAACTGCAAAGATGACAGTGGGGCTTAGGTGAAGAAAAGCTAAGAAGCATGGCAGCAACATGAGACGATTTAGAGTTATGGAGTTATTTTTTCTCATATAATTTAATCAAAGATTACAGCTACTATCCTTGGTTTGAACAGTATTTTGCTGGTCACACATTTTGGGTTCTAGATGCTGGTGTTTACCAGGTTTCTTAACCTGCAAGAGACAGACTAATCAACAAAAACCGACCTGGATCTGCTTTTTGGGTCTGTCTTATATGAACTGTCAAAAAGGATGAGATTTGGAAAAGGGAAACTGTGTGTTCCTGTATGAAGCTCACTTTTGAGAAGCCAGTGGGGCGAGAAAGCAACCCTCAGTCTGATGGTAATGATTTCCTGTCACAATGTTTTTTTGTCAAAGCTGAGGTGAACGACAGGTGAAACATGACTGCGGTGTAAAGCAACTGGTGTGTGTACCGTGTACGTGTGTATCCTGTTGCCAAACAGGTTAGGAAAGCAAGTCTGCTTTAGCCTACAGTATACAGTTAATATAAAAACAATTGTTAGTGCTTTCCAAAGCAAGTGTAAAAAGAATGGGGTTCTTCCTTAAACACATCAAAAACCACTAGTTAATAATTTAGCACTTCAGTAGCCAGCTTTAGAAAACTGTCATCATCTGCCATGGTGCTGTTTGAATAATGCATTAGAAAAGCAGCAGTTCATCAAAAAATCTGTAATTTTAATGGTGTTCCTCCCTACCAAGCCAGTAAATGAAAATCAAATAAAAGCTGCTATCAACACCCGCCTAATAACAGCTGTTTGGCTGAGCGGCATATGTAAACAATCACTCACTTGCCCGTGCAGTACAAATGCTGAGAAAGTTTTGACACTAAACTCGTTAAAAGCTCCAAAGCCATTAGGACTATAATGGCTTGGAGACGGACCAATTTTGTAATTAGAGTGTGTTCCCTAACTTTACAGATGTCACTTCACAGATGTCCACAATTTCAGGTATTGTCGTCTACTGTTTATACAAGAGTGTTGACTCACCTGATGCTCAGAGAGCCATCATGATTAAAATATTACGGGATGATGTAGAATTTTAGTCACAAGAAGTTTACGCTTTTGACATTAGTCAAGCTGATGAAACTAATTGAATGAGTGGTGAAACATTTAATGTAATTATGAAAATAATGAGGTCTGGATATATATACACACTACCAGTCAAAAGTTTGGACGCACCCTCTCATTTAATGTTTTTTAAAGAAGTCTCTTATGCTCATCAAGGCTGCATTTATTTGATCCAAAATACAGAAAAAAACAGTAATGTTGCAAAATGTTATTACAATATAACATAACGGTTTTTATTTTAATATACTTTACAATATAATTTATGGCAGCGGCTATTTGCACTAAGTGAAAATAGCATATTTTCTTAGCGAGAGATGCTATTTACACTAAGTGCAAATAGCAATGGGTTCTATGTACACTTAAAGATGTTCTGCTATTTATAATACTTATTGCAAATAGATGCAATTATTACTATTGTATTATGTTAAAACAGTATTCAGTAATTATGCATTGAGTGTAAATTATCGTTTTAATTCAATTTATTAAATGGATGCAGCCTTAGTGGGACAATAAGCCCTCCCTACACACCTACCCTAACCCTAACCGATACTTTATTTTACAATTTTCTATTATTTCCTTAATTTTTATTGAAAGTCAATGCTTTTTCCGATATTATATGAGATTTAAAAAGGATGAAAAAAAGTTCGCCATAAGGTGGAATTGAACCCGGGTCGTCCGTGTCGAAAAGATTTACCCACATGTTTTAACCACTTTGCCACTGGATCTGATGATTAACAGCCATCTTTTGTAGTGTTGACTAGCCCCATTACACATTGGTGGGCGGAGTTAGTGTAAATAGCCACTGCCAACAAGGTGGGCTATTTGCACTTAGTTGCACTTAGCACTTAAATAGATCATTTATTCCTCTGATGCAAAGCTGAATATTTATCAGCTGTTACTCCAGTCTTAAGTGTCACGTGATCCTTCAGAAATCATTCTAATATGCTGATTTATTATTAGAATTATCAATGTTGGAACAGTTGCGCTAACAAATATTTTTTTGTAACCTGTGATATTTTTTTCATATATTCTTTGATGAATAACACGTTAAAAAGAACCGCATTTATTCAAAATATAAATCTTTTCTAACAATGTAAATCTATGCTAATCACTTTTTATTAATGTAACACTTCCCTGGTGAATAAAAGTATTCATTTCTTTCAAAAAAAGAAAGTATAAAAATGTACTGACCCCAAACTTTTGAACAGTAGTGTATATTGTTAGAAAACCTTTTTATTTTAAATAAATGCTGTTCTTTTTTTAACATTTTATTAATCAAAAATCCTGAAAAAAGTATCACAGGTTCCAAAAAAAAAAATAAAATAAAATAAAACATTGAGCAGCGCAGCTGTTTCCAGCACTGATAATAAAACAGCATATTGAAACGATTTTTGAAGGATCATGTGACACTGAAGACTGGAGTAATGTTTCTGGAAACTTTAATTACAGATATAAATTAAATTGTAATGTATATTAATATAGAAAAACATTGATTTACTTCGTAATAATATTTCACATTATTACTTTTTTTTTTTCTGTGTTTTTGATCAAATGAAAAGAATAGTAGTGGTTTTCTGTTTTAATATACTTTAAAATGTCATTTATTTCTGTGATGCAAAGCTGAATTTTTAAGCATCATTACTCCATTCTTCAGTGTCACATGCTCCTTCAGAAATCATTCTAATATGCTGATTTATTATCAATGTTGGAAACCATTGTTGTGCTGCTTATTTTTTTGGAACCTATGATACTTTTTTCAGGATTCTTTGATGAATAAAACATTAAAAAGAACAGCATTTATTTAAAATATAAATCTTTTGCAACATCATTTGAAGTTTTGGGTCAGTCACTTTTTATGTTTGAAAGAATTTAATACTTTTATTCAGCAAGGATAAAAGAGAGAGAGTAGATAAAAGAAAAGTGATAGTAAACACTTATGTTGTTAGAAAAGTTTTCGATTTTGAATACATGCTCTTCTTTTTAACTTGAAAAATGTATCACAGGTTCCAAAAAAATATTAAGCAGTGCAGATCATGTGACACTGAAGACTGGAGTAATGATGCTGAAAATTCAGCTTTGATCACAGAAATAAATTCTATTTTAAAGTATATTAAAATAGAAAACTGTTATTTAATTTTGCACCACAGGAATAAATTGCTTTTTGAATTATATAAAAATTAATCAGAATTATTTTTAAATTGTACTAACATTCAACAATACTGTTCTTTTTACTGTATTTTAATCAAATAAATGCAGGCTTAGTGAGCATAAGAGATTCATTATTTTAAAAACATTTAAAAGAATTGCACTGACTTTACAGTAATGTACTTGATATTTGTGACTGATTAAATGTGTGACATTCATTTGACTCTCAACTGCCAGATGTTCTTCCATTGAATCTGAAAATGGTCTTTGGATAGTTTTCAATCTGAAAGTTTTAATTTCTGGAAAAAAGATCATCAGGTTTTACACAAAGTACATTTGAAGAGTTTGTACAGCTTGAGTGCTTTTTTTAATGCAAGCAGTATTTTGGATTTGTAGAACAATCATCAATCATGTTTCAGCATTTCCTTTTAGACTGCTTTTAACATAATACTATGCAAACTTAACAAAAAAAAAAAACCCTAAAGCTTCTGTTAAACTCAGCTATAGCTTTTTTTACTTTGACTACACACGTTTTGAAATACTGATAGTTTGAAGTATTGGTATGAAACGGTATACGTTTCACAGAATGAATGTGCTCCTGGTACTTTTAGGGACATGGTATATGCCTGTCATGCCGAATAAAAGCCTCTCAAAGACCAAAGAGCGCTCTCCCAGCACAGAGGGACAAATTCTCAGACATGATGAAAGATGGTGAAACAACCAGCATATGAAATCTAGAGCAACATCAGTTCACCAAACTCTGATGTACTACAGCGATCATATTAATTAAATATATTAATTTCAGAAAAAAAAAATTGTCAGGTCCTCGGTTCGCAGACTAAGAACTTTCCGGCTGTACAGGGCAGGATATATACATTTATTAAATGTAAAACATTTTGTATATTGAGACATCTACTTACAAAATGATTGTTCAAACCCTTGTGTAACTGTGTCATGTGACACATAGCATGCAGAAAAAGTCAACTATTGTTTTCAGGACCCCCAGGTCCCACCCTGTTAAGAAAAATAGGATGGATCATAATTAAATCCGCTTCTATGGGGACCACCAGAGACCTTGGCACATGAGTGAACCTTTGCTATATCGTTCCCTTTTCTGAAAACTGGAGCTTGATGAAAGCGGTGGAGAACACGCTATTAATTTGAAGGGTATGCATAGACCCTCTACTGGGAAATAAAAATTAATCTGCGAGAAGCAGTCCAGGAGAGTCTTTTCAAACACAAGGGTTGTATATGGATTAGCACGAGGCTGTTTATAATACACTAGCTTCCTTCATCCTTGCAATCAATTAACAACAGGTACTTGACTCTGAAACGGAGACGTTTTGTGAGCTAAAGTCCTCTTCCAAAAGCTGTGAAGAGAAGGCAGTAATCACAGGGTCTTATGTGAGGAGATCTGGTGCATATTAATGTAGCATACGTGTATAGCGGGAGATTCCTAGGTTCGCTCTGGTTTTATTGTTATTTTAAGAGCCATTAAAATTCTACACTTCAAACACTTTGGTGCTTGGTGTTCTGTTTTTTAAAACCAGCCCTACAACAGTACATCAGTGGATGGATAACAAAGCTATTTGATTACTGATGAGGTTTTTAGTGATTGATTATTAAACCACCAATGGTTCCAGTCCATCCGTGACTCTGGTTGTTGCGTACTACTGCCATCTGGTGGTTTGAAGCAGTGTGTGCCACATAACTGGATGACTTAAACTTAGTGAACTAGACGTTTCCCAGTTAGGAATATGAGTCGCATGACCTGAGGAAGAGAAATCAGTGAAGGAAACAAATTTGTGCTTTAAGCCTCTTTCATATATAGAGCCCTCTCTCACGTGGCAGGCTTCAGTACATGCTTGCGCAGATGCGTTCTGGGAGAAATGAGTGGCGAGTAATCCCGGGAGCCCTTTATCCCTCTTTACACATGTTCAGTATTCCCTGATTGAGAAAAAAGAAGAGGTGGTTTATGACTGTAACACACGTGACATACTGTTGCTCTGTGAGCCTGCAGATTTGAATGAAATAGTCTGAATGAGCATCTGTCCATTCTACACATGTCCATTAAGCCTGTTTCAGTGCACAGCGCTGGCCTACTCTCCTGAATCCTGTTCCTCCAGCATCCTGTGCCACTGGGCCTCCCAGCTGCTGAGCGAGAAACACGCCATCAGGTTTAACAACGGTTCATGGAACGTTAACTGATGCACAACATAGATACCGAAAATGTGTCTGGATGCGATGATAATTGAAACATGTGCTGCTATGTTATCTTCTGCATTCTTAGGGCTTTTCTTTTCTTTAGACACACCATCTTCTCAAACAAGCACTCATTGCTGATTAAACATTAAAGAGATAGTTCACCCAAAAATGTAAATTCTCTATTAATTACCCACACTTATGTTGTTCCAAACACATAAGACCTTCGTTCATCTTAGGAACACAAAGATATTTTTGATTTGAAATTCGAGAGCTTTCTGACTCTGCATTGACATCAACACATCTACAGCGTTCATGGCCCTGATAAGATAAGTTAAAATAGATGTAAAATCAGTGGTTCAACCCTAATGTTATGAAGCTACGAGAATACTTTTTTGTTCGCAAAGACAACAGAAATAATGACTTCTGATAAAATCTTCAGACATGTTCACAAAGAATGTTTTATGTACAGCGTTCGTCTTTCTCTGCTTGTAAACAATGTGGAGTGCATCCGGATTCAACATTGTGACACTCTTGTGAACGCATTTCGAAGACTGAAACCGAAGAGAAGAAATCAGGAATACAGTTAAAGTGAAAAGTTTACACCTTGCAGAATCAAAATGTTAATTATTTTACCAAAATAAGAAGGATCATACAAAATGCATGTTATTTTTTATTTAGTACTGACCTGAATAAGATATTTCATATAATTACATATAGTTCACAAGATAAAATAATAGCTGAATTTATAAAAATGACTTCATTCAAAAGTTTACATACACTTGATTCATAATACTGTTGTTACCTGAATGATCCACAGTTGCTTTTTTTTGTAATAGTTGTTCATGAGTCACTTGTTTGTCCTGAACAGTTAAACTGCCTGCTGTTCTTCAGAAAAATCCTTCAGGTACCACAAATTCTTTGGTTTTTCAGCATTTTTGTGTATTTGAAACCTTTCCAACAATGGCTGTATGATTTGGAGATCCATCTTTTCACACTGAGGACAACTGAGGGACTCATATGCAACTCACAGATGCTCCAGAAGGGAAAACGATGTATTAAGAGCCAGGGGTGTAAACTTTTGAGCAGAATAAAGATGTGTACTTTTTTCTTATTTTGCCCAAATGTTATGTTTCTCTTCCTTTAGTACTGCCCTTCAGAAGCTACAGTTGTCCTCAGTGTGAAAACGTGGATCTCAAAATCATGCAGTCATTGTTGGAAAGGGATAAAATACACAAAAATGCTGAAAATCCAGATAAAGTGTGGAATACTCTTTGAGCCTCAGTGTGCTGTCTAAACAGGTAGCTCACTAAGTTTTGAAGCAGAACTTTGGCTTTGATGTTTCTTTTGCAGAAGCAAGAGAATGCAGGAAAGAAACACAGCCTGGAAATATCAGGAAGACACTTTTGAAGTACAGTGAATACAGATGAGCTTAACAGCAGGATTACAGCACTTAATTTAGAAAGCAATTATTGCTGTAAAACGTATTATCGTTTATAATCTAATATAGCAGTCTTACTTCATGGCATTACAGTTATCAGTATAAAAAAAGCATGAGAAAATGTCACTGGATAGTACAGCTCCTTGATGAATTCATGATTGTTTTTTTTTCTTTTTCATTTTAAATCCCTAGAAGGGTATATACAAAAACTCATCACTTCACTAAAACAGAGAAGGGGTCAAATGGACGATAGAAGCGTGGGAGTTTAATACCGAACAGATCAGACCAAATACGTCAGAGATTGTGGCTTCAATCAGGGTTTTCAACCAATGGCAGGTGTCACTGTCTAGACTTGAAGGGTTTTTAGTGTTGTTAAACAGTCTTCAGGATGCATTCTGTCATTCCTGCCTAGGAAAACGTTCTCTCTTTCTCTCTGAGCAATTTTAGTTTTTTTTTTTTGATCAAGTACATCTAAGGTTGCACATCTTTGAAGTTCTGAGGAAACATCACATTCTGCGTTTTTGAAGCTTATAAAGGAGTAGGATCACAGAATTATGATCTCCAGCAAGCTGTTAGTGTTTAGGGGCCCACGGGGCGCTCTGGTCACAGAAACCGTGCAAGAGAGCCGACGGCGGAAAAAGTCATGTGCTGACCTGTTTCAGAATGGCTACCGTGTGAAGTTGGGGCCAGGACAGATAGGAGATGGCAAAGAAAGTGACAGCCAGAGCTCTGTTTTTTACTGTCTCCATGTCCTGTCTAACTGGGGTAAGACATCCTTTCTTGGGAGCTTATTATTAGTATTAGTATTAAGTTTAATACTTTACCTGCGTAGTTATTTTACATTTTAATGGGGGGGGGGGCAGTGTTTTGGTTTCCTATTGCTGAAGATAAAATATTTTCTGCAAAAAGAAGCTGGTGAATCCTGCCAGGAACCTATTTGATTCATTTTTGTTCGAATTGCAGCAATGCCAAGACGGTGTGTTTCTGAATAGGTGATGTTTTTGAGGCTGAAGGCAGGAAAAATGCTGTTTATGTAAGAAGTCTGTTGAAGCTGGTGATGTTGTTCTCTAATCTGCTTCCTGATGCACTCATTTCAGCACCTACATCTCTCTCGCTCTCTCACACACAGAAGTGTGATTGTACCATGGTTCTTCTTTCTCTGCTCTAAGCTCAAATAAATTGTTCCTATAATGCATGCTTAACATCCGACTGACATTTATAACAACCAAAAAATGTAGTTTTACTTAAAAAAAAAAAAAAAATGTTTTCATAGCACACTGAATGGAATATATAATTTATATAAAATAAAGTTTTTTTTTGTTTTGTTTTTGTTTTTTTTGAGTCATTTGATTGAGCTGCTAAACTGTAGTCATTAAACACTGAATTATTAAAAAAAAAGAGTAATATTACTAAATTTGTGTTAATAGATGTGTAATAAAGACAGCAATGACCACTGAAGCAGGTTACTGCTCTTTGACATGTTTATCATTGCATTCACTGCATACTGTGTTGTTTCATACTATTTTTGAAGGCCCATAGGAACAGGATGCAAAAACGCTCAAAGTAGTTTCACCAAACTCTGAACATGTAAGAATGAGCTCAGTCTTTGGTCAAATTACAAAAAAAAATTGGGAGTTTGACCACTTGGTGGTGCTATAATAGTAAAAATAGAAATGGCTGTAACTATGCAAGCATTAGTCTGATTGACTTAAAAAGTGGCATGCAGTGTCTTTGTCCAAAGTGCCACCAATATCTATGAGGGCATTGGTGTATCTTGAAAAACATGGCTGCCATCAGCCAATCAACTTCGAGCACCTATTAGATGAGGTTAAAACAGGCTGATCTTAACAAAACTCACTGGGCCTCGTTGACTTATGGCCATAGAAATTGCCCACTAGGTGGTGCTGTCATGTATTACACCTCATATTTTACACATGCACAAAGTATTCATACCATATTAGATATCCTCTTTGTAAACATCTTTGCCTTTAGAACCACTGCTGTCAATCAAACCGTTCATTAAATATTTTACATTATGTAAAAAAGCTACTTTTTGAAATTTTGTCCAGTTTTCACCAAGATTGAGACAGACCATCTTCAGATGGTCCTAATAAAAAGTTATTAAAAGCTTTTTGATAGACTCAACTGTTCTTGAATAACACACAAATGAATTTGGCGAAAGTGGACATGAGGATATATCTCTTCAACACTTATTTTCGTATTCATACCAAACTTGGAGTTTGTTTTAGTGTATTCACACCAAACACAAAGTGAATATGCGCATCACGTCACTTGATTCTAGATTACTCGTGGGATGTTTTTCAACCATAGTTGAGATAACTGCTGTACAATCACTGCTTTGTACCTGTTGTGGAAGTCCCAAATTCGCCGGAAAAGCCAAATACCACCATGTCTGGGTTCACAGCACTATTCAGAGGCGGAAAATTATTAATCCTATTAATGTGTTGCATTTTATTACTGTACATAATATGCCTTTTTTTTTATAGCAGCATCTCTGTAGCCATGCTAATAAAATACTACCACTGCAAGTGATCTTAATTGTTTTCCTATATCATACATTTCTGGCTATAATAATGCTCTTTCATTTTCTGATACAACCGAACATGTCAGTAAGCTCTTCATTGATTGGCTTGTGTGAGAACGCATTAAATGTACTGTATGTAAGTAATGTAAAAGTACTGAAATATCACTGTAAACTTACATCATTTACAGGAGATATATACATTAAAATAACTATTTGGCCATTACATGACACATACATCTTCACATAGTATATCCATGTTTAAAATGTTCTTGTATTTTGACCCAGTTCACTCTCATGTAAGTTAGCTGTAAAGATAGTTGCCTGCTAAAATTGAAATATATATATACTTTTTCATGACTAGATGAAGGTAAGTTTCTCTATAGTAATCTTGTCAGATCCTGTCCATCCTTTGAGTAAGCACGTATATGGGTCGCCAATCTGGTTTCGTCCGTTAAAATTAACTTATTCAAATAGCAGTCGCGGTCCCGGACAGTGAGTGACCTTAAATATGCAGGTACAATCAGATTTTATCCAGTTATTGTTATAAAACAAGCTAACAAAACGTAATAGCTAGCATTAGTGAAGAGGCCAGGGCAGTCTTTTTGCTTCTACCTAAGCTTGCTGCCCACAGAAAAACGTCACAATGTTTACTAACAGAAAATGGGTCTATAGGACTATTTTCCTGCTCATTTAAACACACGTCACGCAGATGTTGCAAGACAGACCCAATCAATCACAGAGAGCGTCCACTCACTTCTGACAGTGCAATCAGACAGGGCTGTGTTTCCCAAAAAAATCATAAGAAAGGTGATGCTTTCGGAAACAGCAGCCCAGTACAATGCTGATCAGAGGACAGAAAAAAAAAACAACAACATATGTTTGAGCTATTTCACAATAAACAAATTGAAATTGTAGCCTACATAGTTTATATTGATCATGTTCTATTCTGTAATGCTAATAGAAATCATTCACTGTCAGATCAAAAACACTTTCAGTCCCTTATGAAAATAAACCATGGATTTACTTAAGTGACCAACTGTAGTATTTGTGGATTTGAATCATGTGTAAACAAAAAACATTTAAACCATGTGTAAACAAAAAAAACAAAAAAACAAAAAACAAATAAGTTACAATTAAGGCGTATTGAATGTTAAAATGCATTTCAAGTATAAAGTTAAGTGGTTATCATTACCCATTTTACTCTTAGTAATTTAATAATTTAATACATTTCATAGTTTAAAACTTTAGTTTAGAAGTATCCTATCACAATCAATTTCAACGATACTGGCCTTGAAAAGTATCGATATTGTAGCAAAAACGTGGTAAAAAAAAGTGTTACCGCCCATCCGTAGTTAACCACACCACATCAGTTTGGGAACAGCGGCACCTATTGGTGCATTCGCGTCCAGTGCAGACAGCATCGCTGATTATAATAAGATCTACCGCATTTGGCGCGCCGCTCGCGTCCGGCGTAGACACAGTGAAAACCACGCAGATGCATGTGAACACTGAATTCCGTTCACTTCTGCGGCTATTTTGTGCCTGAAATGACACATACGTGCGAAACTATGTTAAAATGCAGGTCTCTGCAAGTATCCTTGTAAACAGTTGCTTATGGCTTAAGTGAAACAATTGAGAAAGAAAATGGATGTGTAACAGGTTCACAGCAGTTTAATGTTCCTGAGGCTTTCTGTGTCATGAATGTTAATCAAACAGCAAAACAGAGAAAAATCACCTTTGTAGATTTATTAGATTACATTTATACAGTGAAGAATATGCAATGCTATTTTACATTTGATTATTCAATTTCTGTACCTGAATACTGTTAGATTAAAAAAAAAAAACAGTAAACAGTTTTATTTTATTTGTATCTTGGTTCTATTATCTTTATCTATGTTTGTAATTTGTTTATTGATTGTTTGCTGATTTGTTCACCTATAAAATCACCATAATTTTTTTCCCAAAGAGCTAATCTGGTGTTTTTTTTTTTTTTTTTTTTAAATATCGCAATATTTATTGTAGAAAAACTAAATATTACAATGTGAGTTTCAATTTTCAATTTCCATCATCCAGGTGGTATACCAGCGGTTCTCAATTCCAATTCTTGCACCCCACCGCTCTGCACATTTTGTGTATATCTCTTATCATGTACAACGTTTGTTCTATTGGAATTTAAGTGCCCTGCCAAATGGACATCACAGGATATTCCTGAGATCATTAAAGCATGGGAGCCATGAATTTAAATTGTAAGATGCATTTATGTCACACTTCACACTTCTCTAGTAAGATTCATCTGTGTGTGAAGACACTGCAGGCGGTGGTGTTGAGCAAATTTGTGAATGAATGTTCCGAAATGAAGTGAAGTAAACTTCAACGGATTTCATGTGCTCAGGGAGTAGGGAACAATGAATACTGTGTAGTGACCATGTCAGTTAGAACACAGTTCATGCACAGAGCTCAATTCTAATGAGCTTCTTGTCAGAATCAGGTGCGTTAACTAAGACAGACATGCAAAATGTGCAGAGCGGTGGGGTGCGAGGATTGGAATTGAGAAACGCTGGATAATCAAACATCTTGTGGAGTGCTTTCAGAGTATGAATTCATTTGTCAGTTTAACTGTTTGGAAACAGTGTGTAAATGTTTTATTGTCCCTTTGCGTCCTCTATTTAGGAACAGCGACTAGTCGACGTCAAGCTTAAAGTGTCATGGCAGAGCATTAAAGTCGACTAGTTGGTGAAACCTACTGAGGTGTAAAACTAAAATCATTTGACAAAAACAACTTGTTTGAAATGTGTCAAAGCAAGAAAGAGAGCTGAACTTTTCAGCTAATTATTGCCAATTATGCGGTCTTCAAAAAATAGAATGTAGAATGTAATATGCAGTAATCTGGTTGCATTATAATAAAAGTTGATCTGTTTTATTGATTCTCGACTGCTTTTCTCTTTTCTCTTGCAGGTCTGAGGTTTCTAAGAGCCTTGAGATTGATACAGTTCTCCGAAATTTTACAGTTTTTGAATATCTTAAAAACAAGGTAAGGCCGACAACATATCATGTACCTCTCTCACTCTCAGTTTCAAAAGCTCCACTCCGCTGGCATCAACACACACAGTCTCTGCAGCTCCTTAGGTGTCTCCGGTGTCCCTTCCACCACTTACCACACACCTCCACAGCTTTCACCCAGAAGTCCGCAGGGCTTGTAGCTGAGCAGAATGTTTTACGTGTGCATTTAGCATGCTGTAGGTAAGAGAACAGGGCCGCCCTCCAGCCTGATGAATGCAGGAGTGTGAAGTAGACAGGCCTCTGATTGATTCCTCCTCCAGCAGGCTGTCACACACATGACAGATGAGCGCCTCCTGACACCGCAGTGGTATTTCGTAAATATGTCAATGAATCAGAAAGGAATTGGAGAAAAAGCAGTCAGCACCCAACTCAGTGGTTGTAAAACCGCTGGACGTTTCATTTATTTTAGCTGCCATCTCGCTTTCAGTCAGGGGGAAATTGCTTAGATACATCACACCGAACTGACACTGCTGTCAACAGGATGTTACTTTCCACCACTGTATTTGCTCTCTTTGACTGCTGAAGAAGGGGCGTTCACATTGATGGTGATTTGGAAATCGTCAGTTTTTTTGTAAGAGCAGCAGTTTGAAAGTAGAGTTCATCTACAAAATTCAGATACCACATTCAAGTAGAAACCGCCAATGCAAACACCCCTTTAGACTTAACAGCTCCGATATGGTCATCCTCGGGATCCCAATGTCTTCTGATTTGTTTGCTGATAACCTATGTATTCACTCCCAGCGAGCAGCGTTACAAGGCATCGCTCGTGTGTGTGTTGGGCTCAGTAGATGACTGACTGATCTGTACGTCAGTGTGATGCGTTTCACTTTGAGAGGTGTGATGTAACTCTCGTCTCTCACAGTAATTCCATCAAGCTGGTGAACCTGTGTTCCATCTTCATAAGCACATGGCTCACTGCTGCAGGATTCATTCATCTGGTGAGTGAAAAAACACACACACGCCCCCCTCTCTCCCCATGCCCCTGGAGAAATGACACAGAAGGAGTGCACATGCAGATCCGTGGGAGGAAAAAGCTCCTAAGCGAGCGTCACGTCTGTCCCTTTGTGGCGTATGTGGTTTGTGTTGTAGTTCATCTTGGAGGTTTGGTGTTTTTGTGGTTCTTTTTCGTGTTTTTTGTTTTTATCAGGATGCGCCAGAGGACATCTGTGCCACTAGATGGCAGCAGAGACTCTGATCGCCACTAAATCCTCAGTTTGGTTCCTCTCACAATTCATCCGTGTGATTTTCTGTATGGACAGTAGATGGCTGTAGAGGATCGTGCTTAGATCTGTGCGTAATTCACTCTTTGCACTCCTTCCCCTGGCAGGTGGAAAACTCAGGGGATCCATGGGAAAACTTCCAAAACTCGCAACCGCTCTCATATTGGGAATGTGTGTACTTATTAATGGTCACTATGTCCACGGTGGGATATGGAGACGTCTATGCAAGAACCACTCTTGGACGCCTTTTCATGGTCTTCTTCATTCTTGGTGGTCTGGTAAAATGACTTTTCCTCTTGTTGGCACTCCTGCACCCCTCCCCTTCCCTAATGCAAACAACCATCATGTTAAAAACACTCTCATAACTGTCATCTTTCCACAGTCTTTAAATTATAGCACTGTTTTTACCATACCACAGTCTTCATGATAGCCCAAATGATAACAGTTTTTACCATATTGTATATGTCCATTGTCTTTGTAATGTTTACTCCCCTGCCGTTAAGATCCATTACCTTGTTTTACCATTACAGAACAAGTTAAGATGAAATGTACATGCTTTCTGTAAATTAGCAGATGCTTTGACACTATCCCCTCATTATGTTTATTGCATTTGAATTAGTATTTAAAGACTTGTATTTTGATGATAATGCTGTTGCTATTCTCTTAAAACAGTTTTGCGGTTTCAGGAGATCCCATCCTTCTGTTTCCCTCCCCGAATTCCAACAAACACAGTGGCAGTCGGATGGCCCATAGTCCTGCTTGAGCGTCACCATAGCAAAGCAGCCAGAAACACTTTTATAAGTGCATTTACATCAGAGTAACTTCAGATGAGGATACCGGAAAATATACATAGAAATAACACCGATAAATACTAGATGTGCATGTTCTGCAGGAAGTTTTTGGGAAAATAGTGGAAAAAGTGGAAAATGCTAATTTATTATTATAATTAGTAGTAGTAGTAGTAAGTAAGCTGTATGTATATCAGGGTTGGAAATATTTGCGCCCTGGAACTGATTTCCAGGGGCATTTTTTACATTTTGTGAGGGCATTTTTTTGTATAAAAAAAACAAACATATGTTGTCTTAAATGTTAAATACTTAAATTTACCCAATTACTTTAATCACTATTTTAAACTGTTGTCAATAATAGACTGTTTAAAATTGTATCTAAACTATACATGTAAAAAACAGGAGCTCACAGGGCTGCAATATTATGACAAAAATTATTATTGTAGATTATTGCTCTTTATATATTGAAAAATGATTATTAATGTAATTTCATTTTAATCGCAACAGCTGTAATACATTGTTTAATTGTGCAGAGGCAAACCCGGTCATAAGGGTAAATTAATAAATTAGCTTTCCATTGATGTATAGTTTTGTTAGGATATGCCAATATTTGGCTGAGAGACAGCTATTTGAAAATGCCTTTACAGTTGAACTAGTAATGCATATTACTAATCAAAAATTGAGTTTTGATGTATTTATGGTACAAATTTTACAAAATATCTTTGTGGAACATGATCTTTACTTAATATCCTAATGATTTTTGGCATAAAAGAAAAATCGATCATTTTGACCCATAAGATGTATTTTTGGCTATTGCTACAAACATTCAGGGTCACATTTTACAGCGAATGATTTTTGAATAATGATGTAATTTTAATACTCTTTCATAGAAACAGTTGGCTCATAAAAGTTATTCAAAATCAAGAATCAATATATACTGCCCAGCCTCAAGATCAAGGTATAGATCATCCACAGGCATTCATGCAAAGTTTATATAGATGTAATGCAGGACAGATGCGCTTCAGTTCCTTCACTGGACACAGAAAGTTCCAGCTGTCCAGAAGTTTCCATGGCAATCTGCTATTTCCTTTTTGTTTTTGAGGAGGGCTGGAAATAATCAGTGCTCTGCTTTATATCAGGTGTTCAATTAATGACTTCAGTATGGAAATGTTGTAAACCGTCAGGTCTGATCAGGCAGATGTCATAATTCATCAGGGCCCTAGAGAGAGGTGAAGAACCTCTCACAGCTCTCTTCGGGAGGTCAGGATGACAACTCTGGGATTAAGATCCCTAGTAACACAGCGCCGAGATAAAACAGAACTTTGTCAAGGCTGCAATCTTGCAAAGCGCATCCAGCTCATTTAAAGCACACTAATGAGTCTTAATGTGCTTTGCAGCTGTGGGCTATCAGGCTGGACTATTCAAATCCACTTGCCACTGCATTAGTGTTTGTTGGACAAAACATGGCATGTAGGTTTTTTTTCTTCTTTCTCTTCCTTTTCAGAAGATTTTTTTCATGCTGTCAGAGAAAATACAGATGGACAGCACAACAAAGTTTTTTTTTATTTCCAAAGTTGGCCTTTGGACTATTATTCTATTTTCCCCTCAATTAAAAAAATCAGATCTTTTCAGAAGCACAATGGACATTTCTAGATTTATAACATCTATTTTGGTATCATTTAGTTTTTGGACCAAACACATGTCAATTTCTGCACCTCAGAGGTGGAGGGAAAAAAAAAAAAAACGTCCAGACTCGGACTCTTTTTTAGCCTCTGCTTCTGTCTCCTATCTTCTCCTTAGGCCATGTTTGCCAGCTACGTCCCTGAAATCATAGAGTTAATAGGAAACCGCAAGAAATATGGTGGTTCCTATAGTGCGGTAAATGGCAGAAAGTAAGTATTCCAGGTGCCTCTGTGGCTTTGGTCACAGCAGAACCCCTCTTTGCATGCACTTTTCTTTTTCTGTTCCATGCATGTAGGCCATGTTTGCTCGCTACGTGCCAGAAATTGCTGCTCTCATCCTTAATCGGAAGAAATACGGAGGGAGTTATAACTCGACACGAGGCAGAAAGTAAGTCAAAATCCAGAACCAGGTGTGGTTGTGTGACTCACACGCCCCCGTCTCAGATAGAGAAGGGGGTTAGTGCAGACAAAACTGATAGGACGAATGAATGTCACACTGTGACTGGAGACCTTGGCCATCGAAGCCACATGTCCATGCCCTTTGCTCTGTGTCCGTGGCTTCTTTTCCGTAACACATCTGCTGCATTTTAATTTCATTACAGTGACTACTGTTGCTTTTCCATCTGTTATGTGCTGCTGTAGAATCAGTGTTTGTTTTGCATTTGTAATAGAAAAAGAGCACAGTGAAATCACTAGCTTATGTGTGACGCTCAGATTAAAAAAAAAAAAAGACGCTGTTTATTTGGTGTCATCACTGTCTTGTGTTCTTTGAGTTCTGCTCATCACCCATCTCTCGCATGCTCTCTGTGAATGGATGTCTGTTGGCTGTTTTTTTTGTTGTTTTTTTTGCATGCTGCAGTGAGAAAAGCCTCTCTGGCTATGCGTCACTGCTGGCCCTTCACCTCATCTCTGTGTGACATGACTCTGGCCCTGATCTTCAGTCAGCACACACCCTGAATGCCTGGATGCCTCAGCTCTCGCACTGGAGCTGCTCCATTGCAATTGGCTTGCTTTTTTGCCCCGCTTGGTACTTTTACCATGTCCCGTTTTTTCTTTTCCTTTTCAAAGATGACCCCTGAATGTGAATGTGGATATTTTGAAACCCCCCCCACTCGTTTCTGGCTCAAACACGGCCCTGTCATCAGCAGAGCGATTCTCGCGTTTAAGTTCCAGAGCCCCCTCTTGTCTCTCGTGCGCGCTCTTTCCCAACCCATTTCGCAGCGTGAAACAGGCCCACGGTCACGTCCGGCTTTCATCATCTGAATTTGAGGGCAAATACTAAGCCGGGAGAAAGCCATTAAGAGCCCCTTTGTTTGATGCCGTTTCGCTGTCAGTGAAACAAGATTGATGAAATGTTATGTTTGGCCTCAGCCCCACGTTTGGATTCGCAGTCTGGTGTTGAGAGAAGGCCTTGTCAAAAGAGCTGAGCCTCTCTCTTTCTCTCACTTTCTTTCTCTCTGGCTATGCATGCATCTGGTTGCAATTACAGTAGGCTCCAGCTCTCTGGCCGAGCAGAAAGACAGGCACCAGGCTTCGCCTTATTGTTTAAATATGCATGGGACTGTGTGCTCATGAACGGACACATCACGACACCTCGAAATAAATGTGTCGGGATATTTATTTCCACTGTCAGCACATTTCCGACAAGCTCAGGCTGGTGCAAAATACATACGTTTAGAGTGTAATTCTGCATAAACTCACACAAGTCCAAGAGCCAAGTGTTCAACGAAGTCCATGGATATGTGTTATGAATAAATGTTGGACGTTGCAGAAATGTTATACAAATTTAAATTTAAAACCATATGCAGTCTAACAGTATTCTCGTCATATTTTTAGAAACAGCCTGGCACAGTAAACCCAGGTTCTGTCTTTTAAGTGTCAGACGATAAATTGATTTGTAGATGGATTTTGTGATTTTACGTGAATGCATCGTGATTCTGAGCTTAGTTTTTTTTAACAGCAGATGGCACTGCATGCTTTAGAAACAGCCGTAGTCTGCTTGCCTCCAGTTCCTTACACACACACACCACTTGAACCTAAAATATTCTTTCATAAAGTTTAAAAAGATTGAAGCGAATTACAAGAGTGTTCACAGTGGACTGTTTACACTTAAAAATAGAGGACAGAAAGGGTGTTTTTGCAGTTATGCCATAGAATAACAAAGAACCTTTCAGTGAACAGTTCCTAAAAGAGCCATTTTGAAGAACATTTTAAAATTCTAAAGAACCTTTTTCGACTATAAAGAAGCTTTTCTGCATTTGAAAGTTTCTGTGGATGTTCAAGGTTCTTCATGGAACCATCGATGCCAATAAAGAACCTTTATTTTTAAGAGTGTACATTAATTTTGCATCATAAAAACTGAGGAACGCACAAGCACTCTGCTTCGTGAGCATTTAAGTGTGTGGTTAAAAACTAGCCTAGAAAACCATGTGCTGTTAAAAACTATGCTCAGAATAGATTTCAAAGTGAAATGCAACATATTCGGAAAATCAAATTGAACTGATATATTGTCGCACCCCTGTTCTCTTAAATCGTAGTTTTTAAAAAAAAAAAAAAAATGTATTTGCATTAATATTGAATATGCAGCCACTTATTATCCTTGCTAACAGGGTTCTAAATTGTAACTAACGTGACTATAAATATGATTATGGTAGTTATTATGAGTCTAATGTGCAAAACTTATATTTACATTTAGTCATTTAGACTTATAAATGAGGACAACAGAAGCAGTCAAAATCAACAAAAGAACAATAAAATGAGATCATAATTATCAGAACATTATATTTTATTATATTATTTATTATATTATCAATATCAGATATTGTCAGATATCAGTTATTCTTCTTTGTCTGAAGAAACTTAATGAAGTGTGTGAGTAAAGTCTAGATGACCTGATTTTTTTCCCCCTCAAGCAATTAGAGAATTATTATTTAAGAAATCATTATATTTATGAACAACGTGGTTTGTGATGGACGGATACATTCAGGATCAGCATAAAATTGTATGTACTGTACAGTACAAAAGATTGGGGTCAGTAAGATTTCTTTCCTTTTTTGTTTTAAAGAAATAAATGCTTTTATTCAGAAAAGGAAGCATTACAATGATGCCTCTAAATGACAGTAAAGACATTTAATATATATTGTTGCAAAACATTTCTACATATTTCAAATAAATGCTTTTCTTTTTAACTTTCTATTCATCAAAGAATCCTGAAAAAAGCACTACAGTTTCCACAAAAAAACGTAAACTAACATAAAATAAAAATAAAAGTGTTTCTTGAGCAGCAAATCAGCATATTAGAATATTTTCTAAAGGATCATGGGACACTGGAGTAAAGATGCTAAAAATTCAGCTTTGTGTCACAGAAATAAATTACATTTTGAAAATGTATTAAAATAGTAAAGGGTTATTTTAAGTTGTAATATTATTTCAGAATATTTCTGCTGTTTTTTTAATCAAATAAATGCATCCTTCCTGAACATAAGAGATGTCTTTCAAAAACGTAAAAAGTATATATTACTGACCCTAAACTTTTGAATAGTAGTGTGTAACTTTAATTGTAGTCATAGTATATATGCTTAAGAGTCCCTTTAATGCAGCACATGACTTTTTTTTTAAAGTGTGCAGTCAGTGTAATTCTCTAAGTTGTTCATGAAAAAAGTTCATTAGCTTTTTAATATTTGTTTGTTTGTATTGAGGTCTGACAGTACGGTCATGGTGTGTCAAGCCTAGCGGTAGTTTGAAGCGTAATCTCTGCTATTGAAACCATGCGACAGCCAGGTTTGTGATGCCTGTTGATGTCAGCGTGTGTTCAGCGTAGCGTTTAACCACCAGAACAGGAACGCAGATCTGGATCTATGACTGTAATATAGAGCAGCGTTCTGTTGGATCAGGCTGGGGTCTCTGTGGTTTCCATTAGTGCGCTGCTGAAACTGACATAAACCCTGAGTGAACTCTGAGCTCATGCGCCGCCTCTGAGCTTCTCTTCAGAATCTAAGCCACACCAAGAACGTGGAGCCGGCACCACTTGCCCCCACAGACCAGGCCTGTGTTGGCATGTGCAGGCATAGAGAAAGAGGTGAAAAGAGGACAGAATGGCATATAGAAATGCCATTACTGATATGCCTCTCACAGCACATTAAAATGAGCAGGATCAAGAGAGTTACAGTCATCTGGTTCTCTGACTTTAGCTGAGGTGTGTGTGGAGAACTATCCATGCATAGCTGACAGTCTGATGTATAGTCTGTGATGTTGGACAGCTTACTGCATTGTCCTGCTAGTTGTAATGCTGAAATATAACAGAATCTTGCATTTATGGATAACCTCCTGAGACATAGCAAAAAAAAAAAAAAAAAAGTGTTCTGCATTAGAAACAAAACAAAAAATATATATTTTAGTGTATATTGAGGATAATACATCAAAGCATGATTACATGAAAATATGATTGTAAAATAATGTTTGAGTCATGTCTTTGAAAATATACTTTTACACATTCTGGAAATGCATTTAATAGGCATTTCATGTAAATTAGTTAATCTCAACTTGGTCTAAATCTACATGATCCAAATTTAGTAATGGATAAATGGATAGTTCACACAAAAATTACAATTCTGTTATCATTTATGTTTCATTACAAATCTTTCTTTCCTCTGTGGAACACAAAAGAAAATATGTATTTTTTTTTGTCTTTTTTATTTTATTTGTATTCTTTCTGACTTTTATCTATTTACTGTCGTACAGAAGAAAGTAAATATTACGGTCAGTGTTATTTAAAAAAAAAACCAAAAAAAAAAAACATTAAAAACAGTTAATTTAAATAATAAAGCTAAAATAAGCTGTAAATAGCCTATTAGACAAAAAACTTAAATGGAGATTAAAATTTTGCAACTAACTGAAATATATGTTCTGCATGTGACATGCAGGGGAAAAAATAAAATAAATAAATAAATAAATTGTGAACAAATTATAATTTTGTGCATACAATTTAATTAAAACAAGGGATGAGTTAGCAAATTGTGCACATGATTTAGTAAAACGAAGGAACAAATTATGTGCACATGATTTGCTTTTTTATGCGTCATGTGCGGGGCTCAATACAAATAAAATAAGTTTCTGTTAAAATGTAAGTAAAATGAAGCTAAAATTAAAGTAAAAATAAATTAACAGCTAAATAGAAATATTAAAATGAATTAAATAATAAAAGTATTTAAAAACTACACCAGAAATAATTTATATAAATATTGACCAAAAAAAAAAAAGTTTCTTTTTGCAAGAAACTTCTTGAAAATCAATTATATAAAATGTATAATATAACTGATAATAACTCCTAAACATGTGCTGTCTCTGTAAAGCCTAGAATGTAACTTTACACTTACAATTTAGACAGTAACTGCAAATGCTGTTATCCTTTACAGAGGGGAAAAAGTGAGTTGCTGAATCCCAAATGATAATTTAACTATGTAATTGATCATTTGATCACATGACAATTTGTGCCCATCACAAACCACGCTGACTGGCCATGTGTGCGACGTAAACCTCTTTTTAGTTCATAGACACTTGAAAGATTGCATTTAGCATTCATATTTCCTACAGTTTTATTTGTGAAAATGCAGGTAGTCTAAATAAGTACACACACACACACACACACACACACACACACACACACACACACACAAGAGAGGTTAAAACTAATCCACTATTGAGATGTGCAGCAGTTATCCACCACAATAACCCAACTATTTAGATTACAGGTCAATCAGTATGTATTTCTTTTTAGGGTCTATTCTTAACCTTTTTGCATTTGGTGCCCAGAGTCTGGTTATTTCTGAGCGATCCCCCAGCCTTATAGCATATGTTGGAAAATTGCAGTCAGATATGACATAATGGAGTGTTTCTGAACAATTACAGTAGTTTAGGGAGGTGTTACTGGCTAAAGAGTTGCCAAATTAAATTCATTATTGTCCCCCTGCATCAAGTTGTTTATTGTAATCATGATAGAGCACCGGCCCCATGTGGACTACACATGCGGTCCATCTCAAGCTCTGTTCTGTCTTAGTTTGGAGACAAAGGCAGACGTGCACCCCTTTCAGCAGATGACGTTCTCCTCACAGCTATAATTTGGACACAGTTTTTCCTAAAACTAAACATAAAAAGTCTGTGATGAGCGCCGAAACAGACTTTTTGTTCGACTCTGAAATGATTGATCAGTTTAAGGATTAGAGCAGTATCAATGGTTTCGCTGCTGAGGCTGATGTTCGAGCTTGTTGTTTTTTCATTTCTTTTAAATTTTGGTTATGATTTCCATATTTTTTGGTGGTTATTTTTTCTTTTTTATTTAGCATGTTTCACAGTGCATGCTGGGTGACTGCCCTTCTGCATTTGCTTGCTCAATTTATGCACATTTTTTTGTTTTATTTGACCTTATTGTGCGTAACATTGTGTTGTAGCCCAAGTGTTCTCTTCACTGTGTGTTGTTCACAGTATAGTGTGTATTTTAAGTTGAACACATCTTAAGTGTGTAGATTTTAAGTTGTTTTGTTTTCATTAGTATTATAAACCTTATATTTTAAATTTACAGTTTTGTTTTTTTCTTAATGAAATGCTCTGGTGTTTTTTTTCGACAAGTAATTATTCAAACTTTAGTCTTTAATTTTCTCCTATATTTCTGGGCAATGGTGTGATTATACAGTCATACAAAAGTTTGAAATTGAGTGCAAAAAATGCCAACAGACATATAGATGATGTAGAATGCCCCTCCGTTACTTTTTTGACAGGAAACATGTTTTTTGTGCTGTTCAGGTACACTCAATAATTCCAGTAAAATTGTTTGATGTACACACAGATTGAAGACTTTAGTCATATCAGGAGCTTACGAAAAGCGGTTTTATTTTACAATAGGGTTAATGAAGGTTTACATTAACATGACCAGTTTAATGCTAACCTGTCTTTTTATTAGGCACTTAAAAAAATAATCAGCTGTTGATAAATCCTGCTATGTAAATTTATTGTCAGAATTATATCTACCAGTTCAGTCCCAATATTATATGTGACACTAGACCACAAAACCATTCATAAGGGTACATTTTTCGAAATTGAGATTTATACATCATCTATAGTTTGTTAGGATAGGACAATATTTGGCCAAGATACAACTATTTGAAAATCTGGAATCTGCGGGTGCAAGAAAACTAAACATTGAGAAAATCACCCTAAAAGTTGTCCAAATGAAGTTTTTAGCAAAGCATATTACTAATCAAAAATTAAGTTTTAGTATATTTACAGTAAGTAATTTACAAATTATCTTAATGGAACTTGATCTTTACTTAATATCCTAATGATTTTGACCCATACAGTGTATTTTTGGCTATTGCTATAAATATACCTGATGAACAACTGTATCTTTATTAACAGATGAATAAATAGTGTAATAAATGTATTATTTTTTCTTTCATGTTAGTTAATACACTAACTAATGTTAAAAAAATAACACCTTATTGCTAAGTGTTACCTATTATATTCATTGCTGAATAAAAGTTCAGAAGGGGTCTTACTGACCTTATGTGTTACTGAGTGCATTTTAACACAAGCACAGAAATAGTTATGAAGGTTTGGACATCACATAATGACATCAGTCATTGCTTTCATTGGCAATACCATAAACTTGAAGAAAAAAAAAACTCCCCCGCAGTAGTGAAACACAATCAGTAGCACAGTCACGCACCGCTGATAGCTCATCCAAACATGGAGACAAGATGTCTGACATAAGCCGAGACAGAGTGTGTTTGTATCTATGCCAGAGACTCTGTTCTGGAGTAAAAAGAGTGAGAGCATTGTCATACAAAACTCTCCGATTTAACTAAAGCTCTCAAAACGGGCATTTTTGGAAATGGGAAAACATGAATAATGTGTCTCTCATCAAGCCACCCCTTTGCCAAACGCTGTTGGCTTTACACCAAGCCATCAACTCAGCAGAGCCTTCTCATCCCAGGACAGTCATGCATGCAATTACTACCACTCATTAAATACAAGAGGCCAGATCTGTGAAGATCATTATGCGTGATAGCATCCAGACACTGCACCCATAAAGCCTCGTCGCGTCCCTCCGGCAAATAAGCACACCTCTCCAGCAACTGAGAGTGCGCAGGCACATACACCCAGTTACAATTAAGGTCAGCAGCCCCTGTTCTTTGTAAACTCGTGAGCACATCATGTCTGCTAAAGGAAGAGAGAGTTAGTTTAGACAGATTTAGATTGATGACCGTGCTTGGTTAAAGCTCTTGAGACTTTGACCACAGCAGCACTGGAGTAATCCAGCATGGGAAGTGAAGTGATCCGCAAAACCCCATGGCTAAAGCTCAACTCTTTAACCTCCTGTTGCATAAAAGGCCTGCTTGACAAATAAAGCATTGTTATTGTTCTGCAACAGTAATAGAAGCGGCCATTAAGTTGTTAGGATAGTAATGATGGGCCGTAATCTTTTATATGATTCAGATCATTGCAGACATGAAAAACTTTGGTGTGTAATTTAAAGCGCATTAGTTTGTAGTTTGGTATATAGTTTAAAGGCTTAAAACGCAACCTTCAATTGAGGGATTTTTCAGTAACTCTTTCTGCAGACTACGTTTCTGTGCCAGTATTTGGCGTTGAATCATTTACTAAACAAATTTGTTCAAACACACTGTTTTATAATCAAATATGTGACAGACTTTAAGTTAGTCACGGAATCACTGACTGAAGCCCGGACAGTAATTGTTTCTCATGGGGACATAAGTCACCATTTACAGGGGGTAGTCTGGTCTGTGATTTATTATTATTATTATTATTTTCTCTCTCACCATCCACATTAAAAACTGTTTTTGACAAACACCAAGGTTTAATTTAATTACTGTCCGAATCCACATCTCAGAGTTTACAAGAAGAAATCAATTTAAAATTTAATATCTAATACCTTTTTTACCGCTGCTGAACACCATACGGTAACTGTTGTACTTCACTGTAATTTACATGCATATTTATTTCTGAAATGCTGGAAAGTATTTAAAAGAACAATACTTTGTAACTGCTTCACCACTGCGAGTGGGAGCAGAAAGAGAAGAAAAGCATGTAAACATTTGAAATGGGTCTTTATTATGGCAGCAGCAGGTATGCAATACAATTTTAAAAATGTGTATTATATACAGATATACATTTATTTAACTATATTGTGTATATATACAGCTATAGCACTTATATTTTCCTGTCATAAAATCAAATAATAAATAGGATTATATAGTATTAAATATGTTTGGAATTAAAAAAACAACAACATAATAATAATAATAATAATAATAATAAATCTGTAAAGCAGACAATCATGTGACAGGCTTTGTGAGCAGCACATTCCTGGGTTCATAGGATCACAGAACTCGCTCCTCCACTGTGAATAAATTGCTATCCGAATCCATGAGTGATATGTAAATTTATTTTTACAGATGTCCATATGAGAAACAATTACTGTCCGAATAGGGCTATACTCACATGTAGTGTCTTTAATGAGTGAGTCATTGAATCATTGACTAAACTGATTAATTTAGCATTTAAACGTGAGTTTAGATTATTCAGAAAATGAAAAAAGTGGCTGCCTTTATGATTGAATCATTGAATCAGTTACTCAACCATTTTGATCAAGAAGACTTATTTGTTCAGGAACTCTTTTGTTTATTGCTTGTTTAGATTTTCTTTTTATGTTGGCAGTACAAAAATATACAACTGATTATATTGGATCTAAAATGTAAGTTATTCAATTTTAAGTAAATTGTTTATTGTACTGTTGTATAAACAACAGCAACCTTGTTTGTGTGATTATCGCTTAGTTCAATGCATGCATCCTCAGCTTTAGTTAATCTATCACAGAAGTGCTATTTGAGTGCTGCCGATGCCAGTAGATGTCAAGGCAGCTCACTGCTAGGTTTTGGAACAGCTCTAGAGTATGAAACTAGATCTTACTATAGAGGCTGAATAAATGAGCCCCAGAAGACCGTGACCTCTGGAACAATCCAGTTGGGTCTGTTTGTTTGTTCCATCTGATATATTGCAAGTTTTTCATTCGGTGCCTGTCCGGAGAAGTCACGGTTAGAGTTCATGGCAGCCACAGATCCAAAAACAATTTAACCGCTTTTGACAGGGGTTCCGATACATGTCAGTTAGTATTGATGTACATGTCAACATGCGTCCTTGCACAAGGGTGGTTTGGCTACAGAGACACGGCTTATTAAGAACATTTGACAATCCAACATTAAAACGTAAGATTCAATTTTGCTTGCCCTGAAAAGTTCAAAGCACTGCATTTAATGTTTTAAACCATGTTTATAAATATGAGGTAAAACAACATGTGCTGTTATGACTGTAACGGACAGTGAATATTTGAAAGCCACAGCGTTTAATGTTTTCAAGACATTTTTGGTTATTATGACTTTATGCTCCTTTTTAGGATATGCCAGAGTTTTGTTTTATTTTATGTTGCACTCTTCAGCTGAATTTTCCCCCTTACAGGCACATTGTGGTCTGTGGTCATATCACGCTCGAAAGTGTTTCCAACTTCCTTAAAGACTTCCTACACAAGGACAGGGATGATGTCAATGTAGAAATTGTTTTTCTTCATAAGTAAGTACAATTCCCTTTGGAATACATTTTTATAATCTTGATGGAGCCTTTCCGCACTGTAAAGAATATAATGACTGCGTGTTCCTAAGAAAAACAAATAAATCAAATGTAGTTGCCTGTTTTTATGTAACAAAGAGATCAGCCAATAAGCTGTTTTGACATTCTTTTGTTAGCCGCTAGCGGCACACAAATGACACATTGTGCCTATAAATTCAAAAAAAGCATTATTCTTCATTAGTAACACACTTTCTCCTTTTTTTTTCCAAACTCTAGTATTTCCCCTAATCTTGAGCTGGAAGCCTTGTTTAAACGTCACTTCACTCAGGTGGAATTCTATCAAGGATCGGTCCTCAACCCACATGATCTAGCAAGAGTAAAGGTAACCACATAAAAACTCTGCATTTCTTCTAGTTTGATAGTAAGACCTGTAAGATCTTCCTTCATCTTTGGAACACAAATTAAGATATTTTTGATGAAATCAGACAGCTTTTTTTGCTGCAGAGACAGCAATGCAACTGACACGTCCAAGGTCCAAAAGGAAGTGAGGACTAAGGCTGCCCTCGACTAAAGATTTTTCTGGTCCACTAGTAGTCATTCATTTTAAGCATTAGGCAACTAATCGCACGTTTATTAATAAACAATTTAAATCATAATAATGAGCCTTTATTTGCGTACATAGCCTAATAAGCACTCAAGCGCATACTTGCCACAGTGCACGGGCAGAAGTAATAATTATGAACATGTCAGGAAAAAAACAGTAAGGAGGCTCCAGTAACATTTTAATAATTTATTGATAAACTAATGCTTTCTTTGTTTTTGGCTTAAGAGATGAAGTCGGCAAAACTGACTTGCCATTGGCTCATGTGAAAGTATTCATTTCACTCTCTATAGATATATTTTCATGTCTGTAAGGCAAGTATATACACTTATATACAAATATATACATATTGAGTTTCACACTCAAGTTTACGGAGACAGAAACAGCAAAAAGCACATCCTGTTTGAGCACAAAACACAAAAGCTTTACAGATTGAGAAGAGGTATTACTCTTATCTGTATGACCAAAAATGACAGAGTATTTAATGAGCAAGTGACTGTTTTAAAGATGTCGTGAAATAGTAAAGGTCAGAAATAGTGTTGGGCAATATGCTTAATTTTCATATGATCCTATCGTCAGCCTGTGAGATCACGATACACAATATTATCATATTAATTTAATTGATTATATACTTTCATTGCTGGAAAGTGAACCAACTCCAGCATAAGGCTAAAAGCAGCCTGATGTTTTTAATATGACTTCATTTGTATTTAACATAAGAAGTTAATAGAAACATTGTACTTTACTAATTATAATGCTTACATTTCCTTAGTTATTCAAAAAGCAGCTGCATGAAAATATCTAATAACATAATCACTGACTTGCCTAGCCTAGTCTAGTGTGAATGTATTTAATCTCGTTATAATCTGTGAAGCTGTCTACACTGATGAATAAATCTCTTACCCCTTATTTACAATGTACATGTCTGCGGCGCATTACGGCTCCGACACGGCCACCGGAGCTGATCGTGGCCATTCTAGTCAGTGCAAGTTTTTGTACATCCCAAAAGTGGCTCTCCACGCTGCATCGCTAAAGTTAGGTGCCTAGTCTGTGATATCTCGGGCTATCGTTGATACATGATACTATCGGCAAAGCCCTAGTCAGAAAGCTCTCAGATTTCATCAAAAATATCTTAATTTGTGTTCCGAAGATGAACAAAGGTCAGGTTTGGACATGAGGGTAAGTAATTAATAACAGAATGTTCATTTTTGGGCAGTCTATTTCTTTTATCAATTCAATTGTTCATTATAGTGTAGAATTGTAGAGATATTGTAGATAATAATGCAGCAGATTGTTAGTATTTATTCATTTTGTTTATGTTTTGATGCTGTTCTGAACACATTACCTTTTCTTTTCCATCAGATCGAGTCAGCGGACGCCTGCTTGATTCTTGCAAACAAATACTGTGCAGACCCTGATGCTGAAGATGCCTCTAATATCATGAGGTCAGTTTGGTGAAGGGTTACGTTTGCCATCAACACATTTGAGCGCATCTTATTTGATGTTTGTGGGCAGCATCATACAGTCACACAAGGGACATCCTTTTGTATTGAAAGCTGATGTCTTTCACCCTCCTGTGCTGTTAAAGGAAGGTGTGAATGGGATACTCTGTGTCTCAGGTCAGATTCACACATGTTATATCTGGACACAGATGAAAAGAGCCAGGAGGAATTTCCTTTGGGATGGAGTCAACTAATATTGGTCTGAAAAAGTGTGAGTGAAGGGAGGGCAAACATATTTCCCTTCCTCCTTTCATGCTGGAGATGTTCTTTAGCCACAAGTAATGCACAGAATCGCACCCAGTCTGGACTGTTTGGAAAATGAAATATTCATTTAGGCAGGTCTCGGAGTGCTCTTTTGAACTAATGTGTTATAAAGCAGCTTAATATGGAAATAAATTCTGCACCTCTCTTACGAGACTGGAGAGAAATCCAGACTGGATTTCACAGGGAAATCACACGGTTCCGCCACATATCACAGGCTCCTCTATGGAAACGAAAGATAAATTCATTTTTTATTCATTCAGCAGATGCTCGTTTTTAATTCACAGTGACTTACGATGGTGAATACTGGGACGGTCCTCCTGGAGGTTAAAGGTGCACTCAGTAGGTTTTTGTTTACCTGAGGGAGCAACCTGCTTCATACAGAATAAAACAGATATTTCTAGAAGATTAATATGTCTAGACTCTTCATCTCAAGTGAGTGTACGTCGTTTCAATGATATTTCTCAAAAGCAGTGATGGGAATAACAGCATTTTAATTAAACAATGTTAGTAACGGCATTGCTTTTTTCATTAACGAGTAATCAAATAACGAATGACTGTTTCCCCTGTTACAACGCGTCATTACTATAATTTTTGAATTGCGTTCTTCTTAAAGGTAAATTCTGGCTTATTCCTCTCAGCATTTCATCTTCCAGAAACGAAAAGCGGCCGAGATGAACTTGATGAAGGTGGAGGTGATGTGGGCGTTTACCTACATGTCCACATTTCTCACATAGATGTTTAAAATTTGAAAAGCGGAGCAGCTGGTGGGTGTGATTACATTAGAGATGACTTTGGACGGGAAAAACTGGAGCTCGCATTGGTATAATAAGGATTACTTTATCCGAGATAGACATTTTAAGCTTTCTATACATATAATTCATGTCTGTGAGGCACGTATTTGCAGAGAATTCAGGTTGTTTTATTTATGTGTCTGTAAAGAGAGGTGACAGAGACCGAGACGGCAGAGAGCGCACCCTGTTTATTTTACAAAAGCACATAGTTTTCTTGTCATTGTGACTATATACACAAATAAAAGACCTTTTGCAGTTTCAAAATTACAGAGAATTTTTTTTAGTTCTTTTAGTGTTCATCGTGAAAAAAAAACGAGACAGACCGCACCGTTGTGTTCTTTGAGCCCAGAAGGTTAACAGTGTTAATCGGGAGGTTTTCATTTCCAATAATGTGATATTTAGCCCCTGGAAGATGTCTCTCATATTGTCCCACAGCAACGTTAAAATAGTGTAGATTAGTGTACAATGTTTTATTCATTTAGCATATATATATATATATATATATATATATATATATATATATATATTTTTTTTTTTTTTTTTTATTTAATAAAGCACAATAGTTACTTTCCCTGGTAATTAGTTAATTTTATAATGATGTAACTGAGTTACTATTTGTGAGAAGTAACTAGTAACTATAACTAATTACTTTTTTAAAGTAACGTGCCCAACACTGCTCAAAAGTGCCGTTCATATACTACTGTTTTTTTTTTTATTTAAAAAAATAATAGTTTTGTTTAACAATGATGCATTAAATTAATAAAACATATTTTATTTATTACAGAAAACATGCAATTCAAATAAATTCTCTAATTGAAACTTTGAATTCATCAAAGAATTCTGGAAACAAAATGTAGCACAGTTTCCACAAAAAAATGTTTTCAGCATTGATAATAATAAGAAATGTTTCTTGAGCATCAAATCAACATATTAGAATGATTTCTGAAGGATCATGTGACACTGAAGACTGGAATAATGATGCTTACAAATTTGAAGTTAAATTTGAAGTAAAGATAATATATTAAAAAAAATAGAAAACAGTTTATTTAAATTTTAATATTTTTGATCAAGTAAATGTGGTGTGGTGATCAAAAGAGACTTCTTTCAAAAAAAAAAATAAAATAAAATAAATATATATATATATATATATATATATAAAAAAAAGTTGTTTTTGTTTGTTTGTTTGTTTGTTTTTTGGTAAGCAAAAAACTACTGAATGAGCCCAAACCAAGTTGAGAATGAAAATAAGACACTACTTTTTTTTATTTCCCCACAAATGCTGTTTTATGTTGCATTTAACTGACCTGCAAATGTTTACAACTTCTCTCCTTTTTACAGAGTAATATCTATCAAGAACTACCATCCAAAGATCAGAATAATCACTCAAATGTTGCAGTACCACAACAAGGTAGGAAATGTATTTGTTTCTGTTGCTATGTCAATTCAAATCAACAATAAAATGGTCAAGAATACAATACAAATAAAATACAAATGATTAAAAAAAAATGACATGTGCCATATGAGAACAGACCCTCATATTTGGCTGTCCATGAGCGCAGGAATTTTATACAGTCAACAGGAATCAAATTCAGCACGTCTACATATTTTTCCCCTTCAGTGTTTATCCCCTATTACAGCAACACGAACGCAGCTTTGTATTCATCGGGGAGCGCTGGAACAGGAGATGGATGTTAATGACTTGATGGATGTTTTTTGTTCATGGGACAGTTCACTCGAGAGCAATTGAATGTCAACTGTAGACAACTGTTTTAAAGGACTGTCAGCGAACCCGCTGTGTTCGCAATGAGATATGAAATAGTGACGTGCTACTGTTATGAGATTTGCGTTATCAGTTTGACAGATTTATATAATCTAACAAGGTAGGGGAGACCGTGGACTGTTGTAACACGCTTTGTTTTGACAGTGTTTTGTACTGTGTTTCAAACCTTAATATATTGTATAATAAGTTCATGTTTATCTGCTACAAATTAGTTTAGATCTACCACTTCTCTCTAAACTGTAAGAAATGTATCGTTTTTCTTTTTTTTTTGCTAGTGTTTTTCATTACTACACTTGTTAGACTTCTCAGCAGGGGACATTGTTAACTTCCCCTCGTCTCGTCCCGTGTGTCCTCAGGCCCATCTGCTAAACATTCCCAGCTGGAACTGGAAGGAGGGTGATGATGCGATCTGCCTGGCCGAGCTGAAGGCAGGCTTCATAGCCCAGAGCTGCCTGGCACAGGGCCTGTCCACCATGCTCGCCAACCTCTTCTCCATGAGGTCATACATCAAGGTACCGTCAGCCCTTCTTGGGCTTTGATAAAACCCATAGAGTAGAATCAGCCTCCATCCCCACTTCAGCTCAATCACCAGGGCCATTATGGTATGGAGTAAATCATCTTCTGAGCCCAGCGGTCTCATTTGGGACCTACTCGGGACGGCAACACAGCATTGCCGCTGCCATTATGAGGTAATTTATATGAGTCAATGGCATGGTGGAAGTGAGGATGTAAATTAGTGGTTTTTCCTCTCGCTGAATTTACTGTCCTCCTGCGTGCCGATAGAGCGGGGAAATGCGAACCATGTGCCTGTTTCATAGTCAATGAACGGCACCCCAAAGCCATCTTTATTTATCGTCCAACTGAACCAGACTGCTCAGAGCTGCACGCATCGCTCTTTTTAAGAAAACACTAAATAAAACGGTCTGAGGCCTGAATGGCTGCAGTGAGGTGGTGGGTTATTATCAGGTGGTTCAGATTTGGACGGAGCCCTTTGGAAAAACAGAGAGATCAAGAGTGAGCGATCAGACTGAAGAAATTCACAGAGATTGTAAAAATTATTCTGAAATCCGCAAGGGGCTGTATTTTACTCTCTTTGATTTTTTTTCAAGACTGCACAGGCTTTCAACATGGAGAGCTGCATTCTCTTGTTATAACGAGATGAAGAATGACTTTATAATGACTGTTTAAATGTGGCATGTGCGGAAACATCTGCAGGGCACATCACTCTTCTCATAAAAACACAGAGGAAAGACAGCTCAGACCACCCATGCCAAAGTTCTCATTCAAACGCATCCATCTAACCTCTCAGACCAATGTCCATACTTATAAAAGATGCCATGGTAACACCAAAAACAATTTCTGTGTCTCAGACAGGGCATCTGTTAGGGTGAAGAGGAATGTGTATCAATATTGTTTAAAATGTCATCTTTTAATGAGTCTTTTAATGACTCTTAACAGTTACGTCCATCAACTGTGCAATAGAAGCGTTATTTTTCTTGTGCAAGACAGTTGTAATTAGGTTACTTGTAAAACAGACTCTGTCCAAATACTTCACTACACAAAAATGACAGGTCAGTAAGTACCTTGGTTGTTGAAGTGGTTCAGTTAGTTTTCAGTAGAGCAAATGAAAAAAAAAATCATGAAATAGTTTTTTTTTTTTTTTTAATTAAAGGGTTAGTTTACCCAAAAATGAAAATTAGCCCATGATTTACTCACCCTTCAGGCATCCTAGGTGTATATGACTTATATTAAAAAATGATCCTGGTACTTCCCAGCTTTAGAAAATTTCATAGGCAGGTGTTTCTCTTCATCAGTTCAAAACCAATAAAGTCCAATAAAGCATATCCATCCATAATAAAAAGTGCCTCACATGGCTCCAGGGGGTGAATAAAGGCCTTCTGTAGCGAATTGTTGTGTTTTTGTAAAAAAAATGTCCATAATTAAAATGTTAATCTAGCTTCTGCCAACTGGTCGTACCTGGAAGGAGCTCCAGGCAGATGATGTAATACATCTGCGTTACAGAACACATTACTAACAGGTTATATAAAATATAATGAATACATACGCTAATATAGTGCATCTATTTAGCAAAATACTCTTCTGTAGAGTTTATTTCTCTAGTGAAATAATCTGTGGACACTGAATTTAGTAAACTAAAAGACTGATCTTGGCATTAACCCTCAAAGACCCCCTCACCATAAAAGTAAGAAAATTCTAACCTTTAAAATGTTGTAGGAGGCCTCTAATGCAGAAATGAACAGGTTTTTAAATTGATTTACATTTTAGTACATTTTTAGGGAAATGTTGTAATATTGCAACGTTGGGCTCTTGGGTAGCTGAATTTCAGTGTGTAATGCTTCTATAACCTTATATCAGTGGACTATATGATTAGATGCAATGATAATCGCACAATACTGATACAATAAGTCATATTTTTGTAAAATAATAATAGATTATATTTACAGAACCTGACCAACTAAATAAAAACTTTTGTCACTTGACTTTATAACTTTAATCACTTGCATGTAAAACTGTCATAACTTTCATCAGCGTATCAGAGTTCATCTCAAAGTCACTGTTCCCATTTTGGATGACACCAGTGATATATACACAAATGATGAGATGGTCTTTCCTGGCTGATGGCATACTTAAATAATAATAATAAAAAAAAAAACATGCTTTTTTTTTAGAGGTCGACTGATATTGGATTTTACCAATACCGATAGCTAGGTTGGACCACACTGACCGATACCGATTAATCGACCGATAATTTTTAAACTGGATATGTAAACTAAAACAGTGGTCTACTATCTAAAAAAGGGACTGAACCATACTTTGTTAAAGAATAAATATATTGATATTAATTATATATTTAAAAATATCAGTAAATGTTGAAATTAACACACTAACACTTAGTTAATGCTACATATGGAGTCATATTGTGAAGTGTTACCATTTCATATCAACAGTCTTTAAACATCTACACAATAGCCATAGTATTGAAATTACATCATATAGATATAGTTTACCTGCTTCTATTCTAGAACACTTGATGAATATCTAATCAAAATGACAAAATATTTTATTCACAGTGCAGCTTCCAGGTGAACTCGTATCAGTTATCACACCAGACGCGTCACGTTCAGTTCAAAGAGTGGTCTAAAACTGTTTATTTATTCACGAAACGGACACAAGTTTAGAATTATCAAAAAGCGGCATAGATGAGTTTGAAGTTCAGTGTTTAAAACAACAGAGCGAACGAAAAGAGAAAGCATGATCTATATTATAGCTCTCTATATGAAACTGATTTCTGATTTCTGATTCTGATTCTGATTTCTGAAACATACAGACTTTATTAGAGCCACAGAAAGAAAAATGTTTTACAAAAATGCAAAATACACACAATCTTCCAGCCCATGGCGAAGTCTATGTACATTTACGTCGATTTGGGACAGATATGATGTATTTAATGTAAAATACATTGTATGGGTCAAAATTAATATAACTTTTCTTTTATTCCAAAAATCATTAGGATATTATTTAAAGATTATGTTCCATTAAGATATTTAGTAAATTTCCTACCATAAATATATCAAAAATTAACTTCATTTGGACAATTTTAAAGGCAATTTCTCAGTATTTAGATTTTTTTGCACCCCCAGGTTCAAGATGTTCAAATACACTGTAAAAAAAAAAAAAAAAAAAAAAAAAAAAAAACAATTTGTTGAGTCAACTTAAAATAATTTGTTACCCTGCTGCCTTAAATTTTTAAGTACAGTCAACATAAGTTTATTCAACTTTTTAGATGATGTATAAATCTCAATTTCAAAAAATGTACTCTGTGACTGGTTTTGTGGTCCAGGGTCACATATAAAAACTAGGATTTTCAAATGAAGTTTCACACATGCAGTGGTTAAAACAATGCTGTATTTGTTTTGTACACATGCATACTGAACCAAAAGACCCTATTACTGTTTAAACTTCTGTAATGCAATTATACAAGTTCTACTGCATTCATGCATGCATGCATAAATAAATAACTATATTAGCATGTTTAATTGTGAGTTAGATCCTTTAACTTTAATTGGCAACTATAACAAAGTTGCTCTAGTGGCACTGAAAACACTTCTGGCTAACATTGCTTGTTCTTATGCAGTACAGGTGTTTCGTAGGCTTTCATCTGAAATATCTTCAGCCAGTTTCCATCAGCAATTTCACATAAGGCACATTGATACCCCAATAAGACAACATGGACAATGTGTGAGAGTGTATGGGCAGTCTGTCTGCTGAAGGAGCAGGGTTAGAGAGGGCCGGTGGAGTAGATGGCAACATGACTGATTTGAGTGGGCATTCAGGAAGCAGAGCAGAAGAGTGTTACCGAGAGGTGTTAATGAGACCCACACCCCTGAGACGCACACATTCACACAGCTACAAACACATTTGCATTATGTCTGTTGTCCTAACTATAAATCTCTGACATGTTGTGCCGTTCACTACAAATAAAACTGTAAGAACGTTCCGCATGAATCTTTTATCTGGTCTCTTCAGGTTTAACAAAAAAGCAGTAAGCAGAGTTTTAGATCGGCTCTAGAGGGACTGAAGGAAATAATTGTTCAGTGGGTGCGGGAGAACACGCCCGTGACACTTACATCAGCTCTGACAGGCAGGGCGCAAACGTGCGGGGTAATTTAGAGAGCCTACGGTAAATGGCTGCCATCTCTTTAGGACTAAATGACAAAACTCTACCCATTAGTGCCGCCCTAAAAGATGCCTGCCCAGAATGCAAGTGCTCTTAGCCTGGCAGTGGGAAAAGGAGTCAGGCCTGGCTTTGAAAGCGTCTCTCTTGACTGTCTGTCAGACCGACGTT
This sequence comes from Cirrhinus molitorella, assembly GCA_033026305.1. Lineage (NCBI taxonomy): Eukaryota > Metazoa > Chordata > Actinopteri > Cypriniformes > Cyprinidae > Cirrhinus > Cirrhinus molitorella. The sequence goes on from CM065126.1 coordinate 17,921,214, forward strand.
GGCTGGGCGAGATGGCTGACTAATGGCAGAGTGTTTGCCTAATAGCCCCGCTGCTTATCAAAGCCCCACCCGCCCCACATCCTGAGACGCATGTAATGAGAGGATGATGAAGAGACCAGCTGTGAGCTCAGACACAGGAGTATGCCTGGCCTTTATTCTCTAAGGTTGAAATGTTACAGGTGTGAAAGGATGATATTGAGCGAGAGAGCAACTTCAAAGTACAAGGCATGTTTAAGCTGTGTTTTGCATGAATGCCATTCATGGTATGTGACCATATGCAATGCATCTTTGTGGTTATCCACCTTAGTCAGAGTAGATGCCATATTTAATTTGATGTGCTTGAAAACAAGGCTTTGAGGGACAAAATCATATACCATACATTCAGTAGATTCACTGACTTAAGTCACATCTAATTTTCAACCTATCTAATATTCCAAACCCATAAAAAATTGAAGATCAAAAGATTTTTTTTTTATGAAACCTGACAGATTTCTGTACCTCCATTGAAAATCCATTACACCGAAACTTTCACACTTCAAAAAGTTCTTAAAGAGATTGTGTAACCTATAACCTATTTTTTACTGTGAAGAAGAGTATGGATGCACATGACTTAATAAAGACCTATTTGATCAAACTACTACTATGTCCGCTTAAAAGCATCCTGAGATGCCCAAAGAAACGTGCATTGATATGGACTACTGGCACAATACTGTGTGCATTTGCCAAGTTCAAGGCAGGGACCAGTATACTTATAACATCACAACCTTATGTCCGCCTTAATGTGTCCTATGTGACAGCAGACAAACCTTGCTGTGAAATGGACTGATGGGGCAATATGGCTATTTTTTGAGCCTTAATTTTGAATTTCATTAAAGCAATTTGTGGATTATGAGGCAGAATCCAGCCTCTTATTAGTTTGTCATTTACTGAAGGGCCTTTTTTAAAATGAGAAGCTTTGACCATATATGGGCCATTCTACAGAATTGGTTCAAAGTCAGTCTTTTCAACAAATGTTTTATTAAAACGTTTTCAGAGGTAAGCCAATAACAATTACAATTTTAACAATATTTCAAATGTAATTTTTGAGATATGTTGTATTTTAAATGCTATTTTTTAATTAGTTTAAATATACACTGAAACAAACAAATTTTTGACAAAACATTCCATGTTTCGGTCATGACAGCACAATATCGGTATTGACCGTAATGTTTTGGTAGCGACTACATCACATTACAGAATTTGAACTCGCATACTAAAACACTACTAAAATACTAAAAAAATGCATAACTGTACAAAAATGTTCTTTATTTTCCTCAAATAAAGGACTATGTGTTCCTTTTTGTCACTACCGGAACAATGAAGACATGTTTTGGTTGTGACTGTTTCGGTAGTGACAATTTTGGATACTTTTGAGCCTACCTCAATGATGGTAATCAGCACATGGTTAGCTAGCACAGTACTGAACAGTGGTACACATATAAAAACTAAATGTTATGGAATAACACTGAAAAAAGTGTGCTTAATTGCAGAAAAAAGGTGTCTGGTAATGACATTCCTTAAAGTTAAACACAGACTTTTGAAAACAATTTACCTCAAAATGATAGGGTCTATCTGCTCACACCATGTAGCATTGAGAAAGGGGGACACAGGAATATTTCCTGATTATAAATTTAGGGGTATAGTTAAAATCAGTCTCAACCAATGGACTAAAACATACACTGTTTCGGTAGTGACATGAAAAATGCCAATAAATTATAATTTTATATTGTATATATTAAGCTTACTGATATTTTGAACATTATTGTGGGTTTGAATAGATAATAGAAGGGTCTTCGTAAACGTCTAAGATTTGAATTCTTAAATGCTTTTTAAATGTGTTTTGGCTGTGATAGAATGAATGTTCAAACATGCTATTTTACAGATTAAAAGTTTTGAGAAGTTATGTACAGATGTACAGTACTGAGATGTTATGTATTGTTCAGGTGGAATATGGCTTTAAGGAATAACTGTTCTTATGCCACTAAGTGATGATATAAACCTATCTGTGTCAGAATGCAGAAAACGGAAACAATGTCTTTGTATTGTCTTTGTATCACAATAGATCTCAATTAATTCATGTGCATACATGCTCTTGTTTTCTCCGTTGTAAGATGGCAGAAGTAACACAACCAGAAACTGTAACTCGTGAGCTCGCAAAAAATTTTCTTGTGCGCACGCAAAAAGTTTCTTGTGAGAATGCGTAGTTAGGGGCTCTGTGGAATTAAACATGTCTTAATATGTGATGCGATCTGGCGGGTTTTCCCACATCGCTTACATTTTAGCTTGGAATGACTTGCAGTTGAGTAAATGATGACAGAATTGTAATATTTTGGGTGAACTATCCCTTTACGGCAAGTATAATTTTCTTGAGATCTCTTGTGAAAATGTTTAGACATGTTCTGATTGCTATCTATCCAGTCCCATAAAAATTAAATGTGGCGTCCTCCCTGACTGTTTGTATCTGAATCCAACTGTTTTTGCTGTGCAGATTGAGGAGGACACATGGCAGAAGTATTATCTGGAGGGAGTGGCCAATGAAATGTACACTGAGTACCTGTCCAGTGCCTTTGTGGGGCTTTCATTTCCTACAGTTTGTGAGTAAGTATGCTTCTGCTCTAAAGCATGAGAGGTTTACAGCACACCGTTACTCTGTATACAAGCACATTGTAGTAAGTATCATACATTCTGATTGCAAAAGATCAACATTAAAGGCTAATTTAAATAGCTAAATGATGACTTCTCTCTTTCAGGCTGTGCTATGTGAAGCTCAAGTTGTTGTTGATCGCTATTGAGTACAAGTCAGAGCAGAGGGAAAGCAGGTTTGTTCCCCTTTGCTTTTCAACTCAACCATTCACAATACACTGACCAAAGAGGGGCAATGCAGTTGTGTCCCTCATTGGTCCTACAGACCCCCTACAATATAGTTATCCTTTTTTACTCGCTAGACATTGTTGTAAGAAAAGGCTGGCAGGGTTTCATCATTAAATCTCTCTGCAAAGTAATCCAATCTGGTTTCAAAGTGAAATCGCTCTCATTGAGACAGCAGCATGTTACGTTCTGTCACTGGAGGAAGTTCGCCTCAGCTCGACTCTCACAGCATCACAATTGCCGATCACTGTCTGTAAGAGTCACCGTGAAGCCAAAGAGCCATGACATCTGCTCAGACTCACTGTGCTGTATTGATGAGGGTTTACTCTCAGAGTAAAGAGCCTTCTATCAATAGCACTCCTGTGGCATTCTGTTAAGTGACCCATTGGAACTAATAACATGAAGTACTCTGTCTCAGTAACTTCGACTTTGCCAAATCCCACCACCCCTTCCCACTTCCACAACCTGTGTTCCGATGTTTCTGTACACTGTAACTCTTACTAATACATTTTGTGTACACAGTGTGTACTAATGAGTGTGGTTTAGAACACAAGTTGGCCTAAAAACACACACGCATTGACCAAATATGAGCCAGAAGACCTAATTACGTTTGTTCTTTTTTTTATAATAGTGATGGGCGGTATGAGAGTATATATTATGGGACACAGAAATGTGTGTAAACATTATTGATCAGGACTACTTTTTATTATTTACATATCACAGAGCATTCCGTGCAGTAAAGTATGGGATGTGTGCCAAACAAGTTTCAAAATTCTGTTTGCTAAGTGATATTTGTTAGGCAGAATGCAGTTTACAGCTGCAAGGAGCATTTATGTGGAACTCCAATGAGTATTTGACATATTTTAGTATTTAATTTAAATGAGTATTTTAACATTGCTCATCTAGTCAATTTAGGCTTAAATGTCCATTTTATAATATTGTTTTAATGGTTTTTAAATCTTTTAAATGTAAAGTTAAAAGACAATAATAAAATAAAATGAATTTTATTTTATTTCTTTTGTTACCTATTTAATTCTCTGGATCATCCCAAAATAGCTTTTAACATTTATGTTATGTTTTTTAATATATAAACAATTTTCTTGTTTATGATATACATTGCTGTTCAAAAGTTTGGGATCAGTAAGATTTGTAATGTTTTTTTTTTTTTAAACAAGTCTCATAAGCTAATTGCATTTATTTGATCAAAAATGCAGAAAAAAGTAATATTATAAAAAAATCTTGCAAATGTTTGAAATATAATTTATTTCTGTGATGCATAGCTTAATTTTTATCAGCCATTTCTTCAGTCTTAAGTGTCACATGATCCATGATCCACAGAAATCATTCTAATTTTTTTAATTTATTATTAAAATTATCAATGTTGGCAACACTTGTGCTGCCAAATATTTTTTTGGAATCTGTGATACTTTTTTTTTTTTTTTTTTTAGGATACTTTGATAAATAAAAGGACAGCAATAAAATAGTTAAAATATAAATATTTTCTAAGAATATTAGTCTTTACTATCACTTTTTATCATTTAACATCCTTGCTGAATAAAAGTATTAATTTTTTTAGAGACTGAAAGAAAGAAAAAAATACTGACCCCATTCTTTGAATGGTAGTGTATATTGTACGATTTCTATTTTAAATAAATCCTGTTTTTTTTTTTTATCAATTTATTCATCAAAGAATGCTGATCAAATTTTCACAGGTTCCAGAAGAAAATATTAAGCAGCACAACTGTTTTCAACATTGATAATAAGATAAGAAGAAGATTTCTGAAGGATCATTTGACAATAAAGACTGGAGTAAGGATGCTGACAATTCATCTTTTTTAAAGTATATTAAAATGGAAAACCACTGTTTTAAATTGCAATAATGATTTACAATATTACAGTTTTTCCCTGCATTTTTAATCAAATAAATGCAGCCGTGATTAGCAAAAAACATTGAAAATCTTACTGATCCCAAACTTATAAATGGCAGCGTCTATCGTGTTAAAAATTAGATTTTGCCCATACCGCCCACGACTACCAGGTTTTGCCATATTGTCTCTCAGAGAGATCTGTATTCAGAACAGTTCTGAACTAGTTTTCTCTTTTTTTCACTCTCTCTTTTTGAATCGCCTGCTAAAAATGTAACAGAGAACCTTGTTTTTTCCTACAATATCATATTAAAGTGCCACTAATGTCCAGTATTCTCTGTGCCAACACACGCAACGACTGTAAAACAAAAGTTATTTTTTACAGTCACTCGGTGCGATACAGTTCATATAATTTGATTACATTCTAATGGATGGCTGTTAAACTTTGGTTAATACCTCACATAATGGCAAAACCTTTAGAGGGCACAACATTATCCTTCAGCGTAACTCTCAATTTGGTGTCTTGAGCTGGTCTAAACTTGAAAGCGCACTTTTGGATTTAGACCGTAATTTTTCCTTTGTAGGACAGTCGAGTTAACCAATGCGAAGTCTATTTTTTTTAATGGTGAAAGTGACTGTTTTGCCCTCTACTTTAGAGACTGACAGATTTTCCTGATCTTAATATGCAGATACAGATGACTGACACCTCGCTTCCTTTTTTCCCAGTCTATGTTTGATTTATAATGTTTTCTTGTTGTTTGCAGAAGCAGAAAGCGGTATGCCCTCTTCATTATCTCACCCCTCTACACTTTAGATCAACTGTGGGGAAAAAAGCTTAAGGATATTGTACCACCTCCCTCTCAAAAATGGCCAAAATCTCTCGCTATCTCTCATATTGTGATTCTCGTTGTGCTTAATGCACTAACTTCTTTGCAGGCAGAGAGCGTAGTCGCTATTGGTCGATTCACTTGTTTCTTCGTCTGTGCTGTTCACATATCAACACGGCGTTTATCCACTCCATGTTCGTTCATCTCTGGTTTTTGTTCTCGACTTCCTCTCCTCTCCTTTCCTTTTTTTTCCCTGTTTGATTATTTTTCAGTGTTCATCAGCTGCAAATCATTTCTGCCCGTGTCTTTTTCAGCGTTGTGCTCTCCATGCGAACAGTACTTCATGTTTTTCTCACTTATTTCGTTAATGCACCAAGATAGGAAAACAGCTGTACTCATTGCATTATATATATTGAAAAAAATACTAGTGTTTGTCCCTTAAGAACTGATGTGTCTCAATATGCTAAACACCAATTGGTTAGTAAAGGCCACACTATTCATGGCGACCATCTTTGCCTTTTCTGTCATTACCACTTTAACACTGTATTACGTTTGTGTGTCCTTGTGTGTTGGAGCGACTGTGATTTATATTTGTATTCTGTCTAGTGCGAGTGTGTGTGTGTGTGTGTGTGTGTGTGTGTGACTGATCTGTTTGTCAGTGTTTGTCTGAAACTGACGTTCATCATGTCCCCAAATGCCTGTGCGTCTCTGAGTAGATGTTTATGAAGTGAGGTCACTTCCTGTCAGTTTGGTGTTCTATACAACAATCCAACTGCACAGAAGTTACTGCAACAGTTTGCATCTACGTGCCGCTGTGCGGTGGCTGCACCTGCTCTCTTTTAGATGTGCCCTTGGTTGTGACGCTCTTGGTAACCGCATGCTCTGTCACGTGATGTGTGATGCTTGCTTTGTTTCCCATAATATGAGGTTTGATCTGAACTGACGTCACCGTTTCGATGCAATAGGCCTGCGATCGGCCTATTGCATAACGCTCCTGTATGATTTTGTGTCAAACGGTGTGAAAATCTCAAATTTGGGGAGCAACGTGTGTGAATATGTCCGTGAATGAGTCTGTTTGTATTCATCTTCTGAACGGCATGTCAAATGTGCTGCTTCGTGCTAAGGGGGCTATTTAATCAGATGTAAAGCTCAGTGATAAATAACCCAGTACAATGATTTCAAGCAAGACGGAGCACTTTTGACATTTTCATTAACTGACCAGCCAACTTCCGCTTTATGATGGATTAAATCCCCCTCTTTCGGCCTTCATTTCTGATGACGAGCCCAGAAGAAAGAATTTTGATAGACTGCATGTATCAAACAGTATTTACGTATATGGATTTTTGAGAGCCAGTGATGCTGGCCACCGTTTTGAGTCTGTGGAATAATAGTCCTTTATGTACCTTTCCCTTTCGTCTGGGCTCTCCGGCATTGGCGCTCTAGTCAGGCTTGGCATATGTCAAGTGTTGCAGCCGCCACTCAATTCATTGTTGATTCCTAACAACTGGCAACCATTGATGGCTGTGTTGTGTCGTCTCGTCTCTGTCTAATTAATGGGGAATGATACAGTGGTTCAGTAGTGGCTCTGTCTACATTGCTGAACCTCTACAGTTACAAACCAGACTCTCCAAAATATCTGGCAGAAGCTGCTATTGGATTCATAAACATCAAAAATTCCTCGCCCACCAAGGGAAGTCACACAGAGACACTGACAGCGCTAGCTTAGCTTTGACAGTGACTGGTATTTGTTCACAATAGCCTGGATTGAGCAGTCGCTAAGAGCAAAAACTCAGAGCAAAAGTTGTTTACCAAAAAAAAAGGTCATTTACTGAATTTGATTTAGAATAATTTGTCATTTTGACATCGAAAAGAACATTTTAAACCTATCAATTTTAATTTTGCAATTGCCATATTTACGTTTTGAACTGACTACTCATCAAGATTTTTTAATACAAGGATGCACTAAATTAATTATAAGTGACAGTAAAGACTTTTACAGTTACAAAATGTCTATTTCATCAAAACATTGAAAATAAGCATTGTTTCTTGAGCAGAAAATCAGTATTTTAGAATGATTTCTGAAGGATCATGTGACACTGAAGACTTGAGTAATGATGCTGAAAATTCAGCTTTGCATTACAGGAATAAATTACATTTTAAGTAATGTAATGTAACATTCAGTAGAAAACAGTGGGGATATGACAATATCAAAATCTTACAAAACGATAATATCTTATAAATAACTAAGTAAACTTAAGTCAGAAAAAGGTCAGTGAATTGACTTGTACCTGAACTTAAAACAGGACTCAACCCTCTTTTGTTTTAGGATGCCAAACAAAATCAGAATATAATAATAATAATAATAATAATAATAATAATAATAATAACAGCAATTATTATTCCTATGACAGCAATAGCCATATTTTGTAAAACAATTGCACTGTAAAATAAATGGAAATTAATATTTCATATGTATATAATTTTTACTTTACACTACAGTAGGGAAATTACAGTACTTTGCTCATTTCTACACTTGAATATATTTTAAATTTGGACTTCAGTAATGTTACCCATTTAAACTTCTAGCGGTCAGCGATTCATACTGCACTTTAAGTGTTTTATTTTGATGGAATTGGCAGCAGAGCTTTTATTTTGAAAGAAAACTCCAACTTCATTGAAAACAGACTTACAAAAACGTCTTACTACAAATCTAGTGAAATGATCTAATGTAATAATCATCTGCTGCGAAAATAAAGCATAACTGGTGACCGTTGCATTCCCAAATGTGTGCTAAACTCACAGCGCATGAAATAAACAAATTCATTGCATTCTCTGTGAACTGTAGTGCAGAAAACACAGGATCACGAGCTGATCGCCTGATTGAAGTGCACGCTTTGCTTTGAAACATGCAGCAAAAACAAAGTTGATGAAGGGATTAAGCTATATTGTGCTTTCGGTTATAGTTTGTTTGACAGATACTGTGTCAAAGCATAATGGCCCAAAACACAACTTTAAAGACATTTAATGTTAGAATAAAAAAATTTAAAATATATTTTTAAAACTACACTTCATATCATCATGTGACCACGATGATATAGAGACAGTTTTACTATCGCGATACCAATACCATATGATATTGATAATACCGTTACATCCCTAGAAAACAGTAATTGTGTTCAATTGTAATGTAAAGTAAAGTTAAACATGACAAATAAAAATCTAAAATAATAGAGAAACCTAACCAGTCAGTCCGTGACAGATACTGATTATTGGTGGCACAACCTCTGCCTCAGTGCTTATTTTTTAATAGGTTACACAACAACATTAATAAAAGTAATAACCATGGCTTATTAGTTGATGCTTTAATGTAATGATGATATTTATGACAATATTTTTGGAATTCCGCTTTCTTGTTTGCACAGTAGCAACTTCAGGTAAAACTGCATGGCTTGTATTGGCTTAGTTACGCTGCTGCCGCAGATTCAGAGACCCAGGATGCACCCTGAACTCTTGGTGGGCTGGTCATTCCCTTGCTTTCCACTGCACTATAGAAGGAATTAAATTGCGCTTCTGTGTGGCGATAGACCTCACACCATGAGTTTCTGAAGGCCTGTCGACCAGAACGCCTAGACTGTTTCCGGCCCAATTTTAATTCTTTCTTTTATCTCATCACCTAATCAATTCAATCTAAGACCATCATGAAAAAAAAAAAAAGAATTAAAATGGGCAAGCCATTCTGTTGTGTACTGTACTGTATATGTGTGAAACCAAGTGGCCTAAGCTGTATTTTTTAAATAGGTCCCTTTTGCTGCAGTTTTTTTTGACAAAATACAATCCCAGTATCAAAATTTGAGGCAGTATATGCATGTTTTCTCATCAGGCTTCTCAACAAGGTCCAAAAACAGATGTACCATTCCTCTTGATTAGAGTGTTTGAATGTGCAAGATTGATTTTCATGTTAATGACAATGACTCTTTTTTTTGACTGAACAGTATTCTGATCAACCCGGGAAATCATGTTAAGATGCAGGAGGGGACGTTGGGATTCTTTATCGCCAGTGATGCCAAAGAGGTGAAAAGGTAATCATCTCCTCAGTCCATCAAAAAAAAACTTGTGCTCTTGTATTTAATTTTTCATTTTTAAATACAAGTGAAAAGTGAAATGTGAAGAGCACACTTGAAGCAGAATGTTCAATTCTTTACTCTTTCTTCAGAGCATTTTTCTACTGCAAAGCATGTCATGATGACATCACAGATCCCAAAAGGATTAAAAAGTGTGGCTGCAAGAGAAGTAAGTACATCCGTCCATCGCTCGTCTGAATGTTTGAACGGAAAGTGTCCGCCAACTCTTTTTCACTTTGTAGGGCACTGCTACGTTGTGTAACATGTCAGATGTTGTTTCTTTTGAATTTTAGCTTTTTTTTCTCTCTTTTTTTTTTTTTTGTTACGTTTTGAATAAAATAATAGGTTGATGTCAGGCTCGAAAAAAAAAAGAAACTTGCAAGGCAGCAAACAAATATTGTTTGAAGTTCAGATTTTTTTTTTAAGTTCACAGTTTTGCTTTTCTATTCACATACTATTTACAAAAAAATAGAATCACACTTCGCATTTAAAATATGTTTTAAGCAACAACTTTAGGGTGACTTTAGGGCTTACATTTGAAAAGAGCCAATCATTTTACAATTTTACCCCCCTTTTTTCAATTACTTGATTGCTCCCATAGCCTTATAGTAAAGTGTAGTCAGATATGTGCTGCTGAATCTTAACAGAAACAATAGACCATCTGAGTATTTTTACATACTTTTTGATGAATACTTCATCACACTACTCATTTGATAGTCATGTATGACTATAACTGATTAAAAACACTACGGTTCGAAAAGGGTATGATTTTGACAGAAATGAATGTTTCTATTCAGAAAATACCCATTTAATTATAAAGTAAAGAAAGTAAAGCCTTTCACATTGTTTAAAATAAATACATAAATGAATGCTGTTTTTTTTTACTTTCTATTCATCAAATGATCCTTGAAAAAATAGCAATTTCTACAAAAATATTAAGTAGTTATTTTCAACACTAATAATAAGAAGAAATGTTTGTTGCACAATTAATCTACATATTAGAATGAATAGAATGATTTCTAAATGATCATGTGACACTAAAGACTGCAGTAATGGCTGCTAAAAATGTAGCTTTACCATTACAGGAACAGGTTACATAAATACACTGCTGTAAGTTTGGGATCATTAAGATTTGTAAGATGTTTTTTAAAGAAGTCTCTTATGCTTATCGTGTCTGCATTTATTTGGGAAAAAAAACTGTAATATTGCAAAATGTTATTACAATATAAAATAATGGTTTCTATCATAATATACTTTAAAATCTAATTTATTTTGGCCATTACTCTAGTCTTAAGTGTCACATGATCCATCAGGAATCATTCTAATATGCTGATTTGTTATCAGTGTTGGCATCAGTTGTGCTGCCAATTTTTTGGATTCTTTGATGAAAAAAAAAAAAAAGTTAAAAAGAGCAGCATTTATTCAAAATATAATATTTACTAACAATATAAGTCTTTGCTCTAACTTTTTTATGAATGTAACACATCCTTGATGAATAAAAGTATTTATTTAAAAAAAAAAAAACTGACCATAAACTTTTGAACTGTAGTGTATATTGTTAGAAAATATTTATATTTTAAATAAATGCTGTTCTTTTTAACTTTTTACTCATCAAAGAATCCTGAAAAAACATATAACAGGTTCCAAAAAATATTAAGCAGCTCAGCTGTTCAACATTGATAATAAATCAGCATATTATAATGATTTCTGAAGGATCATGTGACACTGAAGACTGGAGTAATGATGCAGAAAATGCAGCTTTGATCACAGGAATAAATTAGATTTTAATGTATATTAAAATAGAAAAAACTTTATTTTACATCGTAATAATATTTCACAATATTGCTTTTTTCCCCTGTAATTTTGATCAAATAAATGCTTGAAACATTAAAAATCTTACTGATCCCAAACTTTTGAACAGCAGTGTGTATTAAAATATATTGAAACAGTTATTTAAAATTGTACTTATATTTCACAATGTTACTGTTGTAACTTTATTTTTGATCAAATGAATGCAACCAAGCATAAGAGACTTCTTTCAAAAAAAAAAAAAAAATCTGTAAAAAAAAAAAAAAAAAGGCTGTAGTGAAGATAACCGATGATGTCATCAAATTTTGTTTACATTTTGAATAATAGAATGTTCAGCTGTCAGTGGAAGATTTTCACACTTTAATCTTAAATTTCTTAAAGCCTGGCTCACACTACAGGATTTTTAAAATCCTAACCGGTTATGAAATCTGGTTGCAGTGCACACATCAGGAGAATATTTGCAGATTATCTTCAAATCTTAAACATGCGCGCACTACAATATTTTAAAATCGTGGCACATAACACACTACAAGGTATTATTAAGATTATCATGCCAGAGGGACCACCTCACATGATCTCACGCACCTAATGTTTACATATGTTAGTTAGCGTGCTAGCAGCTTTCTGCACTCACCCCACCCCTTCTCTTTGTCCTTACGGTTGCGATATGTTTTCTACACATCATTCAGACAGTGTTACTATACAAAAACTCAAGAAGCAGTTTCCTCCATCTTCACTATCCACAGACCCCTACAGCAGCTGTTTTGCGGTTGCGCATTGGCTGTTGTGAAAGTACTGATGTAATCATATAGTCGTCATTATCCTGATTTAAAATCCTAAATATCAAACGTGTTTGATATAAGTCAAGGCAGCCCTGATTTGTGTGCGGGCAGATCGGGAGGTGTAAGATTCGATCTGTGAATGCCTCACACCGATCGAGGTGCTTGACAAGATTTTTGCTCCAATTCTCGTGAGGGGAAAATCAGGGCTTAATCGGGCTAAAAATCCTGTAGTGTGAGCCAGGCTTAAGTGTGACAAAAATTGATGTCATGTTTAAGACCACAATTACCCACAAAACACATTGCTGCCTTGCAATCAGCCATACAAAAGAATAAGGGGAAAGCAATGAACTGTAGAAACTAGTGACTTCATCTAATCAGAGGCCTAGAAAAGGAGGGATAAAGATGACAAGGTGAAAGAGTGAGACTCTTGAGGAAAGCCAGCCATCAGCATGCTAATGGTGTAGAGAGATACAGATGTAGAGAGGGAATGACGTGATTAGCAGGGCTGAAGAGAGAGGCTGTCAGCTCACGGTGGCGTCAGTAGGAGAGAAGCGGAGGTAATGACACCAGTCAGGTGGAAAAACAAAAGGCAAGAGCAGCTTGGCCCACCCTCAGCAGACACACCGAAAACACACTCCTGGCTCAGGATCATTTTACCAATCATATCTACCCTGTTTACCCAGAACGCCCAGCGCAAGTGGCGTTCGGACGCGCCACTGTCATGTCCCGCTGCCTCAGACCGGCGAAAACACTTTCTGACAGGAAGTCACTGAAGTAGAAGAGAGATTAATAGCTCAGAGTGTAGTCCACTGTCAGAGCAGCTCCTGCAGACATTTATATTAGCTGATGTACAAATGTATTTACTTAAACAGCCTCTTAATTATATATAGATGTGGCAGCACCTAAATGTTTGTTTTCAGTGCTAATCTCGGCTTGGTAGAAGGAAGCAATATTTATGTTAAGTAGAGCGTACATTAACCTTAATGTTGGAATGATGCATTGTTATTACATGACCTATATAAGCATTTGTCCAAACCAGTTAGCCACAAGATGAATAATGCAGCTTCATTGTCAGTGACCTTTCACTGTGCACACTTAAATAGCTGCCTTTACCCTTGCTTATTTATTTTTGTTTACATTCATTTAATTATTTTAAAATTTTATATGATGTTTCAGACTGCTATAGTCTCTTTTGAAGGCTGCAGTTACAATTTAAGACAACTGTTCTATTTTTAAAATATTTTAAAATGCTCAATTTTCAGCATCATTTCTCCAGTCTTCAGTGTCACATGATCCTTTAGAAATCGTTCTGATATGCTGTTTTGATGCTCAAGAAATGTTCAGTTACTTAACAGTTACTTAATGTTTTTGTGGAAACTGTGACGTTTTTTTCAAGATTATTTGATGAATAGAAAGAACAGCAAATATTTGTAACTTTTAAACAGTAGCTATTTCTTTATTCTCTTTTTTTTCATTCCAATCAAATGTTTTTTAATAATATGCACTCTCCCAAAACCGAATGTCACCTGAGAAGAGGCCAGTTAAGCCTCATAGTAAAGGAGATGAGGTTTCCATTGCTGTAATGGAAGTTTGTGTTCTTTTATTTCACCCTCTTTATGATCATTGACATACTTCTTGATGTATTTCCTTCCTTGCTGCCTTGGAATACCGCCTCTTTATTTAAACCTCTCACTGGTAGTGACATATTGTGAGTAAAAACGGGTTTCCTGTGGCCCAGAGTACAGTCTGACTGTCTCACTCTGATAATAGTTCTATATATATCTATATATATATCTCTATATATATGTTGCATGTATCAGTCTAGCTGCTGCATCCCTCCTACGCCTCATCTCTCCACTGTCCTCAGCCCAAAACAATACAGCAGAATTTACTGGCCTGAAAATGACCCCTCCAAAGCAGTCTTTAACAGGAGAGAACAATAAGGCCATGACCAATAACGCCATTCCTCCCAAAGATTTACTCACAGCACCGTTCTGAAACCGGAGATTCATTTCAGAGGTTGTTTGACCCGTTCCGAAACTCAACGAAACCCAATGAATGTCATGACGATCGAAAAAGTCAAACAAACCGATTGATTTTGCTACTATTAGTCATGGACTTCACGAGTGCCAAGCGGGGAGGTTAAGTCCACTTGAATCCGTCCCTTCACTGTCAAAGGCAATTTTGCATGCTGCTGTATTTTCAGAGAGCGGAAAGAGTTCTGTGGGAAGTTCTTCAAATTCTTAGACTTAACGAGCATCGTCTCCAAAACACAATCAAAACAATCTGGTCTCCCTCTTGCCTACAGCCTCCCCTTTGTCTCCACCGCCCGGCCCCTGCCCAGCCTCTCAACACGACACACAACAACCATCAGCAGAATTGAAATGTCCTGCATTTCAATTCTTTTCAGTAGTTGGGCCCTTTTTTACTCACTGCCCTCACTTATAGGTGCATCTCTCAACGTTAGGCTCACGGTGGTGTTGACCTTTGCTGTTCACAACGTTGGCCACTAGATGCCACTGTAGTTCTACAAATGAGATCGGAACAGAATGGGAACACTGAGGTCCTCCTGAACCTATTTAGCAAGATTGCTTTCAGCCAATGTGCAATGTAGGGTCTTCTCACTTGTCACCGTTATGTAGGTCTCCCCAATGAGCCAGGGTGTTGTTCGCTTTATATTGGTTTACAGATGGAGGCATGTTTGTAATATTAGCTTTTTTGTAAATATAAGCACAAAGTATAAGCACATTGCGGATATGTTCCTGTCCATAACATACCATGCAGCCACTATGGGAAGTTGGAGGGTGAGGACAGATGTTAGGGGTGCTGAGAGCATTCTTGCTAAATCAGGTTGTCCTGTTAAAGAGGCTTCAGTAATTAGGCTCTCTGTGTAGTCATGTTCAGTCACTCACATCGTCATGTTGTCTTGTGTCTCTTCCGCCCTCCATGTCTTCACTGACTAACATAACCACATACTATGTGCTCCGATGAATGTCAACCCCCAAACTCTGAAGCGACAGATTTCAGCATGAAATTAAGTAGAAGCCCCGCTGCTGCATGTTTTCGTATTGCCTTAATCTGTTTCAGCCGCGTAAACAGTCGACCGGGCTTTCGTTTCGAGAGATACGACCGCGGTCGCCTCCCTCTGCATGCCTGTTCTCCTTAATTTCAGCTCTTCTGCATGGTTCTATACGAATAACAGTCCCTGAGGTTACGGCTCTAAAGGCCAAGTCGTTTACCGTATTATCTTTCCAGCATACAACTGAAATTGGCCTCTTAATTCGGGCTCATAACCTCAGATGGAAGTCAAAAGCAGGCTTCTCCCTGTGGATTGTTTGCTCTTTTAAGGGTGCCAGACTTGATTATGGTCCGTTAGCGAGGTGGCACCGGGAGAATGCATACCGAGGACTTTTTTTAGTCCGACTCACAGCAATCAAATGCTGCTATAGTCTCTCACCACAGCTCCTTTGAGAACCAAAAAAAAGATGAAATGCATACGTACACGCCACGTACTGTATGTTTGAAGCAAATGCGCAATGCATGTGAAAGCATCTTCTAATCAGGGACCGAAGAAGTAGCCTATTGGCATGTTACCACACAAGCTATCCCTGTTTGACGAACAGAGTAGAGCGACTACGTTAGAGCCTGTAGCACGTTGTGATGTTGATAACCTGCTGCTGCATGATGGGATACAGGTACGTGATCCTCTCTTTTAGATACAGAGGATGTTATCCAAAGAGGTTTTGCTGCTGAACACATTCACCCATTCCTCTCTGCCTGAATGTCCCTCGCCCCAACCCCTGATCATATTGTCATATCTGACCTTTTGACCTTTTATGACATGATCAGCCTTAGGGCACGGCTTGACCCCGATGAGACGACTGCCTCCTGCCAAAACAAGATGTTTTCAAAATCTGATTTGGTACGAATCTTCAAATTCGGATCGAACTCAACTTCTGCAGTGTGAACGCAGTCGAAAAGCGAATCGGAAGCGGGAGCGCAGCGGTCCATCTGCGGGTCAAGTCTGTCAGAGCTTGCTGCTAAGGCATTGCACTTTTTTGTTCCTGTTTGAAAAAGTTACCTTCAGACTTCCCTGGTTGAAAAACTCTTTTGATCCTTGCCATTAACCTGCTGCTTTCCTCTCCTCTCATCCAACACATGACTGTAGCCAAGATGTCCGTCTACAAGCGAATGAAACTGGCATGTTGTTTTGATTGCGGGCGCTCTGAGCGCGACTGCTCGTGCATGTCAGGCAGTGTACATAGTAACATGGACAGTCTTCAGAGGGCCTTCCCACTTTCTTCTGTCTCTGTTCATGATTGCTCAACCAGTTTACGTGCCTGTAAGTTCGATCGCCAAACCACATGCCGTTCGATGTCCGTGACCTGTGAGCGTGTGAGTGTGCGTGTTTCATGTGCCGTGTCTGTTTCGTTCCTCCATTGTTTCCGTATATGTGGCTTTATTGGTTGGTACACTAGTACATATTCTTTTTCGTTTGGTGAATTGGTGGTAGTTGAAGTGACGTGGCTTTTCTGTGTTAGTGCTGCAGTAGGTGCAGTTGGCGCATGCTGTGTTAGTGGAGCACTTGTGCAGTGCTGGTGACCTTTTTGCAGTCACTGTTTTTGGTGTTTACACTTTTACATGGCAGGTGTACATGTATCTGTTAAATAACTATATGATGTGCTTTTAATCGAAACATCCGTGGGCTAGTTGTGTGACACGAATGATGTTTTGACGGTGTTAAATGAAGACCTTCTTTAGATTAAGGAAGATGCAATCAAATGCCTAACTGTTTCTTTCCACAGGCTCAAACACTGGATACCCACAATCCTTTGGTCTTTGAATTTTGAATGTGCTCAAAAGCCATCTTTCCCAGTTTAAAAATGTTATAAACAAGCAAACGTCTCACTTCTCAAGATCCCTTTTGACTATATTTGTTCACTGAGCAAAATTGGAAGATATCAGTTAATTAAAAAAAGTCTATCATTTACTCAAATCATGTTAAATTTGCAAGCCAAATGCTAGATTGAGATTGAAAGGGATCTTTAGTGAGATTCTTCTGTTCATAGAGTGTAAGTATATACTGGCAATGTGTTTTCTGCTATTCTTGGACAATCATGTTTTACAACCGCAAGCCATTAATGCCTCCACCATTTCCACTGGCTGAAATAAAACCTCTTCCTTCGGTAAAGTCCACATTTAGGTGCAATTGAAAAAACAAAACAAAACAAAAAAAAACCACGTCAAACTCTCCCCCTTTCCACAGGATCTGATCCTCCTCGATGATTTTCTCTTAGCCAGCAATCAGGGGAGAAAAAGTCAATGTGCTTTATTTAATGCCTTGTATACCACAGTGGGACTGTCAGGCTCAATGGGAAAGTTAAAAAGAGATCTCCTGACAGGAACTCAATTGAGATGGCGGTGACTCAGGCTATTGGATGAGGTCAGATGACTGAAGCAGTTAGTTGTGTAAAGGACAGCGCCGAACAGGGGTCTTCTCATTAAGCCGTAGCAGATGTGAAATACTAAAGCGTCTGTCAATTAGGAATGGCAGCGGTGCGACCTACTATAAAAGCAGGGGTCAGTTCAGGCGATCGCATTTCCTCTACAACTGCCTTCCGACTGTTCGCCACATCAGCTTAGATTAGCATCAAACCCTATGATGAGGTTGACTTTGTGTCTCGTGTTTTGGTCTGCGGTGATATCCCTGGATACCAGTTACTGGTCATTACATAGTTACTGATCTCTTCACGTAGCGTCATCCTTCGTTGGTTTTCACTGCTGCCGTATTTTCTGAATTGAATGTGTTTTCCCCGAGACTGACAGCTAATGCCAGCTGCGGATTTGTTTTGACTCTCTCATTGGTTTCGTCTCAGATCTAGCATTACATCTCTATGATGAGGAATTCATAAAGTTCCTCCATCTGACTCTAATTTTGCTTGGTCAATAATGATTTTCCGATGCACATCATCACGTTATTGACCTTCTCCGGAATATTTGTTAACCAGTGTTTGTCTCTAGTTCAGCACGAGTTTGCCCAGCTAAGTACCCTCTGCTCCTGTTTAAATTAAAGCAGCAATTGGCAAGATTCTATGCACAGATTCTGGGATATTGAGAGAAATAACAACAACTTTCTTATTTAATGGATTTATTTTAATTGATTAATTATAATATATATTTAATCTATATTTATTTACTACATTTACTGTATATTTTATTCAATGATAATGTGTGTCTCATTTTAATGTAGTGTAACTAGAATACTAAAATAACTAAATACTAAAACTGAAATGAAATCTAATAATAAAAAACTACTAAAAATGAAAAACAACAAAAATACTGTAACTTTAAATTAGGAATAAAAATGGAAATTGAATTTTTTTTTCAAAAGATTCAAAATATTATAAAAAAAATAGGTAACACTTTACAATAAATTGTTAACATTAGTAAATGTATTAGCTAACATGAACGAACAATGAAGAATACATTTATTACACTATTTATTAGTCTTTGTGAAAGTTTGTTCATAAAAACAGTCATTTATGGTTTGTTCATGTTAGTTCACAGTGCATTAACTCATGTTAACAAACACAACTTTATGATTTTAGTAATGCATTAGTAAATGCTGAAACTAACATTAACTAAGATTAATAAATGCTGTAGAAGCATTTTTAGTTCATGTTAACTAATGTTAAGTAATTAACCTTATTGTAAAGTTTTACCATTTTATTTAATGTTAATGTATCTAAATGATATATTATATATGCACATTTTTATATATATATATGTATATATGTGTGTGTATATACAAGCTGAAATACTAAAGCTAAAATTAAAACTGTAAAATATATTTCAGGTAACATTTATTTCAGCTTGTTTATTTCCGCTTGCAGCATTTCACAACATGCAACTTGAAATAACTAAAAACTGACATAAAAATTAATAATAAAAAATGTATACAAATTACAAAAAAAAAAAAAAACAATTACTAAAACTAAATTCAAAATTCAAAACGGAAAATTCAAAAGATTCAAAATATTATTAAATTGTATATATGTGTATATATTTAATATGTATATATTTTTTTCTATATAGTTTATTTTTATGTATATTTGTTTTGTGGCTGTGTTTCACACTGCAAGTATATTATTACCTTTATTTAAAAAGCCACAGTGGCTTCCTCAGTGGCTACAACTTCTATTTGTATGTTTATTTTACAGCAGTTTTCCTAAAAAATATGATTATAATATTTGTTCTTTTAAACACATGGTGTAGAACTTCTACCTTTTTATCTATCTTTATCTATTTCTAATTTTCACATCAATTAAATTGGCAACTTTTACATCTTAAACTGGCGATTTAGTGGCACTCTCCGCTAAATTGCCGAGTATGTGTTCCCACACCCCAAATGGGTCAGAAAGCATAAATATCACCACATCCCTGCGCTAAGCATGATATGGTGGTCTTATACCTGCACATTATAGTAGCCCAGTTATTGCTGAAATAAATACTACTCCCCAGGATGCAGTAATTTTGCTGAATGCATGAAACGCGTGGCAGTAAATGCACTCTGTCTTACAGAAGTAATGTTCCCAGATGGGCGCTTTCTCAAACAGCCCTCGTGCACTTTTTATTCTTATTCTGTGCATGCATCACTCAGGATGGTAATGCTCCTTTCTGCCAAAGCCAGACAAAGAATTATTAGTATGAAAATGAGATGCGTGAGAAGTCGACACTATGTCTTTCTTGCTCTCTTTTGGCTGCAGAAAGTCGCTGACAAGGAGTAGGGCACAATGGAGCACTCATTATAGCTCTTGTGCACTGCACACTATTAAGAAGAGTTTGTTATCTCTGCAAGTGCAGGCTTTAGGGAGCAAATATCCTGAACGAGTGAGTTAGCTGCCTCCGCTCTAAGTTACAATGACAATAACAGTCCCTCCGCTCCACCTGCCGAGACTTATCCCCTCATTACACGAGCTTTAAAGACTCTCAAGGTGCTCAGCATCACAAAGGGTATTAATTCCTGTTTTGAACTTATGAGCCTTCGCAAGGAAGTTTCCAGCAGGGCAATCCTAGACATGCCTGTTTTGTAAACAACAATCGCCTGGCACACTGAGAGGGGTTGCGGCTTTTTGGAGTCTTCGGGGCATTTTCTTCTCTTACTCCTCTCCTCCTGCCTGCTCCGGTTGGTTGTGGAGTTTGCCGAGGATGTGACGAGTGTGGCAGGGCGGGGCGGCGCAGCCCAGAGAGTGGATCTTGTCCGCTCCTTGCAGGGTGAAACTCAGCACCGTCGGCTCTTATGCAGCCTGACATGAAAATTATGTTTGCATTTTCATTTCCCCAGCTCAGCTGGTGTGTCATGAAACTCAACCTGACAGTTCCTTACCACCAGGCAGGAGCAGGGCCGGTCATCCCCTCCGCCGTGTAGGACAGATGCTAGCCAGAGAGTCGGCCGACTCTTCCTGCGCCCGCAGATCGCAAGCGACATATGCCAGGACCGGCGCGGGGCCCCTGCTTGAGCGCTTGTGTCACCGCCCCGCCCTGGGCCTGCGCCGTGACCTTTATGGCATCAGATACAGTACTCATAACTAAAGATGAGACTTTGCAACGATGGGGGCAGCAGTACAAAGCAGGCTACATGCATCCAAACAAACATTCTGCATTGTGATTGTACATACATTTTCACATGCAACATATGACTCAAAGGGATAGTTCAATGAAATTCTGTTATTAATTACTCACACTCATGTCGTTCCAAACCTGTAAGACCTTCACTCATCTTCGGATTAAGACATTTTTTATAGCATTTTTATTTCGTATTTTGACCCTGTATAGACGGCAATGCAACTGACATGTTCAAGGCCCAGAAAAGTCCTGAAGTCAAAATTATCACTTAAAACTCATTTTTGATCCTCAAAATGACATATTTAATTATTTTCTCATGCCTTAAAACAGCTTGAATGCACACTATTTTGCCCCTATTTTTCCTTCTGATGAACAAGTTTGACTACTTTAGTAATTTCCATAAATACTAATCTTAATGTTTAAGCATATAATGCAATTCTAATTTTATAGCAAAAGTTTGGTCAGGACCCTTTTTTATTCTAATATGATAACGCCTCTGTGTATAAGGCAAGGTTCATAGAGAAATGTTTGATTCAGTCAGTGTGGAAGAACTTGACTGGTCTGCATGAAGCCAAGTCCTAATTTCAGCTGAACACCTCTGGTGTGACTTTAAATGCAGACCTCGAGACAAAAACTCACCAGTGACTTGTGCATATGGGTACAGTCATTTTAGACACTTCCAAAACTGAAGCAACAGAGATGGAAATACAGTTTATAAATACACAAATTATGCTTCCATCTTAGTTGTTACAGTTTTGAAAGTGTTTTTTTGAGTGATGAGTTTTTGGCTCAAGGTCTGCATTTAATGTATACACAGAGGCTTTGTCATGTTAGAATAAAAAAATGGCCCTGTCCAAATCCTGTCCTAAAATTAGAATTTAGAATTAAGATTAGTACTCGTGGAAATTACTAAAGTAGTCAAACCTGTTCATTAGAATGGGGTGTCCCAATACCTTTGTCAATATAGTTTAACTCTACCCCTCTTGCCTCATTTACTATATGCGGATCTATGTATATGCAAATTAGCAATTAGCTCCACTCACTCACACCAGCCAGAGGCCCTTGATCCACTAACAACTGAACTTTAGTAAATGTGATATAATGGCTATACACAGATAATGACTGATAAAACTATGTTTTTACAAGCGGACAACTACAGTGGGTATTGTAACATTCATCTAAGTTGCACATGTGTTTGAAGTGTGAACGCTAATGCGGGAGAGGTGCGTCTGACTCTGGTTTGCGGCTACCCGTTTTGTGCTGGTAATCTTATTGGTATATTTTGCATGCTAATTATAGAACTCTTTGGGAAATAATACATTTTATTTGGTATAGCGCCTTTAAAAGAGTACTTTCTCAAAGCGTTTTACAACACAAGCAAACACAACAATCCAAAGTAATACACAAAAATACAAAATAACAATCAGTTTAAAGCAGGACGAAAGTAAAACGTTTTAAGACAAGATTTAAAATTTCTAAGGAATTTGCTTCCCTGACGTCACCTGGAAGATAATTCCACAATTTGGGGTGTAAGCTAGAGTTTTAAGGAGAAAATACTCAGCAATGGTGTTAATTAATGGATTGGTACATGGTTTGTCTAAAAGCATATTAAAAACTCAGTGTTCGACATGTGTTCACGAGAGTAGCATGACGCATGTGTGTGGTGCTTTTCACACAGGAGCCAGCATTCTGCCGTAGAACATCCATCTCTCTTAGCTTTTTGTCTGTATATTGTGGTTCAAATAAGTAACTCTGGGCAAAAAATTGTCAGTCATCCAGTCTCTCGAAAACTTCAGACATGTTTCCGAAGGCTATTTTATGTACAGTGTGCATTGTATTCTGCTTGTAAAAAAGGCACAGCGCACCTGGGTTCTGCATTTCCAGAAAGCCGGTTCCTCGTAGCTTCATAACATTACTATTAACCTAATTTACCGATGTCCTTACTACCTTAAATGTGTCAGCTGTCTATGCAGGGTCAGAAAGCTCTTGTGTTTCATCAAAAATATCTTAATTTGTGTTCCAAAGATGAACAAAGGTCTTACGGGTTTGGAACGACATGAGGGTGGGTAATTAATGACAGAATTTTCATTTTTGGGTGAACTATCCCTTTAAAGACGAAATCGACAGTATTTACTTCCTCCTTTATGTGCAAATAGTCAAATAGTTTCCAGTTTTTTTTTTTCACATTTTACCAGGTTATGTCATTTAGCCTGTGCAGGCAATTGGATAAAATTAACCAGAATCTATAGCTACTTTTTACAACCCATTTAGTAACCAGTAGATCCACTTAAGTCAACTTAGTCAACATTTTTTAATATTCTTCTTAAAATGTCATTATTAAATATTGATGATTTAATATTGAAATATGTTTGGTAATTAAAAACAAATCTGCAATGTAAGTTATTAATTACATTAATATTAATATTGTTTCACTCAGAAATACACCGCAGTACAGAAACAGCAGTTCATAAATTTAAAACGTCAATTCATGTTTACTTTAATGACTAATGTTGTTTGCTCTGTCACAAGTTTATAGCATATACTAATCTTGATTCTCCCAGCATGCCATGCCTACAGTTTGGCGTTCATCCGCAGTTGACAAGATAGTAATTACCGATCAAAAATGATCAGCCGGCAGCGTTTAATTTTTACAGAAGCAATTAGGTGATGGGAAACATCTGTAATTTGTTGTTTAACTATTTGCTTAAGCCTCAAGATTGCTAACATCTGTTTGATCGGTTTCACTGGTTTTCATCAAACTGAGTGTCAAGGATAAAATTATGAGTTATCAAAGGGTTCTCTTTTCCCCAACCCGAACTCCAAATACCATAATGATCCTTGCGAGGTTGTTAGGATTTGGGCAGTATATTCGTCATAGGTCTTTGGACGCAAATCCAACGTTTGACTTTTAAAAACGGATCCGTGCTGTGGAAACACTGAACAGGCAGCTTGATTTTCACCGCTTCATTTAAATCCAGTCCCTCCACCAATCATCTCTTTTGTTTTTTGTTTCTTTAATCATCTCCTGCTTATGTCATTATCTTTGCTTTAACTGCTGTTAACTTGACTTTTCGTCCTCTCTGTCCTTGTGTGAGTGTGATGTACTGTCTTTCTGCTGTCTCTCTCACCCTCATTCTCTCTCTCTCTGTCTTCCTCTCTGTATCCTCTCATTGGTCTCTGCGTTCCCCTCAGCCAAATATAAGTTTAACGGATATGTCAGATCACGTAAGTGTACTTCTCTGTTTTCCTCATTCCCTCATGCAACCTGCCTGCTTTGGCTCTTTGCTTTTGATTTTACCCCCACTAGCATTACAGCACAAAAGCTGCCATCCTCAGCTCTCTGTAGATTACTGGGGATTGATGGGAAGGGGGGCCGCGATGACAGTTTCTCAGCACTGGGTTCTGGTCAAATGCATCAGAGGGGCTGCTCGACTTTAAAACATGTGCATGAGAAAGGTCAGGTGCTGAATAGAGGCATCCATATGAAATCCAGATGTTGCATAAAGAGCTCTGTGTCCTTGCGAGGGATGATTGAAGAGCTAGAAATGCTGTGAGGTATTGCACATGTGAAGATTCTTAGAGATGTTTCTGCATTGTGACGCCACCACCAGCAGATGGAGCTACAACTCCAGGGAAAATGGGAACGTGGCGGCAGTCTGGGGTTCGGTTCACAGCTGAATGTGTTTTAGGAAAATGAGAGCTTTAGCTTTATTGCTATTCAGTTTCATTTCATATGTGTTTTCATTTCATAACGTTTTTAAATGTTTTGTTATATTTCTAAATCTGGAGGACAAAACAGGTTTAAAAATGCAAAATAGTTTCAAAAAGACATCTTATAATAATATTGTTAATAATTAGGAAAATGTAATGTGATTTAAAAATGTTCGCATGCATGCTGAATTGACTTATTTAGAGCAGCTGTAAAATGAGATAAAGTTTTAAAATGCATTTCTCACAGATGTATTTTCTATAATTTAACAATGGCCTTGATAAGAATGCACAATTGTGGCTCGTCACAGGATTTGCATTTCATAAAGGGACAGTTGCCGTCTGGATTACTGTAAATCCACAGTGAAAGTGCCACAGCGGATGTTCTCTGTATAATGCTACTCGTGTTTGACAGGGGCCAGATGAATCCAGGAGTTATCTGTGGCGGCCTTTAAATCTATGCGGCAGCTGACGGCAGAAATAACCATCTATTTATTGCTCTGAGCAAGGTTTGGGGAGCGGGCGGAAACTGCTTTTCCACTTACACCAGATATTGGTTAACCTCTTGCTTTTTATGTAGATAGCATTAGGCTGGAGTCTTATGGCTGGGGTTGCAGGCTGGAGCTTGATAACTCCCTGTGTGAAACACTTTAGGTCTCTTATACACACCGCGTTCTCCCGTCTGTCAGACTGCAGATTGTTGTTATTTTGGTGTTTTTCGTGGCTTAATCTAAGACATTTTCACATATTGTGTGAGGTATTGATTTTCACACATTTTAGATACATTGTTCCAACAAGGCTTTTCCCTCGTATATTGAGGCAGAATGTAAAGAGATTGCCGTGTTCCCTTGTGCGAGCACATCCCTACCTGCTCTGTGACCTGATTCGTTGTGACTGTGATCAGGAATAGTATGTTCGTGCTTTGTTCTGTCTTGTCGCAGAGCGGGTGGGGAAGAAAGTGCTTCTAATTAATTAATGTTTATTAGCAATGGAAAAAGCAAATGTCATATTGAACATTTCACCTAAAGCGCTTGCCAAGTGGTTAAGTAGTGTTTAATAAAACTGAGGGGTCATCGTCAATTATTCAAATATGCGGCGGTTGCCTTTATGGCACGCAGATTTGTGGATCTGTCTGTAAATAGTAATCGAAGGGGGAAATAAATGGCGCAACAATGAAAATCATGTCAACTTGTATTTTCATACTTAAATATTTATTTGATTCTCATGCAGTTCAGTGATAAATTATGAATGCGTCAATGTTTTAATCATAATATATTTAGTTTAGAAGCACTAATGGCATGTGCTTCTAGGTGACTTTTATATAGCAATTTTAAATCTTATCTAAAAGACTTCTTATTTTATTGTTATTATTATTTTTTAAACCAGGGTTTTTTTAGTGTATAGCTTTTTAAAATATTAGTAAAATGTAAAATGTCATGTGGTGTTACTCCTCAAAAGCTTCATGGTTTTCATGTGTTAATAATATATGATAATGCAAAAAAAGCTATTGATACCAGTCAAAAGTTTTTGAACAGCAAGATTTTTAACGTTTTGTAAAACAATTATATTTTGCTCACAAAGCCTGCATTTTGTTGGTCCTAAACACGGCAAAAACAGTAATATTGTGAAATGTTTACTATGTTTACTAACTGCTTTCTGTTTGAATATATTTTACAATGTAATTTATTCCTGTGGAGCTAAATTTTTTTAGCATCATTACTCCAGTCATCAGTGTCACATGATCCTTTAGAACATTTAGAACCTTTAGAACATTTTTTTCAGGATTCTTTGAATAGAATCAACATTTATCTGGAAAAAAAAAAAAAGGTTTTGTAACATTATACACTATATCATTCAGAAGCATATATATATATATATATATATATATATATATATATATATATTTATTGGGGGGAAATAAATTGTATGAATTAATACTTATGTTTAGCGAGGATGCTTTAAATTGATCAAAAGTGATGATAAAGACATTTGTAATGTTACAAAAGATTTTAATTTCAGGTAAATGCTTTTCTGTACTCAGTATTCTGTTTTCAACTTAATAATAATAAATGTTTTTGAGCAGCAAATCAGAATATTAGCATGATTTCTGAAGGAGCATGTGACTGGAGTAATGATGCTAAAAATTCAGCTTTGAAATCATAGGAATAAATTACATTTTAAAATATATTCAAATAGAAAGCAGTTTTTTTAAATAGTAAAAATATTTCAAAATTGTACTGTACTTTACTGTACTGTACTGCATTTGCTATTTTACTGTCAAATAAATGCAGGCTTGGTGAGCAGAAGAGACTTCTTTAAAAACATTAAAAAGCTTACTGTTCTAAAACTTTTTACTGGTAGTATTAATAAAAAGCAAAGTATTTTTACAGCCTTTTTAAAAATAATGTAAAGGATGTGTATACTCGCATTTAAAATGGAAAGATAATGTTAATACATTTAATTTACACTGCATGCAATTTGTTTAGTCTTTTCTTAAAAATTGCATACAGGTTTTTCAAAACCATATGAAACCAACATGAACACAAAGAACATTTGGTTTAAACTAGATTTTTTAAAACATTTTGGTCCCACTTTATATTAAGCGGCCTTAACTACTATGCACTTACATACATAAGTGCAGTGTGCTTATTGTGTTCATATTGTATTGCAAAACACTTTTGCTGCTATTGAAGTCGGTTTAAGAGTGGATTAAGTTGTAACTGTTAATGTACTTACAGAAATGAATTACATGGAGCTATTTTAAAATATAAGTAGAATGTAAAAACAGAGTAACTGCAATGTACCAAATTCAAATGTAAATACATAGTAGTTAACGCCACCTAATATAAAGTTGTACCAACATTTTTCCTTTTCTTTATAGTAGACACTCTTATATGTCACTGACCCAATTCACAGTCATCTCTCATTGTTTTTGTCTTCCACTGTTTGACAGTAAGGGAGGAAGTAAGAGCGACTTTTCAAAATCGCTCTGTCAAACTGGCCAACAGCATGGCTGTTCCCAACACTCTACCCAGTGTGCTGCCGGTTGTGGAGAGCTCCACGACTGCCGTACCTCTTGTTAATAACCGTAAAGGAAGTCTGCTCCCTCCAGCGCTGCCCTCACAGTCACGCCTCAGCCTGGCTGGTCTGAACCGGGCACGCAGCCTGCCCGGAAAATACCGCTACCGCCCCAGCACCTTGTCCTCCACGCTCACCCCCACGCACTGTAGGTGGCGCCTTAGGACGCATTAGTCAGTGCTGCCACAGACAACCCTTTCCTCCTGCATGGGTCCCTACACTGCTGCATGCATGTAGAGCAGCTAGTGGCTAATGAACCCCCTGCCCCAACACTAAATGTGTGTGTGTAATGTGTGTAACCGAAACTGCCATCGATAGGGATGTAGAAGTTTTAGTATAGCTAGGCTAGGTTACACATCAGTGTATACAGTGGGGTCCAAGGCCAACATTTTTTTTTATATATATTTATACAGTTTTTCTTTAAATATCCTTTATTTATTTAATGTATTTGATACATTTTTACTTAATTTTGTATTTAAATTTGATTTTCATTGTTGTCTCAGACTTTTAGACCTAAGCCAGTTGGCCATGGACAACCTACGTTTTTAAAAATTATAGAATTTTAAAATATTTTTTCATTATATAAATTTGACCTGGACCACAAAGCCAGTCATAACAGTACATTTTTTGAAATTGAGACTGAATAAATAAGCTTTCCATTGATGTATGGTTTGTTAGGATAGGGCAATATTTGGGAGATACTATTTGAAAATCTGGAATCTGAGAGTGCAAAAAAATTGCCTTTAAGTTGTCTAAATGAAGTTTTGATATATTTACGGTAGGAAATTTACAAAATATCTTCATGGAATATGATCTTTACTTAAAATTCTAATGATTTTCGGCATGAAGAAAAAATTTATAATTGTGACACATGCAATGTGTTTTTGGCTATTGCTACAAATATACCTGCTGCTTAAGACTGGTTTTGTGGTCCAGAGTCACAAATGTTTCTGATTCATTTGACACCATTACATTTTTATTTGTTTATTTATCTATCTGTCCTAAATATTTCTAAATATACATTTTATTTATTTTTAAATTACATTTTACATTATTTATTCTTCTTTCCGTTCGTTAAATTAGATTTTTAATGTGGTCTCAAATTTTCATAACTAAACCCATGTATTTTTTCCTTTCATATCTTAAATATTTCATATTATGTATTTTTCGAGGTTTAAACCTAAACCAGTTTTTATGAACACCCTAAAGTGTTCAGAATTATAGCAAAAAGGTGCGAAAACAAATGGAAAGAAGCAAACTAAATAATTTCTGTTATATCTCTGTTGTGCGTTAAAGCATGCATCAGCCCATTGTCTATTTGAAGCAGAGGAGACAGATGTCTAGCTCAATAGTTGTGATCAGCGACACAAAAAAACGAGGGGCTATAGCTGCCCGTGGTATGGAACAGCAATCACACTTTGGTGGGCTGATCCTATTTTGATTGAGGTTGTAAAAGTGCCGTAATGTAATTTGGAACAAGCAGAGACTTGCTGAAATGGCCGTGTTGCAGGTGGAGTTATTTCATTGTTAAGCCTCTTACTGAAGGGCACCACTGTAGCTCGTAAATCTCCGCCGCCTAATTTGGAGGAGCAAGGGCAGAAGAGAGCGGTCCGGCCCAGCCAGGCCACTCGCTCAACAACCATAACACGGAACAAAGGGCCACTGCACCGCCATCTTATCAGTAGTGATATTTTTAAAGTTGATTACTGTCTCACATTGCTCCTTCCACAGTGTAATTGCAAATGTCAAGCACTGGCATTTTGTGAAGACACAGACAGCGTCTTTTTGTTTAATTTGTCTTTTTTCATTAGAACAATTAGATGACAAAGGGAAATCAGAGACCTACAGTATATGTGTTTGCAGTATTTGTCTCTAATATTTTGCTGTGCTGATGAATTTCTAACAGAGACACACTAAAGCAAGCTTGCAGTGTTTTAGAGTTTGGGTTTCTGTTACTGGTTTGTCTCTAATATGAATCAGACCATGTTGTGTTCAGTATCTGGTATGTTACTCAGATACAAATAAAAAAAGCATAACAAATATAGCAGTTGAGCATAACAAATAGTAAATAATTTGCTAAATTAAAAAAAAAAAAAACATACTGTGGTATACATGGAAATTATACAATTTCAGGACAGAAAATGTAATAGTTTAATAGTTTTTATTGCAACATATTGGACACTTTCTCCCCGACTTAATGGATTAGTTCACTTCCAAAATAAAAATTTCCTGATTATTTATTATCCAAGATGTTCATATATTTTTTCAGTGGAAAAAAAAAAAAAAAAAAAACGTTTTTGAGGGAAAAAAAATCCAGGATTTTTCTCCATATAGTTGACTTCAATGGGGATCAATGGGTTAAAGGTCCAAATTGCAGTTTCAGTGCAGCTTCAAAGGGCTCTACACAATCCCAGCCAAGGAATAAGGGTCTTATCTAGCGAAACGGTTGGTCATTTAAAAAAAATAAAAAATATATATATACCCATATATATATATATATATATATATATATAGATAGATAGATAGATACTTTTTAACCACAGTGGCTCTTGCACTAGCTCTGCACCCACAACTTCACACATTACGTAGTCACACGTGATGTAGGTGGAAGTATCGATCGTGTTTACAAAGCGAACATGCAAAGAAAGTCAAATGCCCTTTACAAACAAAGTAAAACAACAATGTCAAACAATTTTGAGGGCTCTAGACTTATTTATTCCCACTGGTTGCTCTTTTGCGGCTAACTTTCTCAGTTTATAGTTATGTGGTATTAAAGTGGTTAAAAAGTGAACAAAAGGACTCACATCTCAAATTGGGTGCTTGACTGAAAAACAAATAGAACAATGAAAATGTAAAGTCAGCAACACCAAGGATCCAAAAGTATCAAATATTTATAAAAATATATAAAAAACTATTGCATAGCATGTAACATTTCGAGCTCACAGGTCTAATGAAGAGCCTCAGAGCTTGAAACGTTACACGCTATGCAATCGTTTTTTTTTTATAAATATTTGATACTTTTGGAGCCTTGATGTTGTCAACTTTACAGCCTTGATGTTGTCAACTTTACATTTTCATTGTATCAAAGTGGTTAACCATTAACCCGTTCTTTTTCACCAGTAGTATTATTTGTGATTTGAATTTTGTGAACGGGAGTTCCTTTTTTTGCTATGTTATAAGCCAGTCTTCAGATGATCGAATTCACAATCGTATTGTCACATTTTACAAGAAAAGATCATTGTCTGTTTTGATTACATCTCACATCTTAGATTTTAGATGTATTATATACTGACTAATAAATTACAGAATATTTAGCAAACACAGAGGAATCAAATATAAACAAAAAATAAAAGAAAGCCTTCATAGCATAATGTGAGGTAAACCGCAAAGAAGATAAGATTTTCAAAATGAAAACAGAAAGAAAAGTAAAATATAACTGGCTGTTGGCGACAGCGCTTTCATGTTTGTTTTTTTCTCCACAATAATACCAATATGTTCACCTTCTCTGGTTTAAGAAGCAGGTGTGTTCACACTTACAGTTCAGTTTGTTTGGTTCATTAAGTCCTGACCAAAAAAAAAAGATACATTTATTCCTGGTCTGCTTGGTGTTCACACTGGCATTTTTGACAGCAAACCTAAAGATACCGAACCTAAAAGCATATTGATACGTTCATGAGTGACGTTTATTTTGTGACAGAACTCACCAAACACTCCAAACAAAAGAAAAAGGTGTGTTCAACTTTAACGCACCTTTTAAGTTCTGTCAAGAAATAAACGTTGCTCGCACCTAATGCCTTCTGCTGGACTAAGCGCGTTTATTGTTGTGTGTATATGATTTTATTTTCACCACCTGTGAATTCACAAAGAGCTCATAAAAGGTACTTTACCTCCTTGTTGCTACACGTTTGCCCTCAGCTCATTTTGTTTTGGATACTCCGTTTGTTCTTGTCATTACTTCCTGATTTTGGTTCGTTTATAAGTAGTTGGTCTGCGTTGCGTTCATATTTCATTAGAGTTTTAGAGTTTGGGTTTCTGTGACTAGTTTGTCTCTAATATGAATCAGACCATGTTCTGTTCAGTATCTAGTATGTTACTGAAATACTAAAAAAAAAGCACAATTTAAATAGCAGTTGAGCATAACAAATAGTAAATAATTTGCTCAATTAAAAAAAAATACTGTGGTATATATGGAAATTATGCAATTTTAGGACAGAAAACGTTTAATAGTTTTTATCGAGTTGGTTTGGAAACGGACTGAGACCCATCTTTTTAGCTGTCTTGGTCCGCTTGTTTGGTGAGCACCAGGGTTTGGACCGCACTAACAGAGCAATCGCACCAGTTTATTTTAATCAAACCAAACATGACAAGTGTGAACACACCCTTACTATACTTCAGCTTGAAAGCCAAATCCTCCATCCACCATCGTTTCCTCAATATTCACATCATTTTTGCTGTACGCTGCACTCACCTTCGCGCATGTTCACACTCGTGCTGATGCGGCAAGTATAAACCAGGCTCTACACCCGAAGTGCTCACACTGAAAGCGTCTCTCTTCCCACGATCAGTGAAATCTGACTCCTGCTACAGTGTGCTGCGCATCTGCAACACCGCTGTATGGAGCAGACGCTTTTGGCAAATGCGACCACGTCAAATTTGAACACATTCTCAAAATATTGTCACAAATGCGACTATTTTGGTCGCAGCCTAGAGCACTGATTGTGAAGTTGGAGGAGAAAATACGATATTTTCGCCCTACCTTTTTTAACCAAAGTACACCAACAAAGGAATAACCACGTGTGACCTTTCCAGCGTGATTACATAATGCATGAAGTTGTGGAGCTAGTGCAAGATGACCATTTGTAGTTAAAAAGTATGTAATTTTTTTTTTTTTTTTGCATAATGACCAGTCGTTTCACTACGTAAAACTCTTATTCCTCGGCTGGGATTGTGTAGAGCCCTTTGAAGCTGGATTGAAACTGCAATTTTGACCTCCAACCCGTTGATCCTCCACTATATGAAGAAAAATCCTGGAATCTTTTTTTCAAAAATGACTTAAGTGAACTAATCTTTTAAGTAAAGCTATAGTTTTTGAATATTTTACCTTACTATATCCATAACATCTTCGATGAAGCTCAAACTTCATGCAGCTTTAACGCTTGCACATGATGTGTTTATAAAGCAGAGAGCTTGTGACATTCACAGGCCCCTCAGTAACGTCCTTCTGGAGAGGCGTTTCAGTCAGAGAAGGCTGAGTTCAGGGTGCTTGTTCAGCGCTGAGAGTGCTTGTGGTACGGGGGACAGACTCACAGCGGAGCCATCACTCACGGCTCTCTGAGTGATGAGGATTGATTTTGCCATGTAGTCATCCATTAAAAAACACACACCAAATTACTCTTCTTTTTCTTTTTTTTTCTTCCCCTCTGTCATTGTTCGAGCTCATGCCCTCCAAACAATGACAGAGAGGTAAAAGAGGGTTTGATGCGGACTGAAATAAATCCACACACACACACACATACACATACATACACGTCGCTCAAACTAACTCTTTGAAAAGAAAAATTCATGGAAAACAGGGTGTAAAACTTAATGGTTGTCCTTCAAGTCTATACTTGCCTTCTTTAAGTGTACTTTTGTCCATACTAACACTGTTCTCTTTCTATTTTTGGAGGTCTTCACAGATTTGAGTGTTTTTTGCAATGATTGATTGAGTGTTGGCTTTTGTGTTCTTTAATATGTCATCTCCAGCACACTTTACAATCCCAGCTGTCCACAGTCTGACACTCTTTGCATGTGTTTGCAGTCGAAGATGAGCATCCGTCAACACTGTCACCCAAAAAGAAGCAACGCAACGGAGGCATGCGAAATTCACCCAACTGCTCACCCAAAATGATGAGGTAAGACATTGATTTCAAGACGCTCCCTCCAGCCTTCAAAAGGAAAGAGAGGGAGAGACAGGACGGATGGTGCTGGGATGGTGGGAGTAGGAGGAGTGGAGAAGGAGAAAGAAAGTGTGGAAGGAGAGAGAGAGAGAGAGGGAGGGGAGAGCAGGCCTTTCAGGCCGAGGCGTTTGAGCTGTCAGCCTGTCAGCGGTTAATGATAGAGCTGAAATATTTCTGTCATGAAAGCAGCTATGAAAAGCTGTTTGAAAAATACTCTTGCTTTAAAGTCTCAGCTGTCATCTCCCCCCAGTCCCGTCCACATGTAGTTCTTAAACAGCGGTGGCACTAATGACGGTGCCAACCAATCAGAGACGCCAGCATGGTTACTTAGCCTCGGGGCTCTTCATCTATTGTGGGAACCCCTGTGAGGCGTGTTTTTCGTACTTAAGGCCATATGTGAAATGTATCATTGCAATCAAAAATGAATTCAAATATTACCTTCCTTTTATCCTGTCCGCCGGAATTAGAATGCCGCTAATTGATTTTGACTGATAAAAGGACTTGCTTTCCGCCCATGTGGCCAGGAGACGTTTATGCAGAGGTTGTAAAAAATGCAAAGACAATGCCCTCCGTTGCACGTCCTCGAGTGAGAAAATGTTGCCGAAGGTTTGGTGGAAAGGACAACTTTCTGCAAAGTGATAGCCAACATGCTTGACTGCATGTATGTTTGTGTTTCGAAAAATGTGCGTTTTTGTAATTTAGCGCAGAGTCAGTCACATTCTCTCAGTTAGTATATAAAGCCAGTTTCAGGCTTTTTTTTTTTACTCTAATAGTATTTGGACTACAAAACCAGTCTTAAAGGAGTAGTTCACTTCCAGAACAAAAAATTATGGATAATGTACTTTCCTCCCTGTCATCCAAGATGTTCATGTCTTTCTTTCTTCAGTCATAAAGAAACTATGTTTTTTGAGGAAAACATTTCAGGATTTCTATCCATATAATGCATATCTATGGTGCCCCCGAGTTTGAACTTCCAAAATGCAGTTTAAATGCAGCTCAAAGGGCTCCAAACAATTCCAGCCGAGGAAGAAGGGTCTTATCTAGCAAAACGATTGGTTATTTAAAAAAAAAAAAGTTCGGAAGTAAAAACTCGGGGGCACCATAGATATCCATTATATGGAGAGAAATCCTGAAATGTTTTCCTCGAAAAACATAATTTATTTACGACTGAAGAAAGGAAGACATGAACATCTTGAATGACAAGGGTGTGAGTACATTATCTGTAAATTTTTGTTCTGGAAGTGAACTACTTCAAGTAACATGGATATATTTGTAGCAATAGCCAAAAATACATTGTGTCCATTTTCTTTTATGCCAAAAATCATTAGGATATTAAGTAAAGATCATGTTCCATGAAGATATTTAATACATTTCCTACCGTAAATATACCAAAAGTAAATTTTTGATTAGTAATATGCATTGCTAAGTACTTAATTTGGACAACTTAATTTTCTCAATATTTAGATTCCTGATTGTCAAACTGATTGTCCTATCCTAACCAATCATACATTAATAGAAAGCTTATTTATTCAGAAGATGTATAAATCTCAATTTGTAAAATAAATAAATAAATAAATAAATAAAAACCTTATGACCCTTATGGTTTTGTGATCCAGGGTCACATTTTAATTAAACTCTTTTACATGAAACTTAGTAGTTTTATTTTTTTCAATGTAATATTTAATTTTTAAAAATTGTAGTAGATATAATAATAATAATAATAATATTAATAACTTTAATTTCTATAGCGCTTTTAAAAGAGCTTCCCAAAGCGCTTTACAATATAAGAAAACAAAACAAAACAAAAAAAAAAATCACGCTAAACAGCACAGGAAGATTAAAATAAACAAGAACAACAATGATTATCACAATCAACACATTTTTAGCTTAATTTTTTTTTTAAATTTTGTTTAAAAAATAAAAAATAGTAATAGTTATAATATTTAACATTTTTATTACAATTCTTTACATGAAACATAGCAGTTTTGTTTTATTTTTTCAATGCAATATTGATTTATTATTATTATTAAGTGTTGTTTTATCAATAAAATGTATATTTTTACTTTTTTTTTATTATTATTTGTGTGCCACCCACAAGGCATTTCGCTGTAGCTTATAATAAGTACCCCAGACAGAGGTCTCCAACATGAATCTCCCCCCAAAAAGAAGCAATTATGTTGAATTTTACATACTGTAAACTGTCAGCCCTGCAGAGGATCTCGCCCTTTAGTCTGCTTTCCAAGTGAAAATGATCAATGTTCAATTGTTTTTTTTCGCTCTCGGTTTTAAACAATAAACTGCGAGTGGAACGGAAAAAAAAATAGCTTTCAGCGATTGCTTAGAAGGATCTTTGGGTTTTATTCCTCAACTTACAGCACAAAAGTGTTTTTCTGAGCAGATTTGAAGGTCCCCGTTTGCCATGTAATGTATGCATCGACTCTTTGATCTACAAGTGATAATAATTCTTGGGAGTTATTTACCCTGTTTTGAAACGCTTCAAAGCGGTGTCAAAGTTTTCTGTGCTTTAGGGTGCCTGTGTGTTCAGCTGGCTCTTGGGTACTGGATGACAGGTCCTCTGTTCTAGGTGTAAGCTTTTTCAAGCCGGAGCCCTGCAGCGAAACATCAAAATTACCAAAGACAGACCCGTGGACTCCCTCAACCTGTGCCCTCCTTGTCAATATATTACAACATACATTAAATACCTCGCCTTTACGAGGTGCGCTTTATGCACAATGAAAAGCGATTGTTTGAGGGAGCCTTAGGGATACTTTATTCAACAAGCAGGAAAGGGAAAAACAGCCCGCGTATACCATATCAAGTATGGTTTTTACAGGCTTCTGCGCCTCCAGGCCGTCGTAAATAAATAATGATCAACAGATTGGCTGTGGGTTTTTGAAAAGCATGCCTTTGTCAGTTTGCATGATAGGGAAAATTTTCAAAGCGAGGAGCTGCTTTCATAGGCTGCTGGAGAGGGATTCGGGGAGCCAGTGACTGCCGAGTGATGCGCTGGAATAGCTCAACGCTGTTTGAAAAGCAGCTCGCCCGGCTCTCAGGGCAACTTCTGTTCTCTCTCGCTCTCTCTTTCCCCAAATGTACGTCTAGGACGCTCCTCTGGACATACCAATTAAATTGAGAACTTTCTGTCTTGCTTACGGGGTTTTTGGCTTGGTTGTTCGCTAAAAATTAGTGCTGGGCAACGCTTAATCATCCAAAATAATCACATCCAAAATGAAATATTTTGTGTGTGTATTGTGTAGATTTATTATGTGTATATATAAATACACTCACCTGCCATGTATGCATTTAAGAAAAATATGTTTAGATATTAATATATATAAAATATAAATTATATGAATATAAATATATATATATACATGTAAATACGTGTAAATATTTATATTTATATAACTATATACTGTATGTGTGTATCTTTTATACATACATAATAAATATACATAGTACACACGTATATATTATGTACACAAAAACTTAGTAGTTGCCCAGCATTGAAACCAAGACTACATTTATTTGATTATTTGCAAACATACAGTAATATTGTGAAATATTATTTACAGAATAACATTAAAATACAATTTTTGAAATATTTTAAAATGTAGCTTATTCCTTTGATGTCAAAGCTGAATTTTCAGCATCATTAATCCAGTTTTTAGTGTCATATGATCCTTCAGAAATCATTAAAGTATCCTGATTTGGTATTCAAGAAACTTTTTTTTTTTTTTTTAAAGGTTTAATATAGGTTTTGCTTGCTTTATATATTTTTTAAACCATGATGCAAAATGAAAAAAAAAATAATAATCTTTTAGCAAACCATCACAAGTGACAGTACAGACATTTATGATATTACTATTACAAAAAAAATCTATTTCAACTAATTTTTTGTTTGATTTTTACTTTTATCAAAGCAGCAAAAACTGTTTTCAACATCGAAAATAATAAAAAAACATTATTAATAATTAGATACCGATAATATTTGAGCAGCAAATCAGCATTTCAGAATGATTTCTGAAGAATTTTGGAGTAATGACTGCTGAAAATGCAGCTTTGCATCACAGAAATACGTTTTCAAATATAAATTTAAAAATAGGAAATTATTAAAATGTTTTAATTGTAATTTAAAAAAGTAAATAAAAAGTAAATAAATAAAAAGTGACAGTTAAGACATTTATAAGGTTGATTTTTTTATTTTTTTTTAATTGTTTGTTTGATTTATTTATTTATTTTTATTTTTATTGTTACATTCATCACAGCAGCAAAAACTTTTTAACACTGAAATTAATAAAAACATTATTAATAATTAAGTACCAATAATAGTTGAACCGCAGATTAATGACTGCTGAAAATGCAGCTTTGCATCACAGAAATAATTTTTCAAATATATATTTAAAAATTAAAAAATGATTTGAATTTTTAAATTGTAATTAAAAAAAATGAAAAAAAAGCAAATAAATAGTAAAATAAAAGTAACAGTTAAGACATTTATAATGTTACAAAAAAAAAACTATTTCAAATATTTTTTTTGGTTTACATTCATCAAAGCAGCAAAAATAGTTTAACACTGAAAGTAATAAAAACCATTAACAATAAATAATAGTTAAGTACTAATACTAATAATAGTTGAGCACCAAATCAGCATTTCAGAATGATTTCTGAAGAATTCTGGAGTGATGACTGCTGAAAATGCAGCTTTGCATTGCATCACAAAAATGTTCAAATATATATTTAAAAATATAAAATTATTCAGATTTTCATTTTTTAATTGTAATTAAAAAAAAAAAAAAAAGCTTTACAAATTTCACAGTTTGACCGCTAGTGTAAAATATGTATTATGCAATAACAATATCACACTTGAGCACTTCAAAGGAGCCGCAACACATCTAATTGTGGGAAGTCACAATGCATTTGTCGGGTTTCCTAGCAGCAGTGAGTAACGTCAGATGTTTTATTCTGGAGTGGTGTGGAGCGTTGGATTGTGCTTGTGACTGGCAGGCGGCTCTGACAGCGGGTGAGAGATAGCTATCTTGGCAGAGGTGCACTGCGCCAGTCAGTATGTTGAGGGGAGATTGAAATGACAGAGGTCCGCAGAGTGAGTGGTGAAACACGCGCCACATAATGAAATATTCAGTCGGGGTGTAAAAGCTCTAAATGCTTTCACTGTTATTAGCACCTGCACACAGCCTGATATCATCTCATGCAAGCGTGCTAATTGACACATTTCTGATGTGATATTTTAGCAATCAAACACAGTCGAAAGACTGTGTCACTGAATTAACCTGCTTAGGAAGGTGAGAGAGAAAAAGAGGAAAACGGTAATTATGAGGTTTGTAATATGGCCTGGATTTTAACATTTTTACTACCACACATCCATTTGTATTTGGCTTAAGATGTCAGTGCAGTTATTTTAAGTGTAAATTAATTTTCCAGAATATTATCTGGCGTTATGCAAATACGGAAGGTGAAGCAGAGGTCCCATCATTCATTATTAAAGTGATTAACAAGGGGCTAATGCAATTTACAAACCTCATTTAGTGCTGTGTTAATTACAGCGTGTTGCAGAACAAGGCATAACAGGCATGGTTTTACAGTATGTCATGTCAGTTAAATTACATCACATGCATAAGATAAAATAATACACCCTGATGTTAATGAATAAATAGCTATTCATTGCATTGATAAATCCTGTAATTTACTGAACGTCTTCTATACTTAAGTTTCAGATCTTTTTAACAAAATGGTATCCTGTCATTATCGAACAGGACTGGTTTAAAAAAAGAGGCTTTCATGTTTTTTTGATCGTTGAAATCCTTTGTAAATGGTTGTTAATCTGTGGATAATATTATCAACAATAGCTGGGTCGAGCAGACTCTGAGAGAGCATGTTCCCCCTGCAGCCACGTCTCAGAGATGGGCCTTTGTTGTCTGCCCCGAGGCCATTTCCTCAAAGGCAGCCTTTTTGGCCTGTCTCAGGCCCGGTAACGTGCTGCACGGTGGGTTTTAGTTGACAGTTTCATACATTTACAAAGGGTTCTGTGGTTTCTCTCAAAAACTGCCATTGGAAATAGTGGAGTATCAATTC
The DNA here is from genome assembly GCA_033026305.1 of Cirrhinus molitorella. NCBI lineage: Eukaryota > Metazoa > Chordata > Actinopteri > Cypriniformes > Cyprinidae > Cirrhinus > Cirrhinus molitorella. Next base: position 17,960,968 of record CM065126.1, read on the forward strand.
AAGAGTCACTGAGGGAAGCAAATTATACGGTAAACATACGTTTATTAAAACATCCATAACACAGAGAAATTATTAAATTTCATGTTTCATTATTTAAAAGTTTGTTTTTTGTGACTTTTTATATCGGTATATGATATCAGTATATGAAATTACTGTACCAGCAGTTGTACAATACTTACAATACTCAATATTTAAAACAGTTGAGTAAATTTTTTCAGGATTCTTTGATGAAGGAAGATACAAAGATCAGCGTTTATTTGAAATAAAAAGCTTTTGTAACATTATACACTATACTATTTAAAAGCTTGGAATCAGTGTATATATATATATATATATTTTAATGTAAGAGATTTTAGAAATGAATAATTTTATTTAGCAATCTGCTTTGCTTTAAGTTGATTTAAAGCAAAGCACATTGCTAAATAAAATTATTCATTTCTATAATTTCTTAGGAAGTGATGATAAAGACATTTATAACGTTACAAAAGATTTCTATTTCAGATAAATGCTGTTCTTCTGAATTTCCTATTCATCAAAGAAACCTGAAAAAAAAAGTCTACTGTTCTGTTTAATATGTATTACAACATAATAATAATAATAATAATAATATTAATAATATTAATAATAATAATAATAATAATAATAATAGTAATAATAATAAATGTTTTTTGAGCAGCAAATCAGAATATTAGAATGATTTTTGAAGGATCATGTGACTAGAGTAATGCCGCTAAAATTCAGATTTGAAATCACAGGAATAAATTATGTTTTAAAATATATTCAAATAGAAAACAGATAATTGAAATAGTAAAAATATTTCAAAATGTACTATTTTTAAAATAATTGCAGCATTGGTGAGCAGAATAAATGAAAAATGAAAAACTTTTTTTTTTTTTTGGACTGGTAGTGTATAATACAACATATGAATACCAAATGATTTACTACTTACTTGGTACTTACTAGAATTTTCCAATAATTGTGAATTATTCAAAGGATATATATATATATATATATATATATATATAATATTTAATCTGCATAAAAATGCATACTAAATGCTTACGCAAACAGCAGATTTTAGTTTTCTGGTTTTAAGAATGTATTAAATAATATGCTACATTTGCAATAAATATTTTTTATTGTCTTTGAATTAATGATAAAAAGCAAATGGGATTTGAAATGTAGTAAAAATAGAGAATCTGTTTGTATTAAACATTTTAAGAGGTCAGTGTTTTTTTATTTTCTTGTATAGAGTGTATTAAATGGTGCAAGCATGCTACTAAGAAATCTGTATTAGAAGCAGAGAATGCAACAATAACAAGCTCAGTGTGGTATTTTAGTAGATTTTGAGTTACTATTCATACCAAACATCCCCAGACCAGGCATCAAATGAACATGGCCGCACATTTAGCTTGTGAATTCTGTATTTCACTTGTATAGTTCAGCTACTGAGCTGTTTAGAAAGCTTTCAAGGGGGTTCACCGAAATAAATGCGAGCTGTACCCGAGTGCCAGTACTTTTTTCACGGTCAACATGCCCCCCAGATCAGCTTCTGCAGGACTCGCTGATATAGGTTAGCCTGTTTGGACGTGACACGCTGCTGAAACATTAATGGCCTTCAGTTTGGGGGAGCAAAATGTGATTGGGCAAATTCCTAAAATATTTAAAGTGCGGCTCTGTTAAAGCTTTTACCGTTGGACGCATCACGTCAGGAGTGATGCGGAGTAAAAGCCGGTAATTGGCGTTCCATTCTGGTGCCACTCAGTCACTGAAGTGCTCCGGCTCCATCTCTTCCACTCCAGTGCTGTCACCGGCGTGGACGCTTTGATGACTCCGCATTCTTGGCAGCCCGGAGAGAGCTGCCGTTATGATGGAGTCCAATGCACAAATTCAATCTGACAATGACAAGCCATGTCAGCACAGGCCTGTTTACTGCTTATTTATTGTCAATAGACGTCTGGTGAGATGTGCTGAAAGTTTGTCCTTTGACAAATGTCACAATTAAGCCCAGAAGATAAATTCCCACTGTCGCTTTTTTTTTTTTTTTACTAACCTGCATTTGCAAATAAGGGCAAATGCACATGTTTTCTTCTTACACGTTTTCTCCTCCTTGTGCTCTATTTCAGACATGACCCTCTACTCATTCCGGGAAATGAGCAGATTGAGAGCATGGATGCTAATGTGAAAAGATATGACTCTACTGGAATGTTTCACTGGTGTCCATCCAAAGAGATTGAGAAGGTCATTCTGGTAGGTACCTTTTTAAATGCAGTGTTAATGGCACTTTTTATGTGTCTTAAAAGTGGGTTTTAAAAAATTCTGGTTAAGAACCATCTTTGATTAGTTTTTTGTCTCTTTTTTTCAGACTTTCTTTATATGCAATCTTAAGAAATATAAATTGCATAATGCCATATTTTTATTAACATCCTATAATATTCATGCAATATTTCTATAGCACTATGATACATCACCTTAAATAAAACTAAAACACACATACACCACACTAGTAACATTTATTTATTTATTTTCCCTGTGGTAGTGCTTCCACTTCTTGCAAATATTATTTCATTTTTTATTTTATTTTATACTTATTATTATACCCCCTCCCAGAATTTAACCAACTGACTCTTAAATGCAGTCTTAAGAACTGTAAATGGCATAATGCCATATTTTTTATTAATATCCTACAATATTCATGCACTTTTCTTACAAGACTGATACATCACCCTAAATAAATTTGAGCAACAACTTAAACACACATACACCACACTAATAACATTTATTTCATTTTATTTATTTATTAATTATTAATTTTTTTAAAAAATATAAAATATATAACTATTTACTTATTTTCCCTGTGGTTCGTCCACCTTGACAATTTAATTTTTTATTTTGTTTTTATACTTTTTTCACAGAATTTAACAAATTGACTGTCTTTAAGTGCAATCTTAAGAACTGTAAATGACAAAATGCCATATATTTACTAACATCCTATAGTCTTCATGCACAATTCCTACAACACTATGATACATCACCCTAAATAAATCAGAGTAAAAACTAAAACACACGTAGTAATAACATTTATTTTACATTATCATTTTGTTTTATGTTTTGGTTTTAAAAAAAAATAAAACACACAGAAACTGTTTGCATATAATTTCATTATCAATATAATGTTATAAATGAATACTGAATCATTACAGTTTGCATTCATGAAATTGCTTAATTGCAATTAAATTAAGTTATTCTATTTTATTTATTTATTTTTTTAAATCACAAAAGTTTATGGACCTGTAGATGGGTTAAAGACATTAAGATGTCCACGTCAAGAGATATTTACAAAAGTGATTTTATGTCCATAGAAAGCACATTAAATATAAGTAAAGTGTCTAATTTAAGGTTTTTGGGGAATAAAATGTCACAATTTGGTTGAAATAATGTCACATTGTCATTAAGTGTAACACAATATTTATGTACAAATTCAAACAACATGCTTATTTTGACTTGTACATATTAAAATATATAAAAGAATAAGGGAGCATATTCAATTTTATTGTGTTTTAAATGAGTAAAAAATTCTTACTGACAAATGGGCAAAACCTGCCAAATTTGAAAACTGTAGAATTACAGCTAATTAGTAATTTTGTTGTAAATATGACTGACAAGATTTGTTACAATGAATGACATTTTTAGTGGGTGTCTTCTGTACATTAGGGGAAAATGTATGATAATTATTTTTTGCTTAGAAAAAAACTAAAATGCAATTAAATTTAACTTTTTATTTTACATTTAAAGCAGTATTACACTCATTGTTTTTATGCTTAAAACCTTTTTCATCTTTGACCCACATATACATTTTTACAATTTTATTCATGTATCACAATTTGGGAACCACAATTTTACAGACATGAGTGACTCCTCAGAGTACCCAAGTAAAGTTTGAAATGTTTAAGAAGTGTGATATTTATTTTGCTTTTGTCCCTTGTGCGCCAGTGAACGTACATTTTTGCACATTTAGAAGCACAATTGCCGAGTCATTTAGCTACATGCAAGCTTAATATGTGTCTATGAAACTAAAGGGAAATGCTTCTTATTAGAATATATATATATATATATGCAATTTTGAGCAAGTGCATTGTATTTTTCCCATATAATCAAAGTAATGAAAAGCATCCCAAACCTTTTTGTTAATGTTGTGTATTATTTGCTTTGTGTACGAGGAACTGCAAGTCAGTATTTTAAAATCAAGGTGTAACAATATGATATGTATTTATCCATTTATTTAATGACTCTATTTTGGGGGTAAGTATATATTTGCTTTTACTAAATTCATTTTCATTCAGAGTAAAAATCCTGAACAGATGTATTTTACTCACTTAGACACAGTTGACAATGCTTGATGATAATATGCTTGAACATGCATAAATGATGTTACCATTTTCTACAATGATATAGTTTTCTCTCTTTAATTATTATTGTTGTTTAATGTGGTTTTCCTCACAATTCCATATGGTGTAATTCATACTTTATTGCTATTATGTGATTTCATTTCAATCAAATAAATACGGTATTTACAATTCCTGCCCTTTTCCATTTTAAACAATATATAAACTGCAGCTCATGTTGTTTTTGTGTGCATGGCATTATTCCATTCTTGCTGATGAGATTGTAACTGTCGTGTTTGTTTCTGGCTTTTTCACCACAGACACGCAGCGAGGCGTCCATGACGGTTTTAAGTGGACATGTAGTAGTCTGTATATTTGGAGATGTCACGTCAGCTTTAGTGGGGCTTCGAAACTTGGTGATGCCTTTAAGAGCAAGCAACTTCCATTACCACGAGCTAAAGCCCATCGTGTTCGTGGGCTCGTTAGAATATCTGAGAAGAGAGTGGGAAACCCTTCACAACTTCCCCAAAGTCTCCATCTTACCTGTGAGTACATGCATGTGAGCAAATGAGCATTTGGAGGATAGAAGGTATCTATAAATGTTGTGTTCGTGTGCCTCAAGGAGTAAGACATTACCAGCTTTTTGCATCGAAAAGTGCCACCACAATTTGTTTTCAAGTGTTGATGTTCTGGCAGCAGGTTCCACTTGGCCGTGTGAATCTCGGGCTTTGCTTCCTGCCGTAGCGCTTGTTAGCACTGGCTTAACTGTGTATAAAAAAACGAAGCCAAAAAGCTGCCGTCAGCAAAGGCTAGCCTTTTAGATTAGACGACATCTCTTCTTCCCTCAGCACATAGTTAGATCAGCTGAATGTCACTGCCTTTAGAAAAGTAAATACTTGTTAACTAATTTCCCTGAGCTCATGCGCCGTCTTTAATTTGTTTTTTCCCTTTCTTCCTCTTTCCCCTCTCTCTCCGCTGAAGGGTACGCCATTAAGTCGAGCTGATTTAAGGGCCGTCAACATCAACCTCTGTGACATGTGCGTTATCCTGTCAGCCAATCAGAACAATATCGACGATGCTTCACTGCAGGACAAGGAATGCATCTTGGCGACTCTTAACATCAAATCTATGCAGTTTGATGACAGCATTGGGGTCTTGCAGGCTAATTCCCAAGGTAAGGAGTAGCCAAGAATACTTCAGCGCATAGAGAATACTCCTCAGGAGCTTCAGACTGCGAAACCAATCATTTACTGTGTGCTTTCAAAGGCAACAAGGTCCAATTATATGCCCAGATGGTTTAATAAAACATCATGGAAGACATGGATTACCAAAGAATACATGCATGTTTGTGCATTTAGACACTTTATGCAAACATTAAATAATTGTTCATTATTAGAATACGCATACAATTCTGAGCAAGTGCACTATATCTTTTCCCTGTAATCAAAGCTTGGAAAAAAAGCATCCCTAATGTTTTTGTGCAGATTGCGTATTTGCCTCCAATTGCTGGACCGCGGCAGATTTGTTTGCCGACAAATTGACTCGAACAGATTGTTTATGCATTCAGATAAACATGTAACCCTCTTGTGCCCATCAGGATTCATCATCATTAAACAGACTGTACAAATCAGCAGCTTCACTTTCTCAGCTGCTCTTCATTACGTAAATTACACACACCGCTCAAGCTGGCCCACAACAATTAACATTTCAACCATTATTGAGTATCCACTTTTTGCACAGAAAGATGGATTTAAAGCTTCAGAATGGCAGCTTTTAGATGAAACGTGTCTATTATTTTCCCAAAGGCTCACGCTGAATAGTGTGTAGTGTTTGGAAAAGCAAATACCTCTGTGGTGGATGATAATAGCTGTTAATCATACTGTATATGTCAGGAAAATATATCAGGATTTTGGGGAACTTTTAGCATCGTCAAGTGTACTATACTCTTATTGGTGACTGAACGCATAATCAAATTAGCCAAAGTGTTAAATAAAATTGCAGGAGAGGCAGGGGATGTGTGGAAATGTGTGACTGATGGGCATTTCTAGTTCTGTGGAAATCTGTGCACTGATTCCATGCGGGCTTGGTCATTACTACGCTCTCAATTAATTTAACTCAACATCTGGCATGATCAACAGCAGAGCACTGGTGTGTAATAAAGATTTATTTCATTAGCACCGAGAGCATGTTTTATCCTGCAATTATGGCCAAGTAAACTTTGCTACAATAGAAATAACAAATGCTTTACATTTTTTTTCCAGATTGTAGTTTCAGCTGGGCAGACATACAGTTATTTGTTATGATTCTTATTAATGTTATATTACTTCACATCATAATTTTCTTTAAGGCAGAAGAATCCATGCGTATTAAAAAACTGATCGTATTGAAATCTCTATGAAATACAGGTGCAAAACATTACATCATATCACATCATCTCTGTAAATATTCTTGCCCTCAGCTCCTCGCCGTTTCAGTGAGGCTTGTTAAACTTGCACAGAAGGTGTTATTGAATAAATCAGCTGGTCTTTTGCCAGGAGAAAGTACTACACAGGGCAGTACTTGCAGTGCTTTAGGGGGTTTTGAATAAAGTACACAAAATCTAAGCTACATAATGCATTACCATTGAAAACGACAACACAAGGCAGAATTTAGAGCATGACTTTAAGGTTTGTGTGCATGTCTGTGTGGAGGGTGCATAACTTTATGGAGTGTGATTGATGTGCAACAATAAACACAAAGTTGCACAAGATCGAGTGAAATGTGGTTAGGCTAGAGATAATGGCCTTAAAGGGATAGTTTACACAAAAATGAAAATTCTGTCATTAATTACTCACCCTAAAACCCAAAACATATGAACATCTTCTGAACACAAATTAAGATATTGTTCCAAATCCAAGAGCTTTCTGACCCTGTCTAAACAGCAAAACTGTCATGTTCAAGTCCCAGAAAGGTAGTAAGAACATCAATAAAATAGTGCATGTGACATCAGTGGTTCAACCGTAATTTTATGAAGCTATGAGAATACTATAACGACATGACAGAATGACAGAATTTTCAACTTTGTGTGAACTATCCCTTCAAATTTGACTTTTTTCTTGTCTTAGTCCTGTGTCAAATGTCCTTTTTAATTTTTTATTATATTTAGTCAACTTGTCCTGTTTTCTTTTGTTTAGTCAAGTTTGGGAATTTTAGTATAGTTTTAGTACATTTAAAATGAGTCATATGTTAGTCATGCACAATGTTTAAATTGATAATTACAATTAGTTATAATCATATAGTCAACTGATCATAATTATTGATTCATTCTTACAGAATTATTGCACTTTGACCTAAGCATATGCATGGTTTATTATACATCCTCTTATACATCCTATTATCAGAAATATAAACACACTCTCTACATTTATGTAAAACTCAAAAGCTTCTTTCAAAAGCTTAAACAGTGACATTGTTATTATATATATATATATATATATATATATATATATATATATATATAATATTCTATATATAAATTCTATATATAGTTATATTAATGTCTTTCTACTAAAACAACAACAAAAAAGATGTTACTAAGAAGGTTTGATGCCAGAACTAGTTGCAGGAATTAAAAATCTGGCAACCCCAAGCATGAAAACTACATTTTAGTCACAGCATACATTTTATGTATTTCTCAAATAATTGTATCTCGGCCAAATATTGTCCTATCCTAACAAACCACACATCAATGGAAAACTATTCAGCTTTAAATTTCAGTTGACCCTTATGGCCAGGGTCATATTTATTATATTATCAGAAATATAAACACACTCTCTACATTATGTAAAACTTAAAAGCTACTTTCAAAAGCTAAAACAGTGACTTTTATTTCCAATAATATAACCAGGTTATATTAATGTATTTATATTAAAACAACTACAAAAAAGACTTTTTGTATTGTGGTACAGACGTAGCTTATAGGATTAGTTCACTTTCAGAACAAAAAATTACAGATAATGTACTCACTCCCTTGTCATTCAAGCTGTTCATGTCTTTTTTTCTTCAGTCTTAAAGAAATTGTTTTTTGAGGAAAACATTTCAGGATTTCTCTCCATATAATGGATATGAATGGTGCCCCAAAGTTTGAACTTCCAAATTTGCAGTTTAAATCCAGCTTCAAAGGGCTCTAAATTATCCCAGCCAATGAAGAAGGGTCTTATCTAGTGAAACGATCAGTTATTTTCTAAACAAATTGACAATTTATATACCCTTTAACCGCAAATGTTCATCTCGTCTCGTCTCTGCGATGCGCATGCATAGTAAAAAGTATATAAATTGTCAATTTGTTTAGAAAATAACTGATTTTTTCGCTAGATAAGACCCATTTTCTTCGGCTGGGATCGTTCAGATCCCTTTGAAGCTGGATTTAAACTGGATTTTGGAAGTTCAAACTTGGGGGCACAATAGAAGTTCATTATATGGAGAGAAATCCTGAAATGTTTTCCTCAAAAAACATCATTTCTTTACGACTGAAGAAAGAAAGGCATGAATATCTTGGATGACAAGGAGGTGAGTACATTATCTCAAAATGTTTGTTCTGAAAGTGAACTAATCCTTTAAGTGGATTTATTCTGCAACCCCAACTGCTTAGAGTATAGTTGAGATATATGATTTAATTTATTAAAGTTAGTCACTAGTCACAGGAATTTAGTTGCAGGAATTTTAAATTCTCGACATCTGGCATCCCCAGGCTTGAGAGGTTTATATCTCTTTCTTTTTGGTAAAGAAAATATAAATACATTTTGGATATATTACTACATTTTAGTCACATCAATGATATTGTATGTTGATGTAGTCACAGTTAATGTTTAATGATGTCACTCTCATCTGAAAAACTAATTTCAGTTGATATTCTGACCCACAAATTCTGCTTAATACAGGCACAAACCAGCTGTTTTATTCAGTTTTGTAGAGATCAGAATATTGTCTTAATATTATAATCTATTATATAATATAATCTATTACCAAATATGACCAAATTCTGATTAACATCAGAATATGTATATTCTATATTCATGTATATTCAGAATATACTTGCATTGAATTGTTCAGAAGCTTTACAGTATAAAATACCAATACCAGAACAACAGTGCAATTGACAGTACTATTGCTCTTGTTTATTGGTATCCAGTTGCTCTTATTTATCAGCTGAAGCTAAAATGCTCTTCAGTATGCCAGATGGTCGACTCTGATTGTCACTGCATATCTGATGCCTTCACAATTCACACAACAGGAGATGGGATTATTCTCTGCACATTTAAGATGAAGGCTTAGTGTCTCTCTGTTGTGTATTCTTTTGTTTAGAACTACAGAGAGAGCTCGTCTATTGAACTTCCCCACTGAAAAGAAGGACAACCCCTGTACAGAATCCTGCATCCCTTTGAAAACTTTGTGACCCGAATCTTTTCCCGGCATTATGTTTGTCACTGTAAAAACTATACGCTTGCATTTTTCTCCAGTCGATGGATGTCAAAACAGGGCCAATGCATTATGCATATAGCATTACTGATTTAAAGTGTTTACTTGTCAGCTTGAGGAAATGCAAAAGTGTCAAGTCATGTGAATTCATACTCTTGTCACTCCTGCTTGTATTTCATGGCATTTCACATAAAAGGTTTTCAGGATCCACTTCACCAGTTTTATGGTAACAAAATGAACAGCATATAAAATTTATACCTGCTAGTTGATGGAAGACAGCGAATGCTAAATATGCCTGAGCTGACCCTTAAAAGCGGAGGATCTATATTTCACTGTTTTAGACTAGCGTGACAGTCCACTCGTATCCTGCCACCACAAACTCTGCTATACAGGTCCTTCTCAAAAAATTAGCATATTGTGATAAAGTTCATTATTTTCTGTAATGTACTGATAAACATTAGACTTTCATATATTTTAGATTCATTACACACAACTCGAAGTAGTTCAAGCCTTTTATTGTTTTAATATTGATGATTTTGGCATACAGCTCATGAAAACCCAAAATTCCTATCTCAAAAAATTAGCATATTTCATCCGACCAATAAAAGAAAAGTGTTTTTAATACAAAAAAAGTCAACCTTCAAATAATTATGTTCAGTTATGCACTCAATACTTGGTCGGGAATCCTTTTGCAGAAATGACTGCTTCAATGCGGCGTGGCATGGAGGCAATCAGCCTGTGGCACTGCTGAGGTGTTATGGAGGCCCAGGATGCTTCGATAGTGGCCTTAAGCTCATCCAGAGTGTTGGGTCTTGCGTCTCTCAACTTTCTCTTCACAATATCCCACAGATTCTCTATGGGGTTCAGGTCAGGAGAGTTGGCAGGCCAATTGAGCACAGTAATACCATGGTCAGTAAACCATTTATCAGTGGTTTTGGCACTGTGAGCAGGTGCCAGGTCGTGCTGAAAAATGAAATCTTCATCTCCATAAAGCTTTTCAGCAGATGGAAGCATGAAGTGCTCCAAAATCTCCTGATAGCTAGCTGCATTGACCCTGCCCTTGATAAAACACAGTGGACCAACACCAGCAGCTGACATGGCACCCCAGACCATCACTGACTGTGGGTACTTGACACTGGACTTCAGGCATTTTGGCATTTCCCTCTCCCCAGTCTTCCTCCAGACTCTGGCACCTTGATTTCCGAATGACATGCAAAATTTGCTTTCATCCGAAAAAAGTACTTTGGACCACTGAGCAACAGTCCAGTGCTGCTTCTCTGTAGCCCAGGTCAGGCGCTTCTGCCGCTGTTTCTGGTTCAAAAGTGGCTTGACCTGGGGAATGCGGCACCTGTAGCCCATTTCCTGCACACGCCTGTACACGGTGGCTCTGGATGTTTCTACTCCAGACTCAGTCCACTGCTTCCGCAGGTCCCCCAAGGTCTGGAATCGGTCCTTCTCCACAATCTTCCTCAGGGTCCGGTCACCTCTTCTCGTTGTGCAGCGTTTTCTGCCACACTTTTTCCTTCCCACAGACCTCTTGCTTGAGGGTGTCAGTGATGGCCTTCTGGACAGCAGTCAGGTCGGCAGTCTTACCCATGATTGCGGTTTTGAGTAATGAACCAGGCTGGGAGTTTTTAAAAGCCTCAGGAATCTTTTGCAGGTGTTTAGAGTTAATTAGTTGATTCAGATGATTAGGTTAATAGCTCGTTTAGAGAACCTTTTCATGATATGCTAATTTTTTGAGATAGGAATTTTGGGTTTTCATGAGCTGTATGCCAAAATCATCAATATTAAAACAATAAAAGGCTTGAACTACTTCGAGTTGTGTGTAATGAATCTAAAATATATGAAAGTCTAATGTTTATCAGTACATTACAGAAAATAATGAACTTTATCACAATATGCTAATTTTTTGAGAAGGACCTGTATGTTTACTACCATTATACCAAGCAAATCTTATTTGTATGGCCTGACTGTGTTATGCTGCTGGTTTGGTCACCGTTGCAAACCTTGAATCTGTTTTGGCACATAAGCAGAGTAAAATAACAGTCTCTTTCTTCTTTCTCTTTCAGGTTTCACACCTCCAGGGATGGATAGGTCATCTCCTGATAACAGTCCAGTGCACGGATTAGTGCGGCAGGCATCCATCACCACGGGATCAAACATCCCGATCATAACAGAACTCGGTGAGACGCGACTGCAGTCATACTGCTAACATGTCAAAGTCAAGTGTGATTAGAATCTAAACTCCCGTATCAAGCCACACCGATGTGTTCCTCATGAAATGTGTGTCTGTGATGTGTGTAATGGCGCACCTGAATATTTCACCGACTCGGTCAATGTCGCGTCCTCATCAGTTGTGCCTTTAATGCACTGGAAGAGACCTAGACTTATAGGGAGAGGGGGAAAAAAAGCATGTAGTAGCAAAATGGATCCATTTATAAATAACAATGAGGGTGGCACTATTCCCATGTTGGGGGGACTCATGAAAGTTTTAGATCTCAGAGGGCACTAAAGCACCAGAGACCGGTCGCTCCAACTCTCCACTGACCCAATTACAGCGAGTTACACTAGAAAGGCTGCGAAAGAGAAAGGGCCTCACAGATGCTGAAAACTTCATGCAAAACACGCTCCTCTCACACACACATATGTACTTCTGTACTCCTAACACGAGATCCAGAAGTCCTCCTCCCTGAGGGGATGCAAAGTCCTACATCTTGGACACTTGGGGCCTGATTTACCTAAGGTTTCTGGCATTTTCTTATTTGTAGAGGTGAAACGAATATTTTCAACTTAAGAATAATAAGCATACTCTTATACAAAGGCTCTCCATATCATCTGTCATTAAAGACATTGACTAATACTTGACATTGACTAATCTGAAAGCAAGAGTTTGACTTTGAGTTGAGAGGATATTTCAGCCTCTTGACAATATTCTTCTGTAATTCAAGAAGAACAAGCTGGATATTCAAGCTAATAATACTACCAAGAATTGTAGGCATGATAATAGTGTCGTTGTTACTTGTTTAAAGTGATTTGTTTGTTTATTACATTTTCTTATTCTACTGACTGAATATTCCTGTGAAAACATTGATAATAACACTAAAGATTGAATTAATGACGCTGAAAATTCAGCTTTGCATCACAGGAATAAATTACATTTTAATATATATTGAAATAGAAAAGTAATTTTGATGAATTCAGCCTTTTGATGAACATAAGAGGCTCAAAAACATAAATATATATATATATATATATATATAGACCCCGATCTTTTGAACAGTAGTGTAAATATTTACATTTTTCTATATACAAATTGTGGTAATTTCAAAGTAAATGTATATCTTTTTGTCATCATTTAAAAAAAAACCCACATGGGTTGATCACTTTTTAACTTCAACAGTTTTCATTGCTGCATCACCGGAAGTCTTGGCTTTTCTCCAGTCATTTTCTTTTCTTTTTTTCATCCATTTATTTCTTATAGTCGTGTCACACAGTATACTATCATCTGTTCAGTGGATCAAACTGATACTAGGTTTTGCTGTAATAACTAGAAGTTCTTCACACAGAGAGAAAAAAGTTTAGCCTAAAGGTAGCATAAAATTCAGTTAAACGTACAGTAATTCACCGCTACTTTTATCAGCAGATTCTCTACACGAGCGAGTCATTGACCGTCAATGGAGCGCTTGGTAAATCAGGCCTGCAGTATTGGTGTTGAAATATGTGCGATTACACCAGAAACATGTGGAAAAACATGTTGAGAGCGATGTTTTCTCTTCTAAATGGTTCCCAGTAATCTTTCCCCTATTGCAGTGCGGTAGATACCCAAGCCTGCACGACATTCCCGTTATCATGAACAAACACGGCCAAACTGTTCCATGGAGTTCTTAGAGAAGCGCTTCATCCTGACACTGTACCTTTAGATTTCTAATCCCACTCTTGACATGATACTCGTTTATGCTTTCTCTTTCTCTGGCTTTGAACTTGTTTCAATAACTGTCTCCCCTCAACACTGTTTTATCATCATTAGCTAAGCCTGGCAAACTACTGCCTTTGGTTTCATTCAGTCAGGAAAAAAACAGTGGAACCAACATACAAATGATAACAGAACTGGGTAAGCTGTGCCTTTGTCCTCCGCTACTCTGATGCACTGCCTCCTTCATCGGCTTGTCTTGATTTCTCTCGCTGCAGCTGAGGCCTGCTCCCATGGCATCACTTTGAACACATTTTTATCCTTAGTTCTGGTTGAAATTGACTGTCTTGTTTTTGGCCTTTTTTTAAGGATTTTTTTTCTTTCTTTCTCAGAGCATCACTAGGCCTTTGATCATGCGAGTCTGTCCTTGTGGCTGTTTCCATAGCATCTCCCTGCAGTTCAATTCTCTGGCCCGGGCTCCTTTTCATCAGCGGCCTGTCTGAAAGACTGACATTTCTCTTCCTTAGCTCACAGGAAGTCTGGGAAGAAATCAAATTAGAAAAAAGAAAAAAAAAAAAATAAAAAAATAACAGATCAAACCTTGCTTTAAGCTGTTTATTTTTATTTATTTATTTTGGTGCTGGCCCTAATCTCTGAAGCATAGATTTTGAAAGGGGGTGAAACAAAGATTGTGCAAGGCTGTGTTCAAACCGAGCGGGATTTCAGGGCATTGTCTCTATACATTGGCCGCTGAGACCATACACAATAGCCTCAAAGCAATCTGACTGCTGCTGCTGTCCAACTAAAGATGTTTAAAAACGGGTTGTTTTATATAAGTGGACCTAAATTTTTACATTTCGTCTGATACAAGAGTGCTCTACAACTTGACTTTTTTTTTTTTGACAATTGTAAATCACTTCAAGTAATAGTTTACCCAAAAATAAAAATTCTGTCATCATTTATAGAGCTTTGTGTTGTTCCAGATATGTGGTGCAACACAAAAAGAGAAATATCAAAGAATTATACTAGTCACTCTTCTCCATGCAATTACGATGAATGGGGATTGAGGCTTTCAAGTTGCAAAAAGGATCCAAAAGCTTAATAAAAGTAGGTCATAATACTTGTATACTACATCTCACATCTTTTGAAGTCATATAACAGCTGTATGAGAAACAAACAAAGAGAAATTTAAGCCGTTATTTACTGATAATCTTCCCCTCTAGTGATCTATTAATGGCTGTGACTGGATCAGTCCAATTTATGAACAAGCTATTCAGATCAGACTCAAAAGAGCGATCCAGTTGCACATCAGACCTCACAACTTCTCTCAGAAACAGAATTTTCATTTTTATGTGAACTGTCCCCAAGTTATTTAAATTCAAGTTAAATCCATCATTTTTGGGTACTGCATTGTGCAGATATATCACTATTTCAATCTATATTAATCTCCAGAATGCATGCCCACTGACGTGCATGCACTTTTTTTTGCTCATTGTTTATTTGACTTCATTAACCTGTTTATTGCTGGTTGGTGAGACACTCCACTTTACCATTTGAGAAATATTAGTTGATTCTTCTGCACAGTTGTAAACTGCCTCTCTTTGTACTGCAGTGAATGACTCCAACGTTCAGTTTTTGGACCAAGACGACGATGACGACCCAGATACGGAGCTGTATCTGACCCAGCCGTTTGCCTGCGGTACCGCGTTCGCCGTCAGCGTGTTGGACTCCCTGATGAGCGCGGTGAGTTAGTGGCTAAACAGCTGCCACGTTGACATCTATTTACTGATTTGAATTCCTTTAAACAGATTAGCATACGTAAATCCGTTAAAGAAATTATCCCTGCAGAATAAGTCGATTCAGATCCTTTCATTGTGCACAGGATCCTTCATATTATCTCCTAGGCTTCAGATGATCTTTTCGTTCGTATTCAAAAGCAGCCAGTGATTTGGTGAACAAAGCAACCTGTCAGAAGGTGCGCAGTCATTTCTCTCCCATCATGGCATGTCATATAGAATTACATGAAGGCATGTCTCAGTGCTAATCCTCTGAAATAATGTATAGGAAAGAGACATCCTCCGGCTGTGCAGTGCTTTAGATGTAGGGCTCAGGCGTTACCAGTAGGCAGAGGTTGGTAAATGAAATGCCACATTGATCAGACAGCACTGTCAGCAGCAGTGACATCAAAAGGAAAGTTGTTGCCAAGACTCCTCATATAATGTGTCATGAAATGAACTTTCAAGAGTCTTATTAGATCTTTTAACAAGGTAAGTGCTCAAGTTTTCTTTAATGGCATGCCTTGACACGCAAAGGTGGGCTGCTATGGGGTCCAAGAGCTCTAATCTCCTAACAATGTCATCTTGGGTAGATTAGGAAAGATAAGTTTTTTCCTTTTTCCCCCTGTTCTCTCTTCTTCTACTACTTCTTCTTTTTCCCCCTCACCACCTACGACCGCTGCTATCCCCTTATCCATATGATGGCTTAATTCCAGTACCTTTCACTTTGAGTGAAGCTAGAACAAAGCAGCCTTCAAGTGCATTTCACCGTGGACAAAGGTGAAGCCTGCTAATAGACAGCTCTCATCCATCATTCGGCTGAATGCTGCTGTCAGGGGCCCGGAGAGGTGTCACTCTAGCGCGAGCTTGCGGCGACACAACCCTCTGGTGCTCACACAAACGACCTTGTGATCTTAGTGGAATCTTTTATTTTTATACGTTAATCATTTGACAACTTTATCATCAGTGACACTGAAGAACATTTGATGGACAAGATACAGAAAGGTCCACTTTAAAAGTCTAGGATACAAAATCGAATTTAAACCTGGAATCAAACCAAAAGATTTAGGATTTAAAAGTTAAAAGTTTGAGGTTAGTCTTTTTTTATGTTAAGAAATTAATACTTTTATTCAGTATAGAAACATTAATTTGATCAAACGTGAGAAATGTATAATGTAACAAAAGATTTGTGTTTCACATAAATATTCTTTTGAGGTTTCAATTCATCAAAATTCCTGACAAAAATATGTCAGTTTCCACTAAAATAGTAAGCAGCACAACTGTTTTCAACACTGATGATAATAAATGTTTCATGAGCACCTAATGCTGGAAATACAGATTTGCATCACAGAAATAAATTGCATTTTTAAATCTTTTAAAATACAAAGCTGTTATTTTCAATTGCAATAATACTTCACAATAGTAATGCGTTTTTAATCCAAAACCAAAACTTTAATCTCAAAAACATTAAAAATAGACCTTGAAATGGTAGTGTATAAATGTTATGAGGTGACATGAATAAGAAATATTTGTGGGTCACTATTTAAATTGTGACATGTTAACAAATGCAGGATAACATGGCTTATCAGGTTTTACTTGAAGGGAGTCTCAGGTATTAAGACTTGTATGGCTTTAATATAATGGTTGTAATTTTCAGTCAAAGAGAAGCAATATAAGTGTTTACTGCTTTTCTAGCAAAAAAGAAGTGGAGAAAAGAAAGGGAAGATGCCTGTTGATGAATAAAACTTCCTAAAGACCAGCGTCTTTGTTCTCTCCACTTTAGCCCTGATGCCTTTGAGGCTTTTAATTGACCATAGCTACTGAAAGAGCTTACAAATGGCAGAGATGCCATCCTGGCAGGATGCCAATGTTTGTCTTGATGCTGCAGCCACTGAAGAAGTTTCTCAGCGCGGATGTCAATATATTCGGGAGTGTTTAGACTCCTTGTGGAGAAAAATTGATGGTACAGCATTTGGTTTAAGCCTTTGGTTATATCCATTGCTACCTAAGCTCTTTCAGTAGTTGTGGTCATCGTATTAGTATTTTATTTTTCAAGTATTCCAAGTTGCATTGCGATAAAAATAGCAACAGGTAGTGCCAGCAGCTCACCGAGTGCAACCATTTGACATAATTGAAATAATGGCATCCCCCATATTTATGTATAAAACAATGTGGATTTTTTTTAATAACACAGTTATTACAACAATATCTGTTTTCTACTACATATTTTAGTAAGACTCATCATTTACCCAAGGTATTAAGTCTTGATACCCAGAAAAAAACTTTCACTAGTGGTCTCAGACTTTTGGACCCCACTGTACAAGAAAAATGTCCCCGACTTGTTGTGTTATGAGATCTATTCTTCATTGTATGTAATCTACAATTAGCTACAATAATGATAATTAAAATGTCCTCGTGTGCAAAACGCTCCCCTGTTAAGCGTGGCTGGTGTTATCAAAATGAATGTGCGTGGGGAGGAGACGACGACAACAACAACAACAGCTGGCGTAATTGCATTCCCGTGTCTCTTCCCTTCCCAGGGAGTGAAATGAGAAGAGACAGATCAGGGTCTAGATAACAGTGCTCGGGACAGCTCCAAAATCCTGACTGTCTTGAGTTGTGACTCTAATGGCGCTCACGTCCGGATCCTCTCCTTTATCTTGGCAGACATACTTCAATGATAATATCCTCACCCTGATCCGGACGCTGGTCACGGGAGGCGCCACTCCGGAGCTGGAGGCCCTGCTGGCTGAGGAGAACGCGCTGAGAGGTGGCTACAGCACGCCGCAGACGCTGGCTAACAGGGACAGGTGTCGGGTCGCCCAGCTGGCCCTCTACGATGGGCCCTTCGCAGACTTGGGGGTAAGTGGACGGTTAAGAGGAGTTGACACGTTTTGGCACTTTCCCCAACAGGGCTCGTTCCCTGTCCGATGTCTCCCCTGCCCACTAATGCAAAGTGAACGAGCTGAACACGCAAAGTCTGTGGGTAAAAAAAAATAAGGCTGCCTTAAATCTTTCATGGTATTTCTACATCCTGCTGGGTAGATTACTTACAAAGTGTAGTCCATTACTAATTACAAATTACATGACATAAACTGGATTATACATATTAGGTAATGTAGTCTGACTACTTTTAGGTTACTTTTGACTATTTATTACATACTCTTGAATGTGATTGTGTACCATATTGATATATAAAAAAAAAAACTGCAGGGTGTTCATGAAAAGCTAAAAATAAATTACATCATAAAAGTATCAAAAGTTTGGGAATCCCTACATTACATAAACCAACATGAAAACATGACATTACATGGCCAAAGTCTTCCAGGTTTGCAATATGTGTGTCTAGACTTCCAATATTAATAACTAATGAAGTTCAGTGGATATGAATTTCCTGTCATTGTGTAAATAAAATGCTCATAATTAGATTATAGTTACTTTTCATGGTTTAAATGATTACATATTAAAGTGTATTACAATCTAATTACAGGTACTTAAAGGATTAGTTCACTCCTGAATTAAAATTTCCTCGTAATTTTCTTCACCACCATGTCAGTTTTCTTCAGTTGAAAAGGTGCCCAACGGGTTGAAGGTCCAAATTGCAGATTCAATAGGCTTTACATGATCCCAGCGAAGAATAAGGGTCTTATCTAGTGAAACGATCGTCCATTTTCTAAAAAAATGAATAAATAAAAATGTATACACTTGAGCTGGCTCTGTCATGCCTGAAATAAGCATACAATTGAGGTCAAAAGTTTACATCTCCGTTTCAGAATCTGCAGAATGTTAATTATTTTACCAAAATAATCAACAAAATGCAAGTTATTTAGTACTGACCTAAATAAGATGTTTCACATTTTATATATAGTCCACAAGAGAAAATAATAGTTGACTTTATAAAAATTACCCAGTTCAAAAGTTTTCCAGCATATTTTTGTTTATTTGAACCCTTTCAGCTATGATTGTATAATTTTGAGATCCATCTTTTCACACTGAGGACAACTAAGGACTGTAATATGCAACTATTACAGAAAGTTCAAATGCTCACTGTTGCTCCGAAAAGAATTTGAAGATCAGGGTAAATGTAACTTATTTTGTCTTCTGGGAAACAACTAACTATCTTCTGTAGCCTCTAAAGGGCAGTATTAAATGTAAAAATATGATATTTAGGCAAATTCTTCATTCTGTTCAAAAGTTTTATGTTTTTGTTTTCCTTCTGTAGCATCAGTAAGCATCTGAACTTTCTGTAATAGTTGCATTATGAGTCCCTCAGTTGTCCTCTGAGACGACATGGATCTCAAAATCATACAGTCAGGGTTCAAATACACAAAAAATTATTTTTGTGAAGGATGTTTCTGAAGAACAGCAGGCACTGTTCAGGACAAACAAGGGACTAAGGGAACAACACAGTATTAAGAATCAAGGGGATGCAAACTTTTGAACTGGGTTATTTTTTATAAATTCAAGTATTATTTTCTCTTGTGGACTATATGTAAACATCTTTTATGTGAAATATCTTATTCAGGTCAGTACTAAATTAACAACAACATGCATTTAAATGATCCCTTTTATTTTGATAATATATATATATATATAAACATTTTGCAGATTCTGAAAGGTTGATGTAAACTTTTGACCTCAACTGTAAGTTGATTTGAATGCTATGAATGATTAAAGTACTATTGTGTGTTCTTTTTCAGGATGGCGGCTGCTACGGAGACTTATTTTGTAAAGCATTAAAAACATACAACATGCTGTGCTTTGGAATCTATAGATTGCGAGATGCACATTTAAATGCACCAAGTCCATGCACAAAAAGGTGAGCTGTCCGTTTTACCTGTTAACCTCTTTATCAGTAGGGTTTTAGCCCTTTATTTCACTAGGCCTATAATCCAGCTGGGAAATAACAATGTTATTTATTTCCTCTTACATGAGATCCTTAAACATGCCTGTCATTTTTTCATGTGTGCAGATATGTCATCACAAACCCGCCTTATGAGTTTGAGCTGGTGCCCACGGACCTGATCTTCTGCCTGATGCAGTTTGACCACAACGCGGGCCAGTCCCGAGCGAGCCTGTCCCACTCCTCCCATTCCTCTCATTCGTCCAGCAAGAAGAGCTCGTCTGTTCACTCCATCCCCGCCACGAACCGGCAGAACCGCAGCAGCAAAGCACGTGAAGCCCGTGACAAACAGAAGTAAGTTGGCCTTCATTTCTCTCTTTAACTCAGCAGAGCGCGTGTACGTGTGTGTTTGTTCACTTCTGTGGTTTTAGCACACTTTGTACAGAATGTGTGCGTGTTTGTACCCAGCGTTCCTTGTTCTGTTTGTGAGTTTGCTTCATTGTTATGTGCATGTGGCCCTTGCCTTGACCACACACAGAGCTCTATGGCCATTTGATCATTGCCTCATCACCAGTGCACCGTAACCAGGACCATGTCTGCATATCGCTGCTGCATTTGTACACAGTCAACCTGTGTCCTTTAAAAAATGAACTAGAGGTCTGCATTTCAAAAAGTCTGCATGAGTTTAGATTTGTTACAGCATAAGGTTAATTTTGGAAATTCAATGATACTATAAAATTTGCAGGTGCAATGCGGACCTCTAGAACTGTTTATTTAAGAATAATGTTTCAGAAATAGAGGCAGAATTTTCCATCAGCATTTGTGTATAGGTAATACAGATATTTTAATTCATTTCTTGCCTTCCTGTTTGTCCAATCATTATGTCTGTGTGTGTGAGAACTGCAAATTGCATCATCATGTTTTTAGTCTGTGTTAGTGGCTTATTTTTAGTCATGCTCTAGTGATTTTTTTTTTAATGTTCCAGGTAGTGTTTAGAGACATTATCAGCATAAATGGTTTCACACCATCCCTATATGCCTTGCAGCTGCAGAAACACCTATGATGTGTATTTATGTAGACGCTTTGGATAATTTAAGTGTGGATCTACATATACAGTCTTTAGTAAGCTGCTGTTGTTGTTGATGAGTTATCTCTCAGCAGAATGGAGGAGCTGCAAGGTATTATGGGATGTTGTAAAACCCTGCATTGATTTCAGTGCCTGTGACATAAAAGTTTTAATTCAAGATATTCCCCCTTAGAGAGTAGGTAGGTTATATTAGTTATTATATGATCTGTTTTTCCAGATTTGAGAAGCTCGTTATGTCTTTAATCAAGAGTTTTATAATACAAATACTATTTTAATTAGATAAAATTCAATTGTCAGATCCATCATAATCGTTCATATTAAATGCGCTAAATAGTCTGTAGTTTTAAATCCTGAATTGGCATTAGTAACATTTTACTTTCCTATAAGTTTAAGGTTAAGATTTTTAATTGACAACATATTAACCAGACTAAAAATGCAGGGATATGATATGATGTCAGTTCTTCTGTTTGAGACCTGTTACTTGCCCTGTAAAACTTACATAGACCACTTTTTTTTCTAAAGTGCAACAAGGATGAATAGAATGGGCCCAGGTATGCAAGTTAATGATTCTGCATGATACAGCACCTGTTGTGGGATCTTTTAATCATAACTTTGTCCTTTGTGGAGCACTGTTATGAGAGGGGATTTTGATTTTACTTTCCAAGGAAATCATGCCTACTTTTCACCTTTGCTTTCTAACCGAAAGCAAATGGCTGCTGCTACTGCCTAACTCCTGTCATGCTCAGGACCATCCCAGCATTGCATGCGGTTGACTATCATCCTCTCTCTGCCTCCGTTCATCTGATAGGTTCCAGTGATCTCTCTCTTAGTAGTCCCCCTCGACTTGTTTGAGTTCCTCTTGTTCATTTTACCTTCATTAGGTTTTTTCTTTCTTTCTTTCTCTAAGACAAACTGCATTGTATGAGAGGTCAGTGTGTCTGCACATTGTTCCTACATAGAGATTATCAAAATGTACTTGTTTCTCTTGCGTCATTCAATTCTAATGAGGTATTTTGAAAATAATAAAATCAGATTCAATTAGTTATTTTCAAAGCCGTTTACACATATTCTACACTATTGTATTATTCTATAATAATAATTACGTTAAAGACATAGTTCACCCAAAAATGAAAATTACCCCATGATTTACTCACCCTCAAGACATCCTAGGTGACTTCTTCTTTCAGATGATTACAACCGGCGTTATATTTAAAAATGTCCTGGCTCTTCCAAGCTTTATAATGCCAGTGAATGGTTGTTGAGGTTTTGAAGTCCAATAAAGTGCATCCATCTATCAGGTCCATCTAAGAGGTTAATAAGGCCTTCTGAAGTAAATCAATGCGATTTTGTAAGAAACATATCCATATCTCTAGCACAAGAGTGGCATAGGACATAGGCATAGCGTAAGGAAAACCAGTCTCCTCTTGGCTTATATTGAAATTCTCTGACATTTTTCTGTACAAATCCTCATTTTGTTGTTCTAATTCGTAACCAGTGTTTTCAGCAGAGAACGCGTGTATGACAATTTGCGGAAGCTAGAGATTACGGTTTACAAATTTGGATATTTTTCTTACAAAAATGCATCGATTCAACTCAGGAGGTCTTTATTAATGCCGCAGGTCATGTGGAGCACTTTCTATGATGGATGGATGCACATCATTGGACTTTCTTTAGACTATTGGAAAAAAACAAAAACACCCATTCACTGCCATTATAAAGCTTGGAAGAGCCAGGACATATTTCAACCGGTTTTGTGCCATTTCTTCCTGAGAACCCCTAAATAAACTTAAATTACACCATTTTTGATCGTACAGATAAGAGCAATACATCATTAGAATCTGTAAAGGGTCTACTTTTATAACTCTAGTCTACGACATCCTGTTCTCAAAGGTCTTGTGAATATCTGTATGTGTTTCATGGCCTTATTGCAGTGAAATGTTTTTATTTATTACTAACCGCACATAAATGTACATGCACATTCATGCTGCTCATATATGTGACCCTGGATCATAAAACCAGTCATAAGGGTTAATGCTTCAAAATTGAGATTTATACATCATCAAAGATGAATAAATAAGCTTTCCATTGATGGAAGTTTTTTTTTTTTATGATATGACAATATTTGGTCAAGTTACAACCATTTGAAAATCTGGAATCAGAGGATAAAAATATTGCCTTTAAAGTTGTCAAAATTACGTTCTTAGCTATGCATATTACTTTTCAAAAAATATGCTTTTATAATTACGGTAGGAAATTTACAAAATATATTCATGGAACAAGATCTTTACTTAATATCCTGATTTTTGGCTATTGCTACAAATATACCCCAGTGACTTATGACTGGTTTTGTGGTCCAGGTTCACATATTATTGTAGCCCAGTTTGTAATGAATACAGTGTAATCAGACTTCAAACATTAATGTTTTTAAGATACTTAAAAAAACCAAAAAAAAAAACAAATGTCAGGGTCCCAAAACAGCCTCAGACCCAGAGGGTTAATATAACTTATTGTATTTGTCTGAAAAAAGAAAGTCATATACACCTAAGATGGCTTGAGGGTGAGTAAATCATGGAGTAATTTTCATTTTTTGGGTGAACTATAATTTGACATTTAGATAATGGCAATGCACAAACATGTACTTTATACAATATTTGTACAAATTGAAAGAAAAATGCATTTCAGTGCTGACTGGTTAATATAATTGATACATAATTTTTTTTTATTGTTAAATAAATATAGAATTTAACATTTTAACAAATAGGAAACTACCACTTGTATCAGTCTTCAGATTAGTTGATTAACCAGCATGGCTAATATTGCTAATTATTAATAATGCATTTGTGGCTTTTGTCCCATTCTGCCTAAAAACATCTCTTAATTTAAGTAAAATTACTATATTTCATGACCTCTCGTGGCTTACGGCTGCATTAATCTAAAAACGTAGATTCGCTCCGTTAAAAGTTCCCCACTCCAACCAGGCGAAAGTGGTTTCGCGTTCCGCTCTCAGCCGAAATTCACCTCAAATATCCGTGTTAGAGCGAGGAGCCATGATGAGAGTCCCTGTGCTGCTGAAATTGGCTCTTTTAACCCTTGCGGAGCCAGAGGATGTCTCGGGGCGATGTAAGTGCCAGCATCAGTAGTAAACTCAGGGGAACGGAGCGAGGTGGCTGACTCCTTGCACCACCTCAGGCACAGCTCCACTTACATCAAACGACTGCGCCGTGACACTCTCCCCCCGCGGCTCGTCGCAGCCTGACACTCCAAGGTGTGCAGCACATTTCAAGTTGGAGGAATAGTTGGAAATGTTGGAGTGCTGGAAAATGACACCGCCTAGGAGAAAGCGAATGTGATGAGGACGGATGCCGGCCCTACGCCTGGCCTAGGTCCTCGTAGGACACGTTTCCGAATAAAACACCTGATAATGTGCTCAAATACACAGCATCATACAGTCATTCCTATTTGGCTACGAAACGGCTGTAAACGCTTTTACATACCGTACATTTTGCTGCCTCATGAAATCAGTGATAGGTCCAACAATGTGTGCTTCACCCTGTGTCTTTCTGAATGTGAATTCAAGTTCATGTATAGAGAGAGAAAGAGAGTGTGGAATTCTTTTCGTTTCTTTTTTTTTACTATAAAGATGCATGACCCTACTTTAAAGATCTGATATTAACGCTCTGTTTCTCGTCTTCTGCTTCTCTCCCGCCCGGCGGTCCCCCAGAAAAGAGATGGTTTACAGATGAAGCAGAAAACGCATACCCAAGGAACATTCAAATCAAGCCCATGAGCACTCACATGGCCAACCAAGTCAATCAGTACAAATCCACTAGCAGTCTGATTCCACCTATCCGAGAAGTCGAAGATGAATGCTGAACGAACCCCCATTACGGAGGGACTTGGGTCATCCTGCTGTAAAAGACGAGCGCTAATCGCAAATCCATGACTGTGATGATGGCGACACATTGTTCTTCCCTTGTTCGACTCGAGGGTTTGAAGCGAAGGGACTTCCTATGTGTATACCTTTAATGTTACTTCCATACTTTTGTATATGTATACATAGTGATGTACATAATGACAATCAAGTAAGGATTGTACAGCCCCTAGCACTTTTTGAAATTAAGTTAACAGGCAAACAAAAAAAGAAGACGAAGAAGAAAAAAAAAAGTACTTCCTGTGATTCACTGCAATAGTTCACCTCTGCCGTGACCTGACTCCATGCAGAGGGCGCTATAATGGAGGATGAGGGTCACCGTCGTTCACTTCATCCAAACACTACCCAAAGATCAGCCCCGCCGATTGAGTTGCGTATCTGTCGTCCGTTTCGTTTTGCACTACCGCGTAATAACTCGAGCGCTGCTCGCAGAAGAGTCAAAGCTTTCCCTCGGTTCTCCTCTGAGTTTGGGGCTGACGTCACAGGCTGAGGCTGTTAACTGAATGGTTTTGTTCAGGGAAACGAGTGACTGTATTCATGCATGGTGTGTGCCGAAGGCTGCCTGAAGTAACCCGAACGTGTGGCTCAGGAAAGGATGCCCATTTCCATCCCTACAGACGCGTATACACATGGAAATGTTTGCTGTACCTAATGCAAATGGCCGTCCCCAACGTAGCTCTTCGGAATTGGCAATACATTAAGGATATGCACTACTTCTGTTGATGTCTTTCCATCATCCATGACTGAAACTGTCTGTGATCGCGGCTTATAACATGTTTGTTTGCGTCTGCGGCTCTGCTACTAATGCGACTGATTGAAACAGTACTGTAACCTGCTGATAATTCAACAATGATTGAGCTTTAACAATCGAAAATGCCACATATTGCGAAAAGTGGGCATCATTGGTTCTTCCTTTGGGTGTAGCCACTGCCTGACACAGGGTTGGCACAGGGGCGGAAAAGTGCTTGGATGTTCCCTGTGACCAACTGTGATGCCTTATAACTCTGCATAAGCTCAATCATCATGTTCAATTATCAGCCAAAGACTTGTTGTGGACTGAATGGATTTGAACGTCACTCACTTCTATCAAGGCTACACAACTATGTTGTACCTTTAAGTAGAACGTATATTATTACAAATGCTTCACAGAACTTTGAACTTTGCTTCAAGTGCTCTGGCAGATTTATACATAAGTACATACTTATTTTTTATCCATGAGCGTGATCATTTTGTACTTATTTTTATACATATCAGAGAACTTTATTTCTAAATGTATCTTAAAGATATCTTAATAGCTACAGTGCACAGCGGTTTCTTCAGTTTTACCCCCGACAACGCAACATATCACGTAACATCAACCGGGACACGTCAAAGATCTGTGAACCCGAGTCAGAAAGGTACAATTTCAGCTTTCCATCCGGAGTGCTCTTTGATACTCACACAGGCTGCTTTTGAAGGACCTTGAGCTCTACTACTAAAACAGCATATATGCTTTCATTTTCATAAGCTAACTGAGATGAAAACCAATATTGAATGACTGATGACACTTTTCTGTAATTCCAGGTAAAGCGATGCTGATCCTCAGACAGAGGCGAACTCAGAGATGCGCATGAGGGTAGAGTTATAGTAATATTAGCCATGTTTGACCTAAATTAGGTCTCGGGAAAAGAGAGGGCGTGCGTGTGCGAACATAATTTGATCAGATCAGCTGCGAGCTAATAGATTGTAGATGCAAGAAAAGAGACTTTAGTACTCGTCCATCCATTTGCGTAAAAGAATTGTATAAATTCTGCCCGATCCTTTCTCAAGTAAAAGGATCTCCGATTTGTTGTTTGTCTACTGGACAATTAGGCTTTGTCCTGAAGTGATTTTCTGAATTGTGAATACATTTCATTGGTGTTACACTTTGTAGCAAGTAGATTTCTTAATAAATGAAGAAAAAAATACAAATGTGAGTAAACTGTATGTATAATTGGATTGTCCTACATACTTGCTAGCCTGAAAAAAAGCTAAAAAGGAATCCATTGGAGTTAGATGTCCATTTTTTTTCTTCTATGTAAGGTCCTTTTCCTGTAATGAACTACGTTACAAAGAAAGGCCGATGGCGCCAAGACAGCAGGTTTCATTTGATGAGAAAAAGTGTAGATGCACGCTGAAAGAAGCAGAAAGCAAATTTGAGGATTATTAACCATCAGGTTTTTACATTCCATTTTGTCATCAGCATTTCAATGTTACAATCACATATAGTTTCGAAATGTCAAAATTGGTTGTTTGTTTACAGACCTTTTCAAAACGCATACTCAGGTAGCGATCCTGATGACAAAGCTACAAAGTAAAGCTGGCTTACGTTTTTTTGTTTGTTTGTTTGTTACCTTTCGTAGCCCTAATGACAGTTTGAGGTGATACTGATATTTTCTTCTCCACTGCAACAAATGTGCAATGTTTTAGTATCATGCAATTTCTTTGTACATCTTGTGACTACAGTGTACACATATCAAAGTTTCTACAGTGCCATGAAATGTATCCATCTACTAGCATCGGTCAGTCATTGGTTGGTAATATCTAGGCATCTAATACTGGCATGGAGAACATCCAAGCCATCCTTGCCTCCATGCCAGGATAGTGCCAGGCAGTGCAGAAACCAAAGGAGGAACGACGTAAGACCCACTAGAGCGAAAAGTGGCATTCAAACGGGCATACGACACGTGCCTATGCAAGCTGCTGAAATCCTAGCACCTTGAAAAAGTCTAAACTAAAAAAAGGTGATGGCAATGACTGAAAGATGCTGGGTAGAACTATGATGTTTAGTTGGATCACCTGTCAATGTATTCAAGAGTGTTTTAATTAAAGTAACATATAAAGCAACCTTACTGATGTGCTATGTAATACACAACTGTCATATTTTGGCTATTTTATTCTACTGTAAAGGACAGATTTAAGTTTTAGAACCTGTATAAAGAAAACAAACTGTAACAGAATAAATACGTGGAGGGAATTAAGTCTTAACATGCTGAACTTGCCTATGGATTACTGTTTTGTTGCTGTCTTTTCTTCCACTTCAATAAATTATCGAAACATCCATCCATACATGTAATTATTGGCATATTCATTACAGGAAAATGGGGTTTCTCATAGCAGAATGACTTCTGATTTGACCACCAGACGTGAAGAAATTGATGGTGCTGAGCTGATCTACCTGACTCTGTCAAATATAACCTGCTGATAAAACATACTGTCTTGTACAAAAAGTTTGTACATAAATTGTACATGGTTTCTTTTTGTATTTTCTCAAATTAAAATGGATGTATTTGTGTTCTACAGGTGACTGGTATATTGCGTCATTACTTGATGTACACTGGACATTCGAGCGAAAACAGTTAAAGGAACACTCCACTTTTTTTTTGGAAATAGGCTCATTTTCCAATTCCCCTAGAGTTAGACAGATGAGTTTTACCGTTTTTGAATCCATTCAGCCGATCTCCGGGTCTGCCGTTAACACTTTTAGCATAGCTTAGCATAAATCATTGAATCTGATTAGACCATTAGCATCTTGTTGAAAAATGACCAAACATTTTCATTATTTTTCCTTTTTTAAAACTTGACTCCTCTGTAGTTACATTGACGATTTTCCAGGCTGATATGGATAGGAACTATACTTTTATTCTGGCATAATAATCATGGGTACAGCAGGCACGATGATATTATGCAGCGCCTGAAAATATATACTATATTCAGCCGGTGTGTAATATCATTGCTGCCGTACCATGGGTGCAGCAGGTGCAAAGTTCCTTGATTATTACGCCGGAATGAGAGTATAGTTCCTATCCATATCAGCTTGGAAAATCACAACTTTTCATTTTCTGTCGGTCTTTGTACACAATGTAACTACAGATGAATCAAGTTTTGAATGGGAAAAATATCGAAAATCTTTGGTCATTTTTGAACGAGATGCTAATGGTCTAATCTGATTCAGTGATTTATGCTAAACTATGCTAAAGTGCTAACGGCAGACCCAGAGATTGGCTGAATGGATTCAAAAACAGTAAAACTCATCTGTTTAACTCTAGGGGAGTTAGAGAATTTTGAAATGATTTTCAAAAAATGTTCCTTTAATGAAAAACACACATTATTGACTAATTAACATTGTTAGAGTCCAAAAATATGCGGAGGAGAAAAAAAGATGTATTGGATTTAGGGGAACACATGTTTTCCAAACATCTGCTAATATTTAAAGAGGCACGGTCGATGACAAATAACACCATATTTGAATTACTGCACATATTGTCTACTTAAGAATGTAGATTTCAATAGCAATAACATTTTATATCTACAAAGACACTTTTAGAGTACGGGTGGGAATCTTTCGATACCTCACGTTTCGATTAAATATCGATTCACGATTTTTTCAATTTTTCAACATTTCACAATTCATTGTGCGCACTGGATGTCAAACACACCTGTCTATAGTATAGGTGGTCCTGACTTAAGAAATCGGTGTTTCATTACTATTAAGGGTTACTCCATCCCAAAAATGAAAATTTTGTCATTAATCACTTACCCCCATATCGTTCCAAACCTGTTCATCTTCGGAACACAATTTAAGATATTTTGGATGAAAACCAGGAGCTTTTTTGACTGCCAAGCAAATAACACTGTCAAGGCCCAGAAAAGTATGAAAGACGTCATCAAAATAGTCCATCTGCCATAAGTGGTTCAACTATAATTTTACGAAGCTACGAGAATACGTTTTGTATTCAACAATTTGACATTTTACATGTAAGATGTAAAATGTAAAAATCTGTTTATTTACACTTTAATTCGAACAAAAACAGTGTATCCATGTGACAGCTGACAGAGAACAGTCTACACTTTTTGCATCTAGTGGATACTCTCAAAAATGGTGCTAGGGAAGGAGACAAATTGTTGAATAAAGTTATTATTTTGTTATGTTCGTAAAATTATGGCTGAACCACTGATGGCAGATGGACTATTTTGATGACGTCTTTCATACTTTTCTGGGCCTTGACAGTGTTATTTACTTGGCAGTCAATGGGACAGCCACAAAGCTCCTGGTTTTCATCCAAAATATCTTAAATTGTGTTCCAAAGACGAACAAAGCTTTAATGACAAAATTTTCATTTTGGGTGGAGTAACCCTTTAACAACTTAATAAATAAAAAAATATTTTACACTTCCCATTAGGGATGTGCCCGACTCCAAATACTGTGTCCAGAAAGAAAATTACGTACTACACAACCCCTAAAGGGAATAAACATGGGATGGGAGGAAAAAATATATTTCAGTGCTTTCTCTTGCAATTAGATGGTCATGTCCCTTTAGTGGCTCTGTAGACGTTGTGCATTGTTCGTTTTCCATGTCTTTTCTAATACACCGCTCTCGCAGATAGGTTCTACCTTTTTGTTCCGACAACATCATGTCATTATTATTATTATTAATGCAAATCGCTAGAAGACTAAATCGCGATTCAAGTGTAAATCCATTTCCCCCCCACCCCTACTAACGAGTAAATACTGGAAGTGTTGCATTAATGGATGAGAATCCATTGAGCGCATTATTTGACCATTTTCCAAGGCTGAATGATATATTAAACTCATTTAAAAATCATAATAAAGCATAAGGCTATTGTGAATTTACAACCTCTATGACTAAATTAAATAAATATATGTGCTCTAATTATTTACATGGATGTAAATAATTTACTCGCATCTCAGAACTCCATTCACAGTAAATGGTGCTCAACACAAACTTTTAACATTTACATGTGTGGAGTGTCTCAGCTCCACTCTGCATGTTATAACGTGCATCCGGGAATGCAATGTTTGCCATTTTATCAGATTTGTAACGGTAATTCAAAATCTATGCAAACACAGGAGAATACATCAGTATTTCTCTCAATATGCTAACTGTTCAATGCAATTTCAAAATAAAAGCTCAAACCCTCACTCTGAGTTTAAACATTTTGATGTCCACATATTTAAGAAATTAAAGTGGCTGTAGCTTTTCTGTTGCAAAGAAATGCGCAAATATTAAAGATTCAAGTGGACATTTGAATTAAATGTTGTTTAGCAGGGGTGTAACGATTCACTCATTTTCTCAATGCATCGATTACAAAACCTGACCTGACAATGCATATGCATCGATCTTGAAAATGGATTGCGTTCAAATGCTGTAGCATTTTATTTTTATGAAAATAAGATAAAGAAGCTAACATCATGCAAAGGTGTGATTTTAAAAATTAAGCATTTTTAAAATCTTGGCTTACATAGGCTAATAAATATATATATATATATATATATATATATATATATATATTAAGTTATTTTTTTCTTATATTCTATATATTTATTTCATGCTATGTATAAATGTATATATTTATGTTCATAATAAAAAATACCTTGCAATTGTACTTTTAGTATCTTATACTAAACTGGCATAAAGTGTGCTAAATTGGAAGTATAGTGCTGAAGTCCAAATAAAGATGAACTGAAGTATATTGGAACTATTGCAAGTATATTTCAGATACAATTTAAATCTTGCATTTAAAGACCTTTTTTTCAAACATAATACAATCCTCAGCAATAGTGACATTAAAACACATTTTAGGCTTAATATTAAGAAATTCATTTCAATTTTTATATCAAAGTCTTGAGGGATGTATTAGTAAATATGTTAATAGATTTGAACTATACCGGTTTTAATTTATTATTATTATTATTATTTTTTTGTGATTCCATTAATTTTCCCCCTGACTAAGCATATAAAGAATTTAGGGGAAGCATTTAAATAACCCTGTGAATACACAAAGTATGCAGAATCGAATCATTAATAATCGAATCACATCGAATTTTATTGTGAATCGAATCTTTCTGAATGTGCAAAAATCGTTCTTGAATCGGATCGAAACCCTATGAATCGTGAATCGAATCGCTGTTTACCCAAAGCTTCACAGCCCTATTGTTTAGTCAATATTAAACAAGGATAAGAACGTGCAGTAAAGCGTAAAAACAATCGCCAGGCTGTTGGCACCCTCTACAAGCATTTTATAAAATACATAATGTAAATTAGTTATGTATTTTCACAGTTTTGTGCAATAAAACCTTATGATTACTTGCTTGTGATACTTTATTTGAACCAGTTACCATTGCCTTATTACTTAGGTCTAGTTTTATTACCTTAAAAAGTAATTAGAATTCTCAGATTACTCGATTAATTGTCAGAATAATCGACCGATTACTCATTTACCAAAATCATTGCTCGTAACAACCTTACTATGTTTTATTTGTTTTAATCTCTAAAAATGATGACTGTGATTAAACCTGGTTCTATAGAACAATATTAGTCTGGTCTTACGTGGCTTGTTCTTTTTAAAACTACAGATCTGAGCTCGACCTACCAAGCCGAAATAAAAAGAGGAGGAAGTCGAACAGATGTTGGCTGCGCTCCTGATTTGTAGGCTGATAAGGGTGGCACCCTGTAGGTTTAAATTTATGGCTTGTTAGTAAGGACTGGCCCCTTTGTGAGATGTTTTCAAAATGATTGATTTACAATAAAGTGGCTCCCTGTGTGTGCACGCAGGCTGAACTGATTCAGATCGATTCCAGTGAAATTGATTGATCAGCCATTTAACTTGGCAGTATGTTTACTGAACGAAACCATGCAAGACCTATTCTCCCAGTCTAGCAATAAAACAGAAACAAGCCACACATCACAACAAAAGCAACTACGTCTACACTGCTTCAGATTCTGTTTATATAAAATATATTTATAAATGGCAATTTCACTTTATATTACGTGTCTTTAACGACAAGACATTGATACACTGACAAACAAACATGGTGAAGAAACAATTTTCACTCAGGAATTGCTAGTAAATTTTACAAACAATAAAAAAAAGCAAGTAACATTCAAGTAAATGTGAATTTGGAAGCAGACAAACTGAAATACTATTTTCTTATAAAACATACTCTAAAAATCCTACCGATCTCAATTTGAAATTGTAAATACAACAAATTATTATTGGTTTTTAAAGAAGTCTCTTATGCATATCAAATTTCCACTGGACGAAATCAAAGATAAAGAAAGGGTAATATTATGAAATATTATTGCAATTTAAAATAACAGTTTTCTATTTTAATATACTTTAAAATATTATTTATTTCTATGATGCAAAGCTGAATTTTCATCAGCCATTACTCCAGTCTTCAGTGTCACACGATCCTTCAGAAATCATTCTAATATGCTGATTTATCATCAATGTTGGAAACATTTGTTCTGCTTAATATTGTTTTTTTTTTTTGTTGAACCTGTTTTTTTCTGTAAACTTTGATAAATTCAAATTTTTAAAAACAAATAGGAATCTTTTCTAACTTTCCTTTCTAGTCTTTAATTTTATCAGTTTAACACATCCTTACTGAATAAAAGTATTAATTTATTTAAAGAAAGAAACAAAAATATTAACTAAACTTTGAACTTATATAGTATATATTGTAACAAAAGGTTTTTATTTTAATGAAATGTGTTTCTTTTAAACATTTTATTCATCAAAAAAAGTATTACAGGTTCTAAAAAATAAATAAGTAGACCTTTTCTTTCCTACATTGATAATCAATAAGCATATTAGAGTGATTTCTGAAGGATCTGAAGACTGGAGTAATGATGCAGAAAATTCAACTTTGCTTCAGACAAATAAATTATTTTTTAAAGTATATTTAAATTAGAAAGCCACTATTTTCAATTGAAATAATATTTCACAATATTACAGTTTTCTTATTTCTAATCAAATAAACAGCCTTGCTGTACGCTGTTAAAAAAAATACTTTTTTTTTTTTTTTTTTTTTTACAGTGTACAGCATACCTGCTGTGTTCATGTTAACTTAATATAAAGTGGGTCGATAATATCTGACCTGGGTTTTTGTATACCAGCATACTGCTTTAACAACTACTTTTTAGCATTGAAACCAACTGTAAAAACCAACAATTTATAATACAGGAGCTCACTCCCGTCCGTTTGACCTCTCTCCATCTCCCTTGCCTGCTCCCAAGCCCTCATCTCTTTGCCGAGACAAAGCACTCTTGTTTTCAGCCCACAAATCATCCCGCCATGGACACTTCATGCTGTCCTTTGGATAATTGTGGATGAAAACAGCCCCCTACATTCTCACCTTGGGATGTAGTGGCCCCATCATGCTGCTTATTAACGATTTTACACGGTGAGTCACGGCTCCGGGCCTGTCAGTACGCCAGTAATATTTACTGTCTGACACATGGGTTGTGGGGGGAAAAGATTGGGAAGGAGGCGGAGGGGTAGGGGGGCGGACGGGCTGATTACACCCATCCACCTGACAGCGTCCTCATCCCCGAATCCTTCCGCAAATACACTCGTGAGAACATCTCGGGTGCCGCCGTAAGGCTGCTTATTACGAATTAAAGCATTGAAATGCAGAGAGGCGGTCGGAGGTTGGTTTCATCGGGGCCGAAGCCACGACAATCAAGGTCGGGGCGTAGGTGGGCATTTTCCCACATGAATACATTCGAGTGGCCATTATGGGCCATTTAGCAAATCAATAGGCGCTAAAATCAAAAACAATTTTCTGGGTGGATTGTCAGTGGAGTAAATGAAAGTGAGAAATTTCTAATATCGAACACGTAACAATCAATGTGTTGCACACTTGATGGCGTTTGTTTTCAACATGACAATTCTTCCCGAGTATTATTCAAGTCAAAGTCACCCCTCGGATCCACTATCGACTCGAAACGCCATCTCTACGGGAGTCCTTCGTGCGGACAGCCGTCGGAGGAGGAGTAGCTGTCACCGTGGCAACAGACCCCCGTCCCGGCCGACCCCCCTCGAGTCGCGTTCGACATCATCTTTAGGGGCCCTCCAAGGCCCCGGCTTGGCCGTGATAATAGTTTCCATGACGATGCGGCATGCTCAGTGCATCAGTGCCAGCTCAGATAAACAGTGATCCTTTACAAAAACAAGAAGGTCATTACGGCAGCTTGTCAAATCAATGCTGAGAGTGTCCCGGCTGATTAAGCCATCCTCTCTCAGCTCTGACACCGTGTCAATAGTGCCGCGCCGTCTGAGCACGGCCAGATGATTGGAGTGAAATGCCCATCAGTCAGAGAGCTGAGCCGGACTAATGATTCCCTGTGCTGCCTATTAGAGCTACATGACAACTCAATCCTGCACTAGAGAGACAGAGAGAGAGGGGCGAGAGAGAGAGAAGAGCGAAAGGAAAACAGTGACCTTGTTGCATTATTTGAAGCTGAATTAAATTGGCAGCAGCAGTTAATCTTTACCTGAGGCGATTAACAGAATTTAAGAGGAACAACAAAAGCGCGGCGCATTTGCCATTTTGGCTTTCTCTTACTGACATTTTGATTTCCCTCTCCATCCATTCTTCTGCAAGATGATGATTTATCATTAAGGGAACAGGAGAGAGGGGAGGATCATCTACATCATAAATCGCGAGCATAAAATATGCTCTCGGTTCGCTCTTTTAATTTGTTTTAGCGCGTCGCTCCGCGGCCCTGTGGTGAGATTTGTGTAAGCCTCATCCAATTGACTTATCCATTTTGTCAGCTGGGATTCATCCCCCTGCGCCCCGCCGGTGACTGCAATGCTGAGCCGGTGGAGTCGACTGGTGCTCTGAGACGCAAATGTGTGATCA
The DNA here is from genome assembly GCA_033026305.1 of Cirrhinus molitorella. Classification (NCBI taxonomy): domain Eukaryota; kingdom Metazoa; phylum Chordata; class Actinopteri; order Cypriniformes; family Cyprinidae; genus Cirrhinus; species Cirrhinus molitorella. Next base: position 17,997,052 of record CM065126.1, read on the forward strand.
GATAGCTGAAATCGCACGGCGTTAAGCGCTCTCGCTTGGGAGACGCCTAATTGCTTAGTGTTAATAGAGCGCACTTAAACTCACTAATCTTGATTTACTTTTTATCAGACAAGAAGACTAAGATTGAGCATGCACACAAAAGTCAATGGTCTCCTGCAGTATTGAAAAAGAAGTCGCGAAGAACAATTATTTCACTTAGGTCACGCATTTTCAGCCCAAATGGTCAAGTGTACCGGTCTGTTTTGAAATATGGAACAACATGATGCATAACTCAGCCACTTGCCAAAACCATTTCATCTAAAGCTAGCATAAAACCAGTCATAAGGGTCTTTTTTTTTTTTTTTTTTTTTTTTTTAAATTGAGATTTATGTATCATTTAAAAGCTGAATAACATAACATAACATGATCTAAACTTAATTTTTATGATTTTAGCATAAAATAAATATCAGTAATAATACTTTTTGGCTATTGCTACAAATATACCTACTTAAGTTTTGTGGTCCATGGTCGCATTTGGTCAATACTGTTAAAAAAGTATAAATTTTACCTCACATACTACCTGGCAATTGTTCAATTAAATTAGTGCAAAATACAAATGACTGTAATTACACCACAGGACCATTTAAAATGAACTAAAACAAAACAGGATTATATATATATATATATATATAGTTCATAATCCCAAACTAGAGTCATATTTTTTTCTTTAGAACGTTATCAAGAAAGAACGAAAGAAAACACTAACATACAAACTAACGCGAAGGAACAATGAACAATATTTATTAATCTTTGTTATGTTAAAAATATAGTTGTTCATTTGTTAACAGTGTATTAACAAATGTTAACAAACAACAATTTTAAAATTAATATTAAGTAAGATTATAAAATGTTAAATGCTGTAGTTCATGTTAATTAGTGTAGTAAACTAATGTTAACTAATGAACAATATTGTAAAATGTTACTAGAAAAGCTATTATCAAATGACATATAATTTTTGATTAGTAGTAATATGTATTGCTAAGAACTTCATTTGGAAAACTTTAAAGCCGATTTTCTCAGTATTTAGATTTTTTTTTGCATCCTCAGTTTCCAGATTTTAAAAAAAGTTGTATCTCTGCCAAGTATCATGCATACATCAGTGGAAAAGCTTATCTATTCAACTTTCAGATGATGTGTAAATCTCAATTTTATAAAAGTGACCGTTATGACTGGTTTTGTGGTCCATAGTAACCAGTGCTGTTAAAATGTGTAAAATAATATAATTAACGTTTATATAAATAGACTGAGCTATTCATTGACATCTGATAATTTGTAATCATTTTACCTTGTTTAATTAATGTGTCAAAATATATATATAGAATAGAAAAAATAAGAAAAAAACAAATTCCTTGATATTTTCATATTTCTGCATTCAATCGGTATGAGATGAAAATGGCATTAATTGGGATTTACCTGCCGATGGAACTAATAAAGCATGTTGTGTTACAGGTCACAGCTAAACATCCACACGCTTGAGAGTTTTTCACATGAAATTACTCTCAAAACAAATTAATGATGATGATGATCCAAATAAAGGCAAGCCGTTATTTATACACGCCCGGCCTATCATTTGTTAATATTACACGATTTCTCTCAGCGTGACGACTGGGAGGAAAATCATGACTAATTTAACATGACATCAAAAATCGCCTCTCCTCTCAACAAACGTTTGTTGGCAATGGTCAATCAAGCTCTTTCTCCACATGCATTAGTCTGCCTGTCTACATGTGAAACAGCAGAGAGAAAACAAATCCACAGGGAGTCATGTAATTGTCTTGTAGAGCAAGCTTTCCTCAACACAAAACACAATCTGAACAGAAAATGTGTAAGGCGTGTGTGTGCGTCCAATTCTCTCCCTAACAGTGCCATGTCATTAATAATATGTGATTGAGAAAACACAAACCCACACACACATACACATACACATACAAACACTTCAGCATGGAAAGAAATCCATTACCTTGATTTCTCTCTGCAGCTTCAGCCTGTAACGTGTGATATTTACAACAATATTAATTGTCACTGCATGCATGAAGATAAATGAGAGGAAACATCATGTCGTAAGCAGTTAAACACGAGTTAAGGAAAATAAACGAAAGTCTGTATTGAAAACATCAAAATTACTCTACCGTAAAATTATCAAAAGTGAATGACTTTGATGATTGTCATCAGATGTGATGACTTTGATGATTTTGTTTGAATGATGTCCATGTGTCTATAAAACTGAAAACAGTATGACACCATTAGCTGCTGCTGAGTGTCACTGTTGAGCTGCTGTCTGTGTCTTCACACCAGATTTATGAAGCATTTTTTTTCTTCTAATTTCGTATTTAAGAATAAAAAAGGTCTGACTATTTCAGAATCCAAAGGCTTCTAAAGAATGCTATTTTTTAAGTAAGAAAAAAAAAGAAAAGAACATTTACTCAAGAATGAAGGCTCTTTTTAAAGGACATTTTGAGACTGTCTCAGTTGTTGTTGCTGTTTAAATTCAAAAACTGAATCCTACACAGAAAGAAGCTCTGAGTTTATGCTTATACATATGAAAACAGGTTAAACTTGAATTTATATTATTATATTTATTTGATTGTTTTTTTTTTTTTTAGATAACTGAATCTATTAATTTCTTTTACTTTTACTTTTCTAAACTGTGTGAAAAAATATATATTATAAATATATTATTTTGAGACTTTTTTTTTTAATCCATACAATAGAACTGAATTACCCAGCAAGGTTACACTGAAATACACCGTTAGTTTATGCTTCTTGGAGGAATCAGTGTACAAATTATTTTTCAGTTTATCCCTGCACATTAAGCTATTTAACTAAATTAACTATATATGTGACCCTGGACCACAAAACCAGTAATAAGGGTCAATTTCTTGAAACTGAGATGTAAACATAAATACATAATCTTTCCATTGATGTATGGTTTGTTAGGATAGGACAATATTTGGCCGAGATACAACTATTTAAAAATCTGAGGGTGCAAAAAAATCTAAATATTGAGAAAATTGCCTGTAAAGTTGTTCAAATGAAGTTCTTAGCAATGCATATTACTAATCAAAAGTTATTTTTTTATATATTTATGGTTGGAAATATACAAAATATCTTCATGGAACATGATCTTTACTTAATATCATAATGATTTTTGGCATAAAAGACAAATCAACAATTTTGACCCTTGCAATATATTTTTTGGCTATTGCTACAAATATACCTGTGCGACTTATGACTTACGATTTTGTGGTCCAGGGTTGCATATCTAAAAAATATTTTCACATAAGAAAACCAAAAAAAACAGTCAATTTTAAAGGCCAACCTTTAGTTTAATTTAGATATATTTACCTTTATTAGACTAGATTTTTAGATTTAATCATCTCATGAACATCTTTGATTACATTTTATGAAAAAAATAAAAATAAAAAAATAAAGACTGTGTAAAAATCTGGTGAATAGGGCAAATCTTACACGCTCACTGGTTTTGCATTATCTTCCCTTCTAGACCTGCTATGAAAATGTAAGAAAATGCCAATATTTCCACCACCGTCTTACGGACGCTTTGATTTTCAAGTCAAGCATATAAAATAACAGCTTAAGGCCTAAATATAGTGAGGCTTCAACAAAGTGTAAACCAAAAGGCCTGAAGAATGAAGACGAAAGGTCGAAGTCTATCATTCAAAATACCTACAGCTATTAACCAGTGAAAACAATCGAATCAGAGATCACGTCAAATCTCACCACGGCAGCTATTTTAAATACGAACTACAAACAGCTTCATCTAAAATGTGACTAGCTTAGCGAGATCATTTGCCGTAGCCGAGCAAGGCCTTTAGCTTTGAAGCATTGCAAATAATGTCCGACGGCACATAGTCTACAGTGCAGTTTCAGCTCACCTTCAAGCTGTAAAGCTGATTTACAGCCACATGTTATTATTTAGCATTATTCATCTTGCTGTCGGTTGCACATTGGAGGTTAATAGAAATGCCAGCATGTTCACTGATTTACTTAGTAAAATTTTCATCCCAAGGTTGGGCCTGAGTGATTGGACACTGACTGAGGAAGGAGGGGGTTCATGCATTATGTAGAGGTGGCTGATGTGACCTTGAGCCATCACGGCCCGGGCTATATATTACCGCTACGGCCATCCTTCCCACACCACAGAGCCATCCGACAAATTTAACAGGGTTTTACACAACATTACTGACGCTTTGCATGAGCTGAGCTCCTTTTATTTGGTCATCTATTTCAAGAGTGCTTTAACAACAATGGATGGGAAGCCGTTTACAACAGCCGCGCCGCCATTTGATTCACCTCAGACAGACAATTAATAATCGCAAAGCCACTGATACAGTGAGAAAGAGGAAGCCATAACCATTTATTATGTGTCCACTGTGCTGGACTTCCATGAATTCCAATGTTAATCAGGCATATATATCTGTCATTTGACGTGACCAAATAGAGACAAATATTAAATAGCCTGTCATCTGGAAACATGAGCGATTGTGATGGCATGATAGATGTAAATATTTGAACAGCACTGCCTTGTAGCGCATGTTGGCTTTTTTTGCAGTAATTTATGTATTCTGGGAAACATTTGCTTTGACTTCAGAGATCAGATAGACCAGCATTTTCCCACAGTAGAAGGTGGTGTTGGATCAATACGCTGCATGTTAGTAAGGCTTTGGCAACCTTTAACATAACAAGCCAAATTGATTTATCTAATGCCCTCCATATTTTGAAATTACATTAGCGTGTAATCTTGTCTAGGACCCGACCATGACATTTAAAGCGCGCACACACACATGATCCTAATGGTGTGTTCATTATTTAATAAAAAAAAGAACTAGTATTTTTTCTACACTTGAAAGTACGGGTCATCCTCTCTTTCGATGTTTAAAGAGAAATAATTATGTTGGAAATGATGGCGATGCTTGCCGATAGAGGAAATGATAAGGGAACACCATTCTCTTTTGAAAGCGCAGGGTCCATTCGAATATAATTGGTAGAGGAATTATTTATGACATTAATTGCCACATTATCGACTGCCTGTCAACTCGCGTGGCAGTTCGTCCATCTTTCTTACCGGCGCTCGCGAGCTCAGCCTAAAGCAGACTGACAAGCTAATTACACCATCTTCCCCTTCCATGACAAATGCTACTCATCTGAAACCGCGCCGGAAATAAAGCTCTTTCTCTCCCCGCCTGCCCTTTTCCCTTTCCCGTCTGCCCGGGCTAATATCTCCTCGTGTCTGTCGTAAAGGATGGAGCCGTGAGCTTTTGGAGAGCGATCTGCTCCCCGTCTCACCTCTCACTCATTCAGTTAGCATACGCTATCAGCGCACAGCTGTCCATCAAGCGCGGCACGCGTTCTCATTTGCATTCGCAGACGTCAGTCATTCAGAGAGAGTAGCCTAATAACTGATGACTACAGATGATTTCCTGCCGCTGCTTTGACGGGCATCCGTGCTGACTGTTGGGTAGTAGTGCTGTGCTGCTCTGATACAGCTCTGGGCTTTTTTATGAAGCTCAGGGAACTACATACACGGACCGCATTTTGCACGCTGCCCGATCTTCTGCCGCTTTTCTCGTTACTATTTTGATAGCTGTTAAATGTCATATACACTGGTATGGTATTGACGAAAACAACACAGTGTTTTTATGGGAATCAAATGGTTTACTGAAAGTTTTTTACACAGTTGCGTTTAGCATTTTAATTGTCTTTAAGTGGTTTTGTTTGTTCTTGAAGATACAGCTAAATAAAAAATGCTGGATTAAAAACAACCCAAGTTGGGTTAAACATGGACAACCCCATCAATCCCATAACTTGCTGGACAGTTTTATTTAACTATATGGCTGGCCTAATATGAACCCAAAATAGGTTAGAAATTAAAAGTATGACACTAGAGGCATCAGTAATAATCAAAATGTGAAGATGTAATAAGCAATTTAATAAATGTTTATAATTAAATTTTGATTTATTAAACTTGTCGATAAATGTTCATTTATTAAACATATTAATAAATGTTAATTTCCAGCCTACTTTGAATTCAATTTAAGCAAGAAATATAGTAATTTTTAAACAATAGTGGAGTTAAAACTATTGTCACTGGGTTTGTCCAAATTTAACCTAACTATAGCTTTATTATAACTAAGGTATGAACCCAACCACTGGGTCAAAACAACCCAGTCACTGGGTTTGTTATCCATATTTAACCCAACTATAGTTTTGTTAGAATTAAGTTATGCACCCAACCGATGGGTCAAAACTACTCAGTCGCTGGGTTTGTAAACATTTAACCTAACTAAGGGCGTGTTCACAAAAAGTTGACAAGGGCACTTTTTTAGTAAAAAAAAAAAAAAAAATCTGCCAGCGTTGCAGCCGAGGGCATCTTTTGTTGCAATAACAAGTGCTGCAGCAGTATGAATGTCGAGAAATGTTGAAAAATACGGAAAGTCGCTCTTGCGTTGACTTTTCTTATTTTTTGGCATTTTTGCCTTTTATTTGATATGACAGTATTTAAACAGGAAGCGAAGTGGGAGAGAGAGGGGGGGCGGGATCGGGAAAGGTCTGCAAGCCGGGACTCGAAAAAAGAACACCAGAAGCGCAATGGCGCTACATGTCTGTGTGCTGGGCTCCAGGCTATCAGCGCCGTGCATCGGTTTTGGAAGTAACGGGGAGGAGAATGTCGGTTCACATCAATTAAATAAAAGTTTATCTACCGGCACCTTCTCCTTTTTTTTTATTCTTGTTGTTATGGAAATGACAGGTCTTGCTACTCGCTTGTCATTGGTCAGCTGTCAAAAAGGCGCTTGACATAGGCAATTCTTTTCAGAAAAGTTAAAAAGTTTGAAAACACGGTTTACTCCATAGGGTTATAATGTAAAACAGACACTGGCAGTTAAAAAAAAAGACAGCAAGTGTGAACACGCCCTAAAACTTTGTTAGAACTAAGTTATGAACCCAACCACTGAGTCAAAACGACCGATTGGCTAGGTTTGTCCATATTTAACCCAACTGCTTTGTTATATCTAAGGTATGAACCCAACTGATGGGTCAAACCAGCCCAGTCGCTGGGTTTGTCATCTATATTTAACCCAACTATAGTTGACTAGAAAAGTCACTACAGCTGCAGTTAGAAACTCCAGTTTCTATAAAAACAGGCAGTGTTCACAAACTCAGACTCATGACTGCGCATTGGCTGGTTTAGCATCAAAAACAGTTGTTTTTTTAATGCTACTGGAGCATAAGGAACACCATTTATGAGGCAGTTGTTGTCAGATTTCATTGGTGATTTCAAATTTGAAATTGAATCGTAAGCTTGGCGAACAGTTTTGGAGAATTTGATGTTTCCCCATTCAAAGACATAGGAGCTATATAGAGCTTTGTTATAACTAAGTTAAGAACACATCTGATGTGTCAAAAGAACCCAGTTGCTGGGGTTTGTCCATATTTAACTCAACTATAGCTTTGTTATAACTAAGTTCTGTACCCAACAGCTGGGTCAAAACAACTCAGTTGCAGAGTTTGTCCATATTTAACCCAACTAAAGCTTTGTTATAACTAAGTAATAAACCCAAACGATGGGTCAAAATGATCTAGTTGCTGAGTTTGTTCATATTTAACCCAACTATAGCTTTATTACAATGTATTAACTCAACCAATGGGTCAGAACAACCCAGTCACTGGGTTTGTCTAGATTTAATTCAACTGTAGTTTTTTTTTTTTTTAATAACCAAGTTATGAACCCAACCGATGGGTCAAAACAACACAGTTGCTGGGTTTGTCCATATTTAATCCAACTATAGATTTGTTACAACCAAGTTATGAACCCAACCGATAGGTCAAAACAACACAGTTGCTGGGTTTGTCTAGATTTAACCCAACTATAGCTTTTTTATAACCAAATTATGAACTCAACCGATGGGTCAAAACAACACAGTTGCTGGGTTTGTCCATATTTAACCCAACTAAAGCTCTGTTATAACTAAGTAATAAACCCAACGATGGGTCAAAATAAACCAGTTGCTGAGTTTGTCCATATTTAACTTAACCACAGAGCTTTGTTAGAAATAAGTTATGAACACATCTGATGGGTCAAAACAACCCAGTTGCTAGGTTTGTGCATATTTAACCCAACTATAGCTTATTATAAGGTATTAACTCAACCAATGGGTCAGAACAACTCAGTCACTGGGTTTGTCTAGATTTAACCCAACTATAGTTTTTTTTTTTTTTTTTTTTATAACTAAGTTATGAACACATCTGATGGGTCACATTATGCACAATGTTGATCATTTTTTTAAAAAGTAAACAAAATATAGTATAAATGACATCTTATAAAACTAAGTTATGAACACATCTGATGGGTCAAAACAACCCAGTTGCTGGGTTTGTCCAAAATAAACCCACCTATAGCTTTATTATAACCAAGTTATGAACCCAAGGTCAAAACAACACAGTTGCTGGGTTTGTCTAGATTTAATGCAACTAACGTAGTTACAATCCCAACTGATGGGTCAAAACAACCCAGTCATTGAGCTTGTCCATATTTAACCCAAATTGGGTTGTTTGTAACCCAGCATTTTTAGAGTATGGTTATAGCTTTATGAACATGTTATATATGTATATTATATATGTTTGTTATGTATAATAACAAAACTTGCAATACCTGAAGATTTTATATACAGTGCATTATATAGGTATTTATTATGTACATTAAAATACATTATACCTTTTCTTAAAAATATAGCAAAAGTTAATTATAGCCAAAACACTTCAAGTGTTTCTGCAAAAATGACCACTTATGCACAATGTTGATCATTTTTTTAAAAAGTAAACAAAATATAGTATAAATGACATCTTATAAAACTGCTCATGTTAATTTAGGTTCCACCTATTGTATCATATTATCGCCTTTAAGTTGTTTACTCTATGCGTGAAATCAAGATACTGGTAAATTCTAAGATTACTTGTTATTACTACGTTATAAGCGTGTTTAAGTAAAAATGACCACTTATGCATGTCAATGTTTCAAAACTTGAAACCATGATTGTTCTTAGCATCTTGTCAAACTAAGATGATCTTTTAATTCAGTTGATGTACATTTAATTCCCACCCTTTCCATCAATATTCTCAGGGCCTGTATCTGTGAGTTCTTCTAGTGAGGAGCATTTCCTGGAGCCCTGCGAGAAGGGAGTCCCAGGTCAGAGCCCACAGGTTGCTCTCCACTTCTCACACCTTAATTAGTCCCCGCCGCGCACCTCTCCCGAGCGCACACTGTCTCTCTCCCGAACACACGTGTGTGTGTGTCAGCATATGTCTTCCCGCTGCACTTCCGCCCGCCTTCTAATGCTGTTTATATTTGCGGAGCTGCTTGAGATGAGGCCCTGACGAGGATGGGAACTGACACTCACCAAACTCGGTATGTCCCCAAGCCAGCTCCAGCGGCTCGGGTGCTGTCAATTCTGGCTACATCAGCGGCAGTGGCTCAATGGCAGCGTCTCTGACACATGTCACAAAGTTTTAAATGTCTGTTCTTTTCATGGGGATGGTTGGGTGAGCCAGCCAGGGAAGAGATGACATTTTGTGTGGTGAGGGGGGGGGGGACTTGTTGTGGCTCCTTCTTGCTGCCTCCACCAGCTGTCAGTGCCACTTTTCTCAGAACATATCACAACACCGACAAATAAACCTTGTCATTTAGAAACGCCCGCACTAGTGACCATGCTCTCCAGCAGTACGACAGGAGCGACGCACAGGCATAGTCTCATAGGGCCGAAGACACAAATGTACTGTACACACACACACACACACACACAATAAACAACCCACACACACATTTAGTACAATATTCCCATTGAAACACACACTTGGACCGACATGTGCATAAGGCACAGACGCACACAACCTGTGACCCACAGTCAAACCCACACAGCCGGTGCACACCAAATCATTGCACTGGGCTATCTGTGACCTTTCCCTGTGTGCTTCACATTGCCGAGCGCTGCTCCGGGTACACATGCTTTCTTTCACATCCAAAACTGCGTCTCTCATTTGTTGGGCTAATTCGGATGGCATACTTGGGAGGCCGTTTAACACACGGCAATTAAGCAAGATGAGTCCAGGCAAAATTATGCCATTAATAATGAATGTTTACCAGGGGAAGAAAAACAAGGTTCAGACTATTAAAAATAATACTGATAGTAATATTAATAAAAAACAATTGCAGTTCCCAGCACTAGATTGTCATCTATTTTTCCAAGCAATTTTATTTTAATTTATTTTTTTATTGCAGTGGATAGCACATGGGTATTTGTGACCCCGGACCACAAAACCAGTCTGAAGTAGCACAGGTATATTTGTAGCAATAGCCAAAAATACATAGAATGTTAATGTTAAGTTAAAATAATCAATTTTTGCCAAAAATCATTAGGACATTAAGTAAAGATCATGTTCCATGAAGATATTTTGTACATTTCCTACGGGAAATATATTAAAACTTAAAATTAAAATTAGTAATATGCATTGCTAAGAAAAGGTGATTTTCTCAATATATGGAATTTTTTGCACCCTCAGATTTCAGATTGTTAAATTGTTGCATCTCTGCCTAACAAACCATACATCAGTGGAAAGCTTATTTATTCAGCTTTCAGATGATATATAAATCTCAATTTAAAAAAAAAAAAATGTGGTCCAAGGTCACATTTAATCAAATTCAAATAATATTTCATGATTATGGTATTATATTTTTACAATTTCAGTATGTTACATACAGTAATCCCAGTACATACAGTAAAATACTACCCATTATATTTCATTACATACATGCATCATGTACATTTTTTATGCATTTTAAAACTAATTCAGCTTATTGCAGTCTGTTAAATCAATATTAATCATAAGAACAATAAGTATAATCATTTGATAATTATTAAAAATATTTCCAGTAGTTTTAGATGGACTATAGCTTGTCACATTAAAGGACAATTTTACATGTCAACTACCTATATAAAAAGAAGATTCATACAACAAGCTAACAAATCACAGTTGATTTAAAATCTATAAAACAATTTGATGTCTTTTGCATTTCTTGTTTAAAATATGAACTTGTTTGCAGTGGATATTTGGCAGACTTCAGTTCATAAACTCAACTTTAAATATGGAATGCAATATTGTAAACAAAAAAACAAAATCAAAATACACACAAAAAAAAAAAACTGGATGCACATAAAACATTCATCACCCTCACTGTACCTAATGGAGTTGATGTTTTAAATGTTTGCCCAACTTTTTGGCCACTGCTAGTAAACTCTGTTTCCAAAGCACCGCAAAGGCCATTATGGATTTTTTAATTGCTTTTTCAAACCATACAAAGAAAAGAAATCATTAAAATAATGTGAATAGGTCCAAAAAAAAAACACATGAGGAAACAATCAAATAGACTGGAGAAAGTTGTTGACTCCCCCCCTCACACAAACATACATCCACCTCCTCCATTTTCACTGCCAGAGCTGCTGTCTTTCTTTGCTCTCTCCCTCCAGAGGAAGAATGAAATAAAGCAAAGCTCATTACCTCTTTCTTTCACAGCTCCTCCAGGCTCCGGCACTGCAACAACTGCCCCCGCAACACACAAACTTCACACACGACATGCACATGCACCTCACAAACACGCAAACATACACATGCCACAGAGTCAAGAGCCTGTGAGGGCCTCGCAGCTGCATTTCTGTGAGGACTCGTGCTGAAAACATCCAAATAAAGCTTTGAATCGTTAAAACATAATAACATATATTAGGAATAACATTTCTTTGTATATATGGAGAAAAAAAAAAAGCCCTTGTGCCAACTGATGGTGAGTACTTGCCACATGCCTAAAGCTTAAAAAAGGCTAATAAATTTAAACAAACACTAAATTGTGATTGTTTAAATGTATTAGCCTTTTTAACTATTTTTTTTTTTTTTACTATTTGGAGAAGTGAACAACCCTTCAATGACTGAAACTGACATTCCGCCTACAGTAATGCACGGAAAATGACATGGTTACAAAACCATGTAATAAGCTTTACTTTTAATGACAGCTAAAGTGTAGAACTCCAACAAAACACCACTTCCCCCTGATCTTTCTCTTTAACTTTAGCTTTGACTTTGAGAGGAGCTCATCCTGGGCTTCCGTGTGGGCAGCCTGAAGCCTCAGGTGGGACCTTTGACCTGGGGAGAGCAGCAGTTGGACCAGGCAATCCATCATGGAGCCGCGGCTGTCAGGACGGGCGCTCGGCCGCGTGTGTGTCTGTCACCGTGGCATAGCGGGGCTGCTTAAAGGCAATCATGTCAATCTGGATGGCACTGCTCAGACGGAGCGAGAGCGATGGGAGGTGGCAGGGAAGGCACACTCAGCAGACGGCACTAGAGGGCTGTGTTTGGCTGCTTAAAATGCGTGTGGCAACATGTATATTTATAATAATATGCGCTGGATATCTTTGTAAAGCCCCCTCGCATGTCTGTCCACTGACCCGTCTGTCAGTCAGAGCTGGTCATTGCGGATGAATCGATTGCCCTCTGAGTGCTTGCCGTAGTAGACATAACGGCACTTGGTGAAAACCCCTGAAAGTGAGAGAGAAGAGCATGTCAAAATGACATTTAACTACACCGTCAATGTCAAACTGACTTCATGTGAATCCAGCGCTGAAACGATGAGATGCTGCAAGCCTGAAGTGCAAGTTGAAATATTGAGATTCTGTTAGCACAAAAATACTAATAACACATTAAATATTAACAGGTTGATGTTTAAATACATAATCTGATAGTATGAGAACTGATTATGGAAAAAAAATACTTACCTACATATAGATAGGTACATATATAGATTTAGCAATACAGGGATTTCAAATAAAAAGTATGTGTATTATGATTATGAACCCCAAAATATGTTACAGTTCTCTGTTACTGTTTATCCATCAGAAAGCGGTTTGTCAGTAAAGTCCACAGACTGCTGCAAATAAAAACAAAAAAAACTCAGAATGTGTCTCCAGAATCTGTCATTTCTCACTCAAATTTCTGGCATGAAAGGTGTGTCGGGGGAGACAGTGCATCCGTCTAAAGTCTGAGAACACCAGAGAGACAACATTTAGCCTGAGGGCATTGTCTAGACAATAACAAGCCAAGAGATTGCTTTCTTCAGAAAGAGAGAGAAAGAGACAGGGAGAGAGAGAGAGGTGAAAAGACAGTAAGGGTGAAGATCAACAGTGAGCTCATCTTACTGATTCACTGACCAGCTGTGTTTGATAAGGTGAGTATTAGCTTCATTCATTGTCCAGACACTTTGACGGAGTGTGTAAGACACATTGTGACAGAGCGTTAGCCCTCCTACAGGACAAGAACACACAGGACTATTTTTAATATGATCCACTGTGTGAAGCTGCCACTCACTCCTCTCCACTCATTCATTAAAACAAATAAAGCTTCATTAAGAACATCAATGACAGATAGAAGGTATTTGCTTATGTCTATAATTACAGTATATCATTACAGGCTTTATCAAGTACTGCTGCAGTAAACACTACAATGATGTTGTATATATACAATAACATGATAATGAATCATTAGTATATTCATATATCATATATTTTACTCAAAATACTACACAGTATGTATTAAAACAAGATATTACTATTTTATGAATGACTAAGTTGTTACTGGGACATTGCTAGGTTACTAAGGTATTTTGGGTGGTTGCTAGTGCATTGCTAGGCAGTTGCTAAGGTATTCTATGGAGAAATTGTTGCTAGGTAGGTGCTGTGGTATTATAGTAATTGCTAAGTAACTGGTAGTAAGTGTTAGGCATTTGCTAGAGTATTCAGTGTGGTTGCAAGGAAGTTGCTAGGAATGTCTAAGGCAGTGGTTTTCAAACTGTTTTAAGAGCAACCCTATTTTTTCCTTTTTAAATTGACGCGAACCATATATATATAGAAAAAGAGATTTCGAGGGAATCCTCCATTTATATGCGGATATATGCATCACTCCTGAAACTTGCAGCAAGTATGCCACATTGGTCCTTTGAGCAGCATCAAAACATCTTGAATTCAAATTCCGAATGGACTATGTATAGACGGGAAAGCGCAGAAAGCTTAACCATTAAACAAGCAGACACTCATTTTGGTTTATCGCGATCTCAGAAAATTCTGCTATGATCCATGAATCTCGTTACACAGCATAATGAAATCACTTATTTACATTGCATCTACACTTGGTTTTAATGTGATCCATGAGTTTCCAGAACTCAGGACTGAACAAAAATTTGGCGAGTGGATTCTGACTAACTGAAACGGCATTGACTAACTGATTGGCCATTGCGTTTTTCCGAAATCAACAGATATGTCTGTCATTGGTCTGTTTATGTTTATTTAGTTGTTAAAGTTCATTTTGCTGGTTCCCGCTTCCTTCCTCCTCAAATCTTGAACTTTGCACACACATACATATATACATACATACATACATATGGGTCGTGACCCAGGGTTTGAAAACCACTGGTCTAAGATGTTGTTAGATGGTTCCTAGGACACTGTTAGACAGTTGCTGAGATGCTTTGTGATATTCGTTAACATGTTGTAAAGTAAAGTAAAGTTAACAGTAAAGACATTGCTATGCAGTTGCTAGAGTGTTCTTGGTGGTTGCTAGGGTGTTGCTAGGAAGTGTTAATTGTTGGACATTGCTAACAGTTGCTAAGGTGTTATGAATATTTCTTAGCTTGTTGCTGGGTAATTGGTGCCGTGGTATTCTGTGTGGTAGTAAAGGCATTGCTAGAGCATTATGGGTGGTTACTAGGGTGTTGCTAGGGATTTTATGGGTGAACCATAAAGATGTTGTTAGGTGACTCGTAGGACGTTGGTAGACAGTTCCTAAGATGCTCTGAATGTTTGTTAAGATGTTGCTATGTACACGTATAGTAAAGTAAATTAATATTTGATCCCCTATCAAATCAGCAAGATTTCTGGCTCCCAGGTGTCTTTTATACAGGTAACAAGCACAGATTAGGAGCACTCTCTTAAAGGGTCTCAGCTTGTTACCTGTATAAAAGACACCTGTCCACAGAAGCAATCAATCAACCATGCTGTCCAAGCATGCTAGGGACAAGATTGTAGACCTACACAAAACTGGAATGGGCTACAAGACCATTGCCAAGCAACTTGGTGAGAAGGTGACAACAGTTGGTATGATTATTCACAAATGTAAGAAACACAAAATAACTGTCAATCTCCCTCGGTCCTCCATGCAAGATCTCACCTTGCTGAGTTTCAAAGATAATGAGAACGGTGAGGAATCAGCCCAGAACTACACGGGAGGATGATAAATCTCAATAATCTCAAGGCAGCTGGAAGTAGAGTCAACCAGAAAACAACTGGTAACACACTATGCTGTAAAGGACTGAAATCCTGCAGCACGTGCAAGGTCCCCCTGCTCAAGAAAGCACATGTACAGGCCTGTCTGAAGTTTGGCAATGAACATCTGAATGATTAAGAGGAGAACTGGGTGAAAGTGTTGTCAGATGAGACCAAAATGGAGCTCTTTGGCATCAATTCAACTTGCTTGGAGGAGGAATGCTGCCTATGAGCCCAAGAACACCATCCCCACCATCAAACATGGTCTGGCGGTGTTTTTCTGCTAAGGGGACAGGACAACTGCACCACATCAAAGGGAATATGGATGAGCCATGTACTGACAAATCTTGGGTGAGAACCTCCTTCCCTCAGCCAGGGCATTGACAATGGGTCGTGGATGGGTATTCCAGCATGGCAATGACCTAAAACACACAGCCAAGGCAACAAATCAATGGCTCAAGAAGAAGCACATTAAGGTCCTGGAGTGGCCTAGACAGTCTCCAGACCTAAATTCCATAGAAAATCTGTGGAGGGAGCTGAAGGTTTGAGCTGACAAACATCAGCCTTGAAACCTTAATGACTTGAAAAGAATATGCAAAGAGGAGTGGGACAAATGCCTCCTGAGATGTGCGCAAACCTATTGGCCAACTACAAGAAACATCTGACCTCTATGATTGCCAAAATGGGTTTTACCACCAAGTACTAAGTCATGTTTGCATAATACTTATTTCACTCATTAAAATGCAAATTAATTTAATAACGTTTTTGAAATGCGTTTTTCTGGATTTGTTGTTGTTGTTGTTATTCTGTCTCTCACTGATAAAATAAACCTACCATTAAAATTATACACTGATCATTTCTTTGGCAAACATACAAAATCAGCAGGGGATCAAATAATTATTTTCCCCACTGTAGGTACTTGGTGTTATAATATTTTGGGTGGTACTAAAGGCATTGCTAGGTAGTTTCTAGGGTGTTGCTAGGGATGTTGTCAAAAGGTTGGTAGTATGTTGCTTAGAAAGGTGTTCTGAGTATTTGTTCTGGTGGTTGCTAGGGAGGACTGAGCTAAGATGTTGCTAGAAAAATGAAAGGGTGTCGTGTTGCTATGGTGCCCAACTAAAAAAATCATCATCAAACACTGACTAATGCAACATTAGTGACGATTAATAAGGCTTTCACCTCACAAGCATTGAGTCTGGTCATAACTCATTCAGAGTGCGAGTGTCTCTTCACTTCTCTCATACATCAACAGTATATGACCTGGCAAAACATATGCCAGAGTTAGGAAGAAGAACGCAGCACTCATATTGTTTACATCTTCCTTCTGCTTTGCTGAAAATGCTAGTTGACTGTAAGGCCTATAGGTGATGTGTGGAGACAGCCCAGTCTGTGTGTGTTAAAGACAGGATCGTTCTGACATGCCAGCGACAGAGAGAGAGAGAGAAATAGAGGAGCTTGATGGATGTGGCAGACTGCAGCTAGGTGTCAGCGCTTTAGTAAATGAGGCAAGGACAAGTGGCATTAATGCTGTCAATGATCTCCTGACAGGAAAACAGATACCGTGCTCGCCGACGTTTTTAAATAGACATCAAGTGCATTAATGACAAAAAAGGGCAGGCTTCAAACAAAGCGGCTGAGTGATGGGCGAGCTGCGGCGGCGCTCCGAGCGCGCCACTAACATAATCCGAAAAGACACTGTCAGAGCGGCAGAGAGACGGGCCGCGGAATCGCACGTACTGACAGTGAACAGAGATGAGGACAGAGATACTGGTGCCATATTAGTGCCAAGCATATTCCAACACCAGTCTGGATGCTAACCGAATCTGACACTTTCCTTCTCTCGTCGCTTCAAAGTAGCCGCTCCTCCCCTTCCCCCCACCGCCAGCGATCGGCAACCAGCCTTCTCCGACGTGTCACTCCAGTCCCGCGCTCTCCTTCCGCGGCGAGTTAGTGGCGGGCCCGCTCGTGTCAGCCCGCGGGCCCGGGGACAAACTCAGTCAATCTAAATTTGGACTTTTGTAGCCGAGCGACGCTCATTTTCCCTGCCATCCTCGTGAGTTGAGGTGATCCAAACTGTGAAGTGTGAGGAGATGTCTGTTCGCATCAGATCAGACGTCTGCGCCCGTGTCGGCACCCCCTCGCTCTGTGGACGGGTGTGGGGGGGCAGCGGACAGCTCTGCCAGCGCAACTACTTGTTCTGAGGGGGTGACAGGGTTTTTGCACTCCAGCTGCTGCAGTTGCCCTGGGGATTGAGGTACCGCCGCTGGATCCCTGTATGCTCATTCTGACTATCAGAGCGCTGATTTGAGAGGAGATTCTTGCACACTTTACCTCACCGGGGTATATAAGACTAGCACCCAACTGCAGCACTATCATCCTAAACGCTGAAGCACCCCTTCAGTTAGAGCAAGAGAGATCGCAGAGCACCAGCAAACATATCCATGTCTGGATCTATTTAAAAAATAATTTATTTAGAAATGCATTTCATAAAGACTTCAATAAACTGAAGATATTTTTGGTAAGACTTAAAGGCATAGTTCACCCAAAAACTACAATTTTGTCACCATTTACTCATCCTTGATTGTTGTTTCAAACTTGAACTCATCGGTGTTTCACCTGTTGATCATAAAAGAATATAGTTCGAAGAATATTGGTAACCAAACAGTTGCTGGTAGCCACTGACTTACATATACTAAAAAAAATACTATGGAAGTCAATGGCTACCAGCAGCTGTTTAATTTACTTCAAAATATCTTATTCTGTGTTAAGCAGAAGAAAGAAATGTATACAGGTTTGGAACAACATAAAGGTGAGTAAATAATAATAATAATAATAATAATAATAATAATAATAATAATAATAATAAAATTTGGTTAACTATCCTTTAAAGTTTTTTTGGAAAAAAAAGTGGCGTAAATGATGTAACTTTAATAAATAAAAAAGTAGTAAAGCATAATATAGTTTCTTTATACAAATGTTTTTTAATTTATAATTAATATTTAAAAATAGGTAATAAAATATATTATTATTATTATTTAAATACAATTATCTAATAATAATAACAGATCAAAATACAAATTTTGTTTTATTTCTTTAAAAAAGTTATTTGTAGTGCTGTCAAATGATTAGTTATGATTAATAATTTATAAAATAAAATGTTTTTGTTTTGTTTTTATGTGTTTCTATTTATTATGTATATGTAAATACACACATACAGAATATATTTAAACAAACTCTCTCTCTCTCTCTCTCTCTCTCTCTCTCTCTCTATATATATATATATATATATATATATATATATACACACACACACACACACACACACACACACACACACATATACAGGAAAAAAAAATCATATTGTGAAATATTATTACGATATAAAACAATGTTGTTTTTAATATACATTAAAAATCTAATTTATTTCTGTGATCAAAGCTGATTTTTTCAGCATCATTACTCAGTGTCACATTAACTTTCAGAAATCATTCTAATACGCTGATTTATTATCAGTGCTGGAAACAGTTGTTTTTTATATATACTGTATATATATATATATATATATATATATATATTTATATAACGTGATAATTTTTTTATAAAAAGTTTAAAACAGCATTTATTTAAAATATAAATCTTTTCTAACAATATACAATACTGTTCAAAAGTTTGGGGTCAGTACATTTATATTACTTTTTTTAACAATGTTATGTCATAAACATAAACAGTCATAGTAAAGACTTGTTATTGTTGACTAGATATTGTTAGAAAAGCTTTCTATTTTAAATAAATGCTGTTCTTTTTATTCATCAAAGAATCCTGAAAAAAAGAAGCACAGGTTAAAAAAATATATTTAGTAGCACAACTGTTACCAACATTAATAATTCTAATAATAAATCAGCATATTAGAATGATTTCTGAAGGATAACGAGATTTAAGCACATGCAATTTCTAAATCGCATAAGGCTGCAATTTTATCTATTAATTTATTTATATGTTTATTAAGAATACATTCTTGTGCACATTTTTAAGATGTTAACCAATCAGAGCTCACTCCGTGCACAATGAAGCTTAAAACCAGAAATGGTGGACATGCTGTTTTTTCTTGCAAAAAAAACAGCAAAAAAAAAGAGAGCAGTCTGTTTTTTGGTTTTGATTTATGTTAGTTTTTATTTATTGTTATGACTGGAGTTGAGGTTAGTTAATAATTTATTTCATGTCTGTTTTTAAGACAATTTATTACAGTTTTGTTTATCAAGAAGTACTAGTACTACTGTACAGTATGTTATTTCATTGTGAAGTGTGTGCACTGAAAAAAAGTTTTGAGGTTTATTTATTATGACTGGAATTAATTAATTAAGTTAATCTTAATTTATTTTATGTTGTCTGTTTTAAAGACAATTTTACTACAGTTTTGTTTATTAAACTATTAATACTATGTTATTTCATTGTTAAATGTTTTATTATGCACTTCTTGTGCACTGAATACATTTAGAATGTATGTAGCATGTTTGAAAAAGCAAAAACAATTGCCAAAATCGCAAATAAAATCGCAATCGCAATATTCATTCAAAAAGTCGCAATATGATTATTTTGTCCATATTGCACAGCCCTAATATATGTATAATATATATATATATATATGTACACACACACACACACGCGCACATAAACAAAAACTTTTATATTGAATGTGAATGTGATTTAATCGTTTGACAGCACTAGTTATTTATTGTCAAAGTACCCAAATATTTCAATCAACCAATAATATTAATTCTAAATATTTTTTTGTACATTTCAGTCAAGTTCAACAAGGGTGTTCAATGGAATTAAAATAAAGCTATTAAATGTATTACTGTATAAACTAAATATACATAGGTCATAGGTTTTTGACCTATTGTATTTTATTTTATTTTATTTTATTTATTTTTGCTTTTATTTAGATAGGATAGTGTAGAGGAGACAAACTCGGGACGCCCGTAACGCAACAGTGCTTTATAATATGAATTTTAAAATAAATGTCCTCAGCATTTCAGGCATTTTGATTTGTCTATGACCCTCAGATGAGTGCCTGGAGCAGTGTCTGCTTGGTTAAATCTAGTGATAGAGAACAGCACATGATTAATAAAGTGTGGCTCAGTTCAGTGTCTGGTGATGACTGAAGCTGTAATATTGACCTGGAGCAGCATGACTGCTTCCTCACATGTTCAAGTGCTTAAAGCAGCGGTCTGGGAGATGTCCATCCTTTCCCCCAGCAGACTGACTCCTTTAAACAAACCTCTGTGGGGAGCAGAGAGAAACGGAGAGAGGAAAATACACACGGGCCTGCCAGGGACGGGAGAGCATGTTTAGCGTAAACTGGCAGCCAGGGTGATGTGTGATATAGTGCAGCCCACTGCAAATTTTGCACACGGCAGCCAACTTCCACAGCTGGACACTCCGCTTATTACATGAGAAAGGCAGAGACAAAGGCAGGAGGAAAGGTAAAATGCAGAAGCAGCTCTTTCTTACATAACCTGTTAGTGGAAAGCAGAGTCTAGCTTGAACCCGTGGGGACGGCTGATGAGCTGATAGCTAATATGAAAAAACAGTGTGTCAGGGCCAGGCCTTCTCTTTATTCCAGACACTCACACACAGCCATTACAGTGACAGATTAAAAGTTTTCGGGAAGCTAATGTTTCCATGCTGCATATTCTGGCAGGGGAAAGGTTGAAAGCATTGTTCCCGTCCTGTCATACCTAGATGTTTGGAGAGGAGCGGAGGTTGTCTTCATGTGAGATCGAGGTGGAGACAGGACCGGTACACTCACAGCTTATTACAAACAACACGAGCCCTCCACAGCCTCTCCGTGACCTGCTATCACAGAGCCTGACGTCCTGGAAATCTGCTGTCTTTGCTTTTCTTCCTCTGGCAAAACTCCAGTGAAATCATAATAGCCAACATTTATCACACCGCCATTTAAAAAGTGTCAGGAGGAGCCATGTGAAAAATGCAGAAGACTTGCACTACAAGCTTGTTTTACTACTAGTGCTGCAACTAGTTCTAGTACTAGTTACAGTGATTTCTGCACCTCTGCGGTGTCACCTGGCATCTATAGTGCCAGGAAAAAATACATCATATTTCAGTAGAATGTTATGGTAAAGAAAGCTAAGGCAGTGCAAAACACTACAAAGACTATAAATAGATGTGTCTTTCATACGGCCTACAGTAACAGTGTATTTGTTAATTAGTGCAGTGTTTTTAAAATCAAAACCTTGCTGATACTATAATAATGTGTGCAAAGACAGGCAATAAAAACAAGAATACTGTGTTGTGTATGTTAAAATACCAGTAAAACGTATATATTGTGTCTCTAAAATGTGACCCTGGACCACAAAACCAGTCATAAGTCACTGGAGTATATTTGCAGCAATAGCCAAAAATACAATGTATGGGTCAAAATTTTTCTTTTATGCCAAAAATCATTAGGATATTACGTAAAGATCATGTTCCATGAAGATATTTTGTACATTTCCTACCATTAATATATCAAAACTTAATTGTTGAAAAGTAATATGCATTGCTAAAAACTTCATTTGGACAAATTTAAAGGTGATTTTCTCAATATTTTTTTTTTTTTGCACCCTCAGATTCCAGATTTTCCAATAGTTGTATCTTAACCAAATATTGTCCCATCACAACAAACCATACATCAATGGAGAGATTATTTATTCAGCTTTCATATGTTGTATAAATCCCTATTTAAAAAACAAAAAACAAAAAAAAACTGACCCTTATGACTGGTTTTGTTGTCCAGGGTCACAAATACCACCAACATGCAAAAATCACTGAATTCATTCATAAAAATGGAATTTACTGTACAATGTTGAATGTCACAGAATTTGCCAAATTTTGTATGAGAAACTTAAAGGTCTTCACAGCAACCCATCAAAATAAAAGTTATATATATCACAAATTAAAAAAAGGATTCATACCAATATTGTCCAAAACCCCAGTTTTCTTGGGTGTTTCGAAAAATTTTGGAGGGCAGTGTATATACAGGGGTTGGACAATGAAACTGAAACACTTGGTTTTAGACCACAATTAGTATGGTGTTGGGCCTCCTTTTGTGGCCAATACAGCATCATTTCGTCTTGGGATTGACACATAAATGTCATGCACAGTAGCCAGAGGGATTCTGAGCCATTCCTTTTATAGAACAGTGGCCAGGTCACTGTGTGATTCTGGTGTAGGAAAGCGTTTCCTGATTCGTTCCTCCAAAACATCCCAAAGTGCCTCAATAATATTCAGATCTGGTGACTGTGCAGGCCATGGGAGATGTTCAACTTTACTTTCATATTCATCAAACCTCTCTATCTTGCAGTGTGTATTAGTGCATTATCATCCTTATACATGGCACCTCCTTTAGGGTGCAATGTCTGAACCATTGGGTGCACATAGTCAACCTTCACACTTTGCTCTTACTGGTGGAATGTGCAATAAGTGAAGATTGGCCACCAGGCTGCACAAATATAGCCATGAAACCTCCAACACTATATTGGCCAGTGTTTCAGTTTCATTGTCCAACCCCTGTAGATATAATAAAAGCAGTTTTTTAAGAGATGCTCTTAGGAAAAATTAACTGTTGTTTATTATTTAACCTTTAACTTAACTGAGTCTAGATAAAATAAATAAATATAAAACTGAATTCAGAAAAAAATAAAATAAAAAGGACAAAAAGAATTAGGAACAAAATAAAACAGAATTTGGGAAAAAAAATATAGGTTTCATAGGGCATTACAAATGTATTTTTTGTTAAACTTGTAAAAAATTTCTATTAAAATGTTCAAGTTTAATGGTTTCAATTAACTAGACATGCTTTTTGATTAAGATTTTTAATTTAACCATTAAAACAGAGTATAGAAAATTAAAACGGGAAAAGAAAACTGAATCCGGATTTTTATTTTATTTATGTATTTATTTATTTTTACAATAGACAGATTTCATAGGGCCCCTACACCAGAAAAGAAAAAAGAAAGAACAAGAAAAATAAGCATAATGTAACTAGACTAAAATACACTGGGACTTATTTTGAAATGTCTATGCTTTACTACTTCCAGCTGTTCCAAAAAAAAAAAAAAAAAAAAAAAAAAAGAAGTAGTAGTAGAAAAATAAGCATAATGTATGACTTTTAACTAGAGTAAAATACTCTAAGACTCTTATTTTGAAATGTCTATGCTTTACTACTTCCAGCTAAAAAAAAAAGAAGCTGAAAAATAACAAAGTCCCTTTAAGGCAAGTCATTCCATCCGGCAGCCATCTTTGAAATGCCTCTCGGGCATGCAAGTGCAGCTCCTATCTCTTTGAATGGGGAAACATCAAATTCTCCAAAACTGTTCACCAATGAAATCTGACAATAACAGCCTCATAAATATGGTCATTGTGCTCCAACAGCGTTAAAAAAAAGCTTATTTTTCAGGCTAGATCAGTCAGTGCGCATGCGCAGTACTGAGCGCACGTCTTAGAGTGACGACTGTTTCTATAGCAACCGGGACTTCTAACAGAAGCTGCAGTGGCGCGCTGACTTTACTAGTCAACGATTGGCTGTTTCATTAAGAAGGTGGGGCTTCACGGCCATAATGAGCGTTGCATTTTTCCCCATTCAGATTTAAACGAGTGACACGTCTTGGGTATTCTATAGTCTTTGAAAATAAGCATAATGTAGGACTTTTAACTAGATTAAAATACACTGGGACTCTTATTATGAAATGTATATGCTTAAATACTTCCAGCTATTAATTTAAATAGATGAGTGAGATAAAAGATGCACTTTTACATTCATCTACAACATATTACAATATAAACACAAAGTAAACATTGTCATAATTAATTAACAGTACATCGTAAGCAACTGTTTGGCATAAATGTGCAATCTTCATTGATTGTAAACTGTCACAACCATCACATTTATTTAATAAAATCATAGCCTTTTGATCTAAAATAATAACTTTGTTTGCCATTTCATATCTTTGTTCACACATTTAAGATCTCCTAAACAAGTGTGAACAAATCTCAGCCAGGTATTTAAATAAATCAATCAAACGACTCACAAACGCAGAAGTTGTGATCTTAAAATGGAGAAAAATAGAGTCACCCCTTAGGCCATAAGTATAATTCATGATTACATCTGTAAAACTTTTTAATGAGGAAAAATTACACTTAAAAGACTTCGAATTCGAGGACTTGGAAAAAAAAAATCCTTGAATCGAGCCCCTCTAAACAAGAAAAAACTAATTCATCAACTGGCCGCTCAAGTGATCTGCATACAATCAGCTTCTCTCTTTTCGAGGGCCATCAATATGTCAAGGAAAGACATATCCGAAGGATGTAGCTCTTAACATCAAGGTTATCTATTCTATGCTCCCTCTTTCTCAGTGCGTTTTTCCTGTGCTCTCCCTGTATCCCATGCTCTCATCAGCCCCGCAATCAATCAGGGTAATAATGTTGTGGGAAAAAATCAATTAACAATGCAATTAAACTTTCCTTATTATCTCACAAGCTTGCAATAATACCTGAAGGGAAGACGGACGGACATCCGTGAGAGTGTGCGAGGGTGAGTTATGGCTGTGAGCAGCTGCAGCTGTGAGCTTGTGCTATTATATGAGCCTCAATATATCTGCCTGAGACCCTTTATCAGTCTGCAGCAACATCCTGTGATGGAGTCCTCATTATCTGGCCTAAAACAACTGCTTCTGACCCACAGCTGTTGGGCTAATGTTTAATCAGGTTATGTTTTGCAGGTAATGCATTACTTGTCAAATTTACACTGTAATGCATCCAAGTGTTTCTGTGGAATTCAGCTGTACTCGCTAGTTGGACCGGATAAAATAACAGGATATACGCTTCAGTGTCCTGGAAATCACTGGTGCAGCCACCATAAACTTCACTGAATGTCTTGTTTTCTCCGGTTGGGTATGAGAAAAGAAAGCAAACTAATGAGACAATCTTTTGTCGAAACACTTGCAAATCTTGTGCAAATACAGTTATGCTGCAATAAAAGGTCAAGAGGTACACATTTGTATTGAATGAAAATACAGTTGAGGTAAAAAATTTACAACCCCTTTTTAGAATTTAGAAAATTATTTTACCAAATTAAGAGGGATCATACAAAATGTATGTTAATGTTTATTTAGATCTGACCTGAATAAGACATTTACATATAGTCCACAAGAAAAAAATAGTAGTTGAAAAAAATCAAAAACAAAAAATCTAAAGTTTACATCCCCTTGCTGTGTTATTTTTTTTGTTTAGTGATAGTTGTTCATGAGTCCCTTATTTGTACTGAACAGTTAAACTGCCTGCTGTTCTTCAGAAAAATCCTTCAGGTCCCACAGATTATTTGGTTTTCCAGCATTTTTGTGTATCTGAATCGTTCAGGTAAGAACACACTATTTAGAAGGGGATGTAAACTTTTGAATGGGGTCATTTTTTTTGTATAAATTATTTTCTCTTGTGGACTATATGTAAACATTTTATGTGAAACATCTTATCAGGTCAGTACTAAAACAATAACATGCATTTTGCACAAGGTGTGACGATCGAGGCAGTGACTGAATATAAATATTTTGTTTTCATTATTGAGGATTCAAGAATAAAGTTAAAACAAAAACTTGGGTTTTATTATAGACATAAACCCTGCTTTTCATTTGAGGCAAGGAGATTAGATTTCGCTACATTTTTGCCAGTCCTTGACTATGGAGACATTTTGTACAAATCAGCATCTAATACACTTTTAAGTTCTTTGGACACTTTGTTTCATGGTGTGCTTAGGTTTATATTAAATTGTAATGTCAGTATCCATCATTGTGATTTGTATAATAGAGTTGGTTGGATGTCATTATCAATAAGCAGACATATTCAGTGGCACCTGTTTATTTATAAATCCATTTCAGGTTCACTGCCTCCATATCTCGGTTCTCTTACTGAATGTAAAGCTCCTGGAGCATATTCTTTGCGCTCACAGGATTTGTATACTCTTTTGGTTCCAACGGTATGGACTGCACTTGGAAAACAAGCTTTTCAGTTTGCGGCACCCAATGACTGGAATTCTTTACAACATAAATTGAAGTTGCAGACCTTAGTGTCAACGAATACTTTTAGATTTTTGATCAATGAGCTGGTAAAGGAAGAATCAACTTGTAAGTGTTTTTAAATTGTGTTTTTCTTCTTGGTAATTGTTGTGCTGCATCTTAGCCAGGTCACTTCTGTAAAAGAGATTTTTAATCTCAGAATGTCATGAATGAATGATACATTTTAATCAATTTTATTTTGGTAAAATAATTAATTCTGAAAGGGGGATGCAAACTTTTGACCTCAACTGTATGTCTAGGTACAAATTCTTATCCACAGCAAAAAATATAGTTCTTCCACTGTAAAAAAAAAAATGTCTGCAAGGCAAGTATAACACTTAATGAGAGAGATTCAGACCCACACCGATTTAGAAAGACCTCCGGACTCCCCTTGACATGTAAATAGCATCTGAATTATCATCTTTTAAACACTTGTGTGGAAAATGTGCAAATGCTAATGATAATTCATGGCATTAAATGTCACAGTTCGCTGATTTTGTCCACAGATCTTTAGAGATGTTATTGGAGACAACTGCTATAAAGTCAAAGCTGTATTTTATACGATTTTTACAGCGACGTCTGTTAACCAAAATAAGAAACTACTGCTGGCCTGCCAGAAGACAGTTTTAATGACATCCTGAAGGCAACGCTCTGCATGTTACTGCATTCACTTAGAGGTCAAAGACACAGATAATAAATATGCGCAACCAGCGGAGATGAATATCCACATGCACTGTCAAAGAGCAGCTGCGTTCCCCAGCCTCCGCTCCGAGCGAGAGAGGCTCAACGTCCAGAGAAAAGAAAGAAAGAAGAAAATGTTGGAGGATATTAAATTAGTACCCTGGATAATGTCACTTATTTAATCAAAAGGGAGGCTAAAGTTGTGATGGTGTACTGGGCCGCAGTTCAAATGGAGCCATATGCAGCTAAAGTGGACTGGCTTTGAGCCCAAAGCCTGCAATGAACCACAAACTACTGACCACTCCTGACAAACACACACACACACACACACACACACACACACACACACACAGATGTGTGGCATTTGGAAAAATGAGGCTGGTTTTCATCAGCACAGACATGAGAAAAGCTGGAGACGCAGAGACGTCCTGCTGAAGTATGGGTCAAGAATCAGAAGGCATCGAAAGTTAAGAAAGCGGCTTTTTGTCTTTGGGGGAAAAATGTGCTTGTTTGCAAAATGCGGCTGAGCTTTGAAATAGCATAAACAGTTTAGCATCTGTACTTTCCTCTGGAAAAAAACTCAAACAACCTTGCTCTGCATCTGCTAAAATGTGGGAGTTTCTACACAAAGCGACAGACTAAAAGAAGTCTTGAGTGTGTCTTTGAGGATGTCAATCATCCGACGGGAGCAACCGAGGGAAGCTAAATTCATAACTTACCGAGTTAAACTGACATTTGTTCTCATGCAATAAAAAATATTTAGTCCATTAAACATAAATACCTGTCATTATGATGCATGCACTGGATGCAAGCCTCCCCATTCCCCACTGATGCTTATTACAGCCAAACAACTGCAGCGCCTGCATGTTTTCAACTTTAGCGTATTGATTAAACTTTTAAATGGTTGCCATATAACCCAGGGACATCAGGAAGATTAATTTGCGTCAATGTTCATCTGTAATTCATTAGCCATTTATACCCCACATCCACATGGGCTATCAAGAAAATGCGGGCCATTTTTCACTCCAGCTCAGGCTTGGGAATGGGAACTGAAAATTGCACCGCATACAAATAAGACCGGTGGCTTTGGGAAAGAGAAAGCAGCTAAAAACGCTACCAAGGCCAAAAGCGCATAATTGAACCAGTATTCCTAATGAAACTAATGCTTCCTCCATGACAGTGGCTTGTAAGAACACTACCAGTATATTCATTTCAGTACTGGGATATTGCTATAAACTTCTATTTAATTTGTTGAGCCATTGGAATAACTTTCCTATGCTTTATCATCAATACTGAATGTTGTACACATCTTATTATCTAATAAAAATGCCTTTTTTTTTTTTAATAGTGAGCAAACATGGTCTGATTTGTGTATAAGACCTATTCACATCATTATGTGCAGTGATAAGCATAATAATAACCAGTGTTGAGGAGTAACTAACTAAAGTAGCAATGCAGCTAACTAGTATTTTCAGTAGTGTGACAGTAGCTTAAAATAGTGCAGCTTTTCTAAGTAATGAGCTGCTGTACTCTTTCCAGTGAACAAATGCTGTTTTTAATGTTATATTGTTTGCTCACATTTTTACTGCTGGGTGAGCTGAGGTGATAAACAAACACGCTCTCCTCAATTGTACTTTCTTTATTTAGCATTGGAAAGTTAATTGATTAATTTCAGAGAATCAGTTGATAACCAGCTTCATATAACAATTTTAGTCCATACATGGATTTTTTTTTTTATTTTTTTTTTATTTGTTCTAAACAAAGAAACACACTCATTCAAATGTTTAGGATCAGTAAGACTTGTAATGTTCTTTTAAAGAAGTCTCTTATGCTCATCATGGCTGCATTTACTTAATCAAAAATATTGGTTATGGTTTCTGTTTTAATATAATTTAAAATATAATTTATTCCTGTGATGCAAAGCTGCATTTTAATAAACCATTACTTCAGTCTTAAATGTCACATGATCCTTCAGAAATCATTTTAATATTCTGATTTATTATGAGAATTATATATGTTGGCAACAGCATTTATTGAAAATCTTTTCTAACCTTTGTCTTTGCTATAATAGTTTTTTTTTCTCAATTTAACATCCTTGCTGAAAGATAAGAGTAAAAAAGATAGAAAAAAATTTGCTGTCTGCAAACTTTTAAACGGCAGTGTATGTTGTTAGAAAAGATTGCCATTTTAAATAAATGCTTTTTTTTTTTTTACTTTTTAACTTCATTCATCGAAGAATCCTGAAAAAAGTATCACAAGTTCCAAAAAATATTAAGCAGCACTGACGCAGAACTGTTTCCAACACTGATAATAAATCATATTAGAATAATAAGCATATTAGAATGATTTCTGAAGGATCATGTGACACTGAAGACTGGAGTAATGATGCTGAAAATGCAGCTTTGTTACAGGAATAAATTAGATTTTAAATGTATATTAAAACATATTTTAGATTGTAATAATATTTCACAATATTATATTTTTTTCAGCCTTGATGAGCATAAGAAACTTCTTTAAAAAAACATTTAAAATTGTCAGTGTAGTTCAATGCTGCGTATACTAGTAATAATTTAACATAATTGTAGCTTTAACAAGTTAGATTCAGCATAGCTTCCCAACACTGAAGATAATATATTTCATGTTCATTTCCACTCAGTGATGAGAACATCTGTTGTCAAACCATACAACTTTGTATATATGCTTAACTTGCTCTGCTCTGACAATATCAGTTAGTGTGTTTAAAGAAGTCATGATACTGCTCCAAAGACAGACTACTCTATAAACATCCTCAGAAGGCTGGATTCTTGCGTACATAATAGACTAAAGATAAGGATGGTCTTCCTGTCTGTACTTTCACTTTGTAAGTTGTCAGTGAGTATCGTGACTGAAGTTGAGGCTGATACATCAGAGGTGGATTTGCAGAAACTCCTCTGAGCAGAGTTTCTTTGTCCCTGCTGTCTTTAGCAAGTCTGAGATACCCAATGATCTGTCAGAGGGACTCATTCAAATGAAGAAGTGTAGTGAAATATCAACAGCATATGGATTTGTTCATATGCACAAAAATGTGAGGTTTTCCATTGTGCAAAAATGCCTAAAAGCCTTATAAAATAACTTTTTTGACATTTACACTGCCGTTCAAAAGTTTGGGATCAGTAAGATTTTTAAATGTTTTTTAAATTAGTCTCTTCTGTTCATTAAAGTTCGATTTATTTAATAAAAAATGCAGAAAAAAAAAATGATATTATGAAATAATCATTGCAATTTAAAACAAGAGTTCTCTATTTTAATATACTTTAAAATATAAATCATTTTTGTGGTGCAAAGCTGAATTTTCATCAGCCATTACTCAAGTCTCCAGTGTCACATGATCCTGCAGAAAACATATACATAATATACAGTTGTGCTGCTTAATTTTTTTTTTTTTG
The DNA here is from genome assembly GCA_033026305.1 of Cirrhinus molitorella. Taxonomy (NCBI): domain Eukaryota; kingdom Metazoa; phylum Chordata; class Actinopteri; order Cypriniformes; family Cyprinidae; genus Cirrhinus; species Cirrhinus molitorella. The sequence continues at coordinate 18,027,676 of CM065126.1, forward strand.
AACCTATGAATTTTTTTTTACAGGATTTTTTTGATGAATAAAATGTTAAAAATTACAGCATTTATTCAAAATAGCAATATTTTCTAATATAAGTATTTACTATCACTATTTTTTTTTATTATTAATTTAACACACCCTTGCTGAATTAATTTCTTTCAAACATACAAACAAAGAAAAAAATTACTGACCCCAAACAGTAGTGTATATTGTTACAAAATATTTATATTTTAATTAAATGAGGTTTATGCTTTTTAACAGTCAAAGAACTGTTTTTTCATCAAAGGACCCTGAAAAAAATATTGCAGTTTCAAAAAAAAAAAAAAATAAGCAGCACAACTGTTTCCAACACTGATGGATTTCTGAAGGACCATGTCATGTCTTTGATCACAGGAAAAATATATATTTTAAAGTATATTAAAATAGAAAACCCACAGTCTTAAATTGCAATAATATTTTACAATATTACAGTTCAGACACATTTTTGATGAGCAGAAAAGTCTTCTTTGAAAAAAAAAAAATCTTTAAACTTTAGAACAGCAGTGTACTCATTTCTCAGAAGTTTATTGGCTGTTTAGGAAAACCTCACAGCTTGTCAAAGAATGCTCCGTTCATATGAATGAAAAAAAAAGAAAGAAAGAAAGAAAGAAAAATTACCAATATTTTAGTTAATTACATGAATAAGATTTTTTTTTTTTCCAGTGAACTGTCCCTGTAGTAGTCCTAAAAGATCAAGCTTAATTTTCTTTTTTTCTTAAGTTTTCTTTTTTAATTTATATATATATATATATATATATATATATATATATATATATATATATATATTTTAAGCTTGATCTTTTAGGACTACTACAGGGACAGTTTACTGAAAAAAATAAATAATAATTCTTATTCATGGAGTGAAATATGACCAGGGTATTGTCTTGACAGTTTCACCTGTGTATGTTCTACCAAAACCAGATTTGGACTATCATGAATTCCCTGAAACACAGCTCTTCAAGTCAGTCCAACCTAAAGCAACAAAGGTAAACATGATAGTCAGGCATGGATGAGGTCTGGCAATGAGAAAAGGTTGAGAGATTTGCTTTAGCTGGAGGGCCTGTCAGGAGAAAGCAGCTAGTTCATGCCTCAAGAGCTCTGATCAATACCGGCTTGATTTGCCACATGATTTTTTCCAACCAAGCAAAACATAATCTTGATATTTTGTTGAATCGCCCGGAGTATTCTGCTTTAGAGGTCTTTTATACGACCACAGCTGTTGATTGTGCTCTATTTCGCCCTGCAAAATAACCATTAGCCATTATGCCATTTTAATGGCTGTCCGTTCAATGGCGTTAACCTCCACAGTTTCACTTTTAAGAGGACACAGCACAGCAAAAGAACAAGGCCCTCGTGAGATTACCACAATCAAATATTATGAATTGAACGCGGCAGTATTCATTAATGAAGTCTTCAAACGGCTCACCTGATAAGGGCCTATCATTCTTTGTACTCCAACTTATGAAGTTGAAGAGGAAATTGAATTCTGGAGGACATAAATTTTGACTGAAGAAAGAGATTATAGCGGCAGCCTAATTCAAGCCGGGTGAAATTAATTTCAATGACATTTATTCTACATAGAGCAAGTGTGCGCTAGGCACACAGTGGCTCTGGGCTCTGGAGATAAGGGGAAGTCATTTGAGGTTGGGTGCTCCAGCAGTTTACAAAGCCTTAATCTCCTTGGAACAACTCATGGTCTATCATGAAGAGACTTACACGGCGGCTAACAGCCATTCGCCGCCTGAATTTCCCCTGCTGTTTGTGTCAGCGCGAGGAATGGCTCTGCCGCTTCTAGTGTAAAAGACTGATTCGTACAAGTACTTGTCAGCGTGGCGCTGCTGATCGTATTGAGCCGGGTGTGGGGTCACAACATAAAGATGCCACGCACTAATTAACCACTGCAGCATCTTCAAATGACCCGATTAGTCATTATGATTTAATAACCATTTGTGTCAAGGACGTTAAGCCTGATTTGATAAGAATAAAGTATTACAGAATGAACATTTTCTGAGGCTGACTGACTGTCGTCGTCATTAGCAAGCGCTTTCTAATTAAAAAGAAAAGCTGATAAGTCATTCAGACCTCAGTAAAATGTGAAAAGTTTGCTGATTTCAGTAATGGTCCCAATTAATAAGGCTGATGGGAAAGTTGCTCATTTCAAATTGAATCCGAGTGACATGATTCAATAACAATGTGGTGTTAAATTAATCATTGCAGGGAAGATCGCTGCACTTTTTAATCGCTTTGACATTGGAGGTCGGTCCGAGTTAACGAGGGTCCAAATCAGCACGCAGTAAATATTAATTATCCACCCAAAACAGCAGAAGTAGAAAAAGAGTGTGCGAAACACTGTAAGGTCACTATCAAAACAAACCGCGGTGTGTGGGAGCATTACAAATTTCATAACATTTCAAATGGCTGTGGCCGAGTACAAAAACAGATCTAAAAGCAGATCTAAACAGATATGTGCATTGTCTGGTAATATTTAGATAAGATTGTTTCTTGAGACAAAACATGTTCCACACCATCTGCCTCTGGTTTAAAAAAACAACTGAAATTAAAGGGATAGTTCACTAAAAAATGAAAATTACTCTATGATTTATTCACCCTCAAACCATTCTAGATGTATATGACTTTCTTCTTTCAAACATCAGAGTTACAGTAAAAAATGTCCTGGCTCTTCCAAGCTTTATAATGTCAGTGAATGAGTGTTGAGATTTTGAAGTCCAATAAATCCATCCATCATAAAAAGTAGGGTTAGTAAAGGCCTTCTGAAATAAATCTATGTGTTTGTGTAAGAAAATATATCCATATTTAAAACTTTATAAACTGTAATATCTAGCTTTCGCTAACTGTATTCATGAGAGAGTGGCATTTTAGTGGAAGTTTAGAGTAAGCTCCGGTGAGAATATGCTAGTCTCGTGAGAACAAACTTTTGTTTACAGCATAGGAAAACCAGTCTTCTCTTGGCATAGATCGAAATCATTCAATGTTTTTCTTTACAAATCCTTGTTTTGTACTTCTAATTCGTGACCGGTATTTTGTTTTGTGCTCTCCACTGTGCTTCTGTTGAGGATATTAATGTACAAATGACAGCTAGCGGAAGCTAGAAATGACAGTTTATAAAGTTTTAAATATGGATATTTTACTTACAAAAATTCATCGATTCACTTCAAAAGGCATTTATTAACCACCCAGAGCAGTGTGGAGTACTTTTTATGATGGATGGACGCACTTTATTGGACTTCAAAATCTCAACACCTATTCACTGCCACTATAAAACCTTGGAAGAGCCAGAACATTTTTTACTGTAACTCCGATGTTTGAAAAAAGAAAGTCATATACACCTAGGATGGCTTGAGGGTGAGTAAATTATAAGGTAACTTTTATTTTTGGGTGAACTACCCCTTTAATCATTACAATGTTAACACCTGTGTACTATTTTATATATACACTACCAGTCAAAAGTTTGGACAAAAAAACAGTAATATTGCAAAATGTTATTACAAAATAAAAAAAAAATATAAAAAGTTTTTATTTTTACAATATAATTTATTCCTGTGATGCAAAGCTGAATTTTCAACAGTCTTAAAGGGATAGCTCACCCAAAAATGAAAATTTTGTCATTAATCACTTACCCCCATGTCGTTCCAAACCTGTAAAAGGTTCGATCGTCTTCGGAACACAATTACACAATAGCTTTTTGACTGTCCCATTGACTGTCAAGTACATTACACTGTCAAGGCTCAGAAACATATGAAATAAGTTGTCAAAATAGTCCATCTGCCATCAGTGGTTTAACCATAATTTTATGAAGCTACGAGAATACTTTTTGTGCGCAAAGAAAACAAAAATGACGACTTTAGTCAACAATTCGTCTCCTCTATTTCACCGTAGCACCATTTTGGAAAGTATCCACTGGACGAAAACAACGTATGCTGTTCTGTATCAGCCACAACACAAGGATGCACTGTTTTCATTCGAATAATAGCGTAAATACACGTAGAAAACGTATCCGTGTATTGTGGCTGATACAGAACAGCATACGTTGTTTACGTCCAGTGGAAACTTTTAAGTTTCACAACAATGTCAAATCTCACATACAAAAATAAATAAATAAACATTTATCCAGTCATCTTCTAGTATTCTCACTGTATACTGAAGTTAGACTTGACCTTTATTAATATGTATTATACTTATACATTTTATAATATCTGATATGACACATTTTGTATCTGATGCAAGCAAAATATGTTTTGCCTTATCTCAATGTGTCAGCAACATTGAGATAAAGCAAAACATATTGTGATAATGGAAAAATCGTTTTAACCGATTGTTTACAAGAGTAATCAAAACCTCTATACATAAACAAAACAAAACTAAAACTCCTCACCGTTGTACTTCTTTCATGTCTCAAGAACTACTAGCAAGATAATGGAAATCTTTGACTTGAGGTTTGTAGGTTTAGTACATTACTAAGTTTAGTGGGCAGTTGGACAGATGGTCACGTGGCTGTGTGTTGATGCTAAATATAATGATGACGGATGTGATAGACCTCACGCATCAGTAAGCAGTGCGGCTCCTTGCTGAATGTCATTTGGAATTAATGTCAAGCAGCATACAACCACCAAACCATGGAAATGAATGGACATGTCAACATATCACAGTGCTCATTTCACTCAGAGAGAGACAACAAACAAAGCTTATCCTAACCACAACAACACTAATAAGCATTTCTGAATGCTTATCATCTGTAGAAAGGTGTTTATTTTTACATCAATTTTTGACACTTTCAAACAGAGTCATTCTAGCTATATAATAAAACCATGAATTATTTCTTATGTTTGTCAAAAATTGATTAAAAAAATAAATGTAAAAGTAAAAGACTTCTGAAACAAAGTTATTATTATTAGTTATCCATATATAAACATATGTCAGCTTTTTGCCAAATAAATATTTCTGATATTCATTTAATTTAACTCGATGTACTAAAAAACTAAAACTCAAATAAAAATAATAAAAACATGCAAGAAAATGACAGACTTACAAATTGAAAATGGAATACCAAAATAACATTGCTGTGAAATAAATAATTTTGGGGGGAAGCATCTGCTAAATGATTAAATGTAAATCAAATATCTTTATTTATAAATATTTTAAGAGGTGGCATAAACTGGGCTTTGGTTATAGTCGCGATTTTATATATTTGTGTGATGCATCAAGTGTGGATTTACACAGTGGCAGCACCTCTCAAACTAACTCACTTTTTAAAACCTACAGCACAGGGGAAAACAACCATTTTGGATGAAAGCAATATACCATGCTAGCTCTCCCATCAGCTGCTCTGCTAGGTCAACAAACAGCCTGATCTTTCCTGAAGCCAACCGTCAATTACCACACAGACACATGGCCTTCTTGCTGTCTTAAATAAAGCGCCTGACACTCCCTGGAGTGACACATATCAATACCAATCTGACAGCCCCTGTTGCCACCTCAGCCACAGAAGAGACAAGCTGCACCTGCCTCACCGTGGGACATGTGTCTGCTCGCCACTTCCCCCTGCAGAGAACACACACACACACACATATACACAACCTCACTTCTCATCCTGTGTTTGAGTGCCTTGTGCTATTTTCTGAAGCCCATTATTATATTCATTTCAGCATGGCGTCTGAGGCCTGTTGGTCTGGTACCTGAGGCTGCGGAGCCCGCTGTTGTACAGTGATTTGTCATGACATCCTGACAGAGAGCAGGGAGAGGGGGCATGAAAGGAAAAGAACAAGGGCTGAGTCGAGCCGCTGCTGGCCCGAGTTCAGGGTGCTGCTGGGTGCCCCTCTCGCCCCACAGCTCGCGTCCCGGAGCCTGGTGTCACTATGACGGTGAGGGGCATCAGTCAGAACAGAGCTTCATCTGACTGGAGAGCATCAATCTCCAACCTTAATGTGAGCGGACATGGTAAAATATCCTTTAACACTGTGTGCCGCCCTCCCACCCCTTTCTGAGTGTCCAACTGCCTGATGATCTTCACAGTGGCAGCTCACACGCCAAATTGCTTCCTACATTTTTGAGAAACACACTTTTGTATGAAATGCTATGCTAATGTAATGTTAAAGCAACTGTCCCTCTCCAAAAACGACTATGATAATCATAGTTTCTGCTAAAATACAATTTCTGCAGTTATAACAGTAAAATCATTAAGAATAGAGTTCTTGAAATGACGCCATAGTACAATAATGTTATCAGAAGCTAAATGCACCAATATTAAAATCCATTCCAATAATTATTTTCATGTTAAACCATATAACTAACAAATAGCCAATTTTAACATTCTATGTATACTGTTTTTGCATGTAAGCCCATTTCCGCCACTGAATGCAATATAAAAGTTAATTGCAACCGCTCATCTCACAATTTTGACTTTTTTCTCACGAGTCTACATTTCGTAATTCGGACTTTTTTCTCTGAATTGTGATATATAAACTCATAATTGTGAGATATAAACTTACACTTCTGAGGAACAGTTGCAATTCTGAGAAATAAAGTCAGAATTGCAAGATATAAAGTCACAATAATGACTTTATAACTCACAATTATGAGTTTATATCTCGCAATTGTGACTTTTTTCTTAAACTTGTGAGGTTATATTTCATGATTCTGACTTTATGACTCACAATTGTGACTTTTTTCTTAGAATTGTGAGGTTATATTTCACAATTCTGATTTTATAACTCACAATTGTGAGTTTATATATCACAATTGTAACTTTTCTCAGAATTGCGAGGTTATATCTCGCAATTGTATTTTTTTTTCAGAATTGCAATATTATATCTCACAATTCTGACTTTATAACTCACAATTGAGTTTATATCGTGCAATCGCAACTTTTTTCAAAAAAATTGGAGGTTATATCTTGCAATTGTGACTTTTTTTTATGTTATATCACAAATCTTTACTTTGTAACTCACATGAGTTTATATATCAGAATTGTGACTTTTAAAAAAAAAAAAAAGGTTATGTCTCGCAATTGTGATTTTTTGCAGAATTGCGATATTATATCTCAGAATTCTGACTATAACTCACAATTGTGAGTTTATATTGTGCAATCGCAACTTTTTCTCAGAATTGCGAGGTTATATCACAGTTTTTACTTTGTATCTCACATGAGTTTATATATCAGAATTGTGACTTTTTTTTTTAAAAAAAAAGGTTGTCTCGCAATTGTGATTTTTTTTTCAGAATTGCGATATATCTCACAATTCTGACTTTATAACTCACAATTGTGATTATATCGCGCAAATCGCAACTTTTTAAAAAAAAAATGAGGTTATATCTCGCAATTGTGACTTTTAGAATTGCGAGGTTATATCACAAATTTTTACTTTGTAACTCACATGAGTTTATATATCAGAATTGTGACTTTTTTTTAAAAAACGTCTCGCAATTGTGATTTTTTTTCACAATTGCGATATTATATCTCACAATTCTGACTTTATAACTCACAATTGTGAGTTTATATCGTGCAATCGCAACTTTTTTTTAAAAATTGAGGTTTTATCTCACAATTGTGACTTTTTCTCAGAATTGCGAGGTTATATCACAATTTTTTACTTTGTAACTCACGAGTTTATATACATCAGAATTGACTTTTTAAAAAAAAAAAAAAAAAGGTTATGTCTCGCAATTGTGATTTTTTTCAGAATTGTGTGATATTATACCTCACAATTCTGACCTTATAACTCACAATTGTGAGTTTATATTACACAATCGCAACTTTTTTCTAAAAATTTGGAGGTTATATCTTGCAATTGTGACTTTTTTTCTCAGAATTGCGAGGTTACATCTCGTAATTGTGACTTTTTATATTTAGTATATTTAGACTTTTTACTTAGTTTATATCTCGCAATTCGGACTTTAGAACATGCAGTTGTGAGATAAACTCTTGCTGTTTATTGCTGTTTTATATAATTAGATACTATAAAGTAATAAAACCATATAGGTAGAGGCATGCATAAATAAATGTTAATGTAAATGTAATTTTTTTTAATGAATATCATTAAACTCTTCCAGTGCTTTGATGAATTTCAGGCTGATTTCAATGACCTCACAGTACTGCGCAACAGCTAAAGTCTGGTTTGAAACCCAAAATTGAAAAATGAGTAATGAAGCCCATGAATGTAATGATAGGGATTGCGATGACTCTAATAGTATTAAACTGACAGCGGAGGCTAAATCCAACGCAAGGCTTTGAGTCGCAATTACAAAAGCGCTCGCGCCTGACAGGGGCCTACAGACAGAGACCTTACACTTGAGAAGAAAGCGAAAATAATATCCTGGGGAATTATAATGGATGATCTCATGAGGTTTGGATATATGAAGGCAGGCCGGTGATGATGAGACGCTATTGTCGAAGCCCTCTCGGCCCCCTCTTAATGGATGGCTTTACTGTAAGTCTCCTCTCCCTAATTAATAAGACACATACAGTTTGCAGATGCAGGAGGAACGGAGCGGAGAAGATGAGGGGTGATTAACGACATAACACTCAAGCCGAAGAGGACGTCTCCCCCCGGTTTCATTCTCTCCCTCTCCTGACATCCTCGGACCGTCGTCAGCGGCCTGCACATCCCCTGACAGGTGGAATAATAACGGTCATACATCACTGCTCCCGAAAAGTCCAATAACCTAAATCTTCACTTGCCACACAGCCCGAGACTCAATTACTTTATTGACATGTAATCTTCATAAGGGGAGAAATATTGAGCATGTAAGGTCAGTCGGTTATGAAGACGTATTATCATATTATCTGCATGGGGGTTGTAGGGGCGAGGACCTGACAAAGCTAATTATAATCGTACATGTTACCGGGCTCCAAGCGCATTATGTGCTTGGCTGCACGAGTGAGTCTGGGCAGAGGAAGAGAAGGACAGGGGGCGGCTGTCCAAATATAAGAAAGCCAGGATGTCCTTTTAAGGGCATCGCAACTAATGAAGTCAGATATCATCCAATATACGTCCAGCACGCTAATCTCTCTCATTCATTCTTATATCTATATAGTAAAGGCAGAAAAATCCTGCTAGATAAAGAAGGGATTGCCCGTTGCATTGAATATTGGAGGATAATATTAGCTGCTGGACCAAAAAAAAAAAAAAAAAAAAGCTACCTTGAACAAAGCTTAAAGTTCAGAAAATATCAGTTGTGATTTGCGCAGTGACTTGAACAGTTGCACTGCCCAAATGTCACTGTTAGTTAGTGATTCTGGAAGCCGAGCTTGTGGCTCTCCACCCCTCCTTTCTCATCCCCAAGGTTATCTTAATATCAGCCGAGCCTCCGCGCTGGTCATAATCACCATATATTACGCCATATTCAGATAAACAGGCCCGCGTATGAAAACCGAGGTGATATTTCGGATTGTCCTCCAGCCGAAAGCGTTCCTCAGACTGCTACTTTTTACATGACTAGATTTAATATCCTGAGAGTAACACTCCCTGTTTTCTAGGGGAAAAGCTATGGCTACTTTAAGGCATCAACACAAAGTATCGCCCTGAGTCACAACATGAACGGGGCAGCCGGGTCACTGGATATGAACACGCCTTTGCTCGCTTCCTTGCTGAGGGAGGAATTGCACTTCAGGACATGTGTGTTCATTCCGATGTGTTTTATTTCATGCCATTTTTGTCTTTTATTTGCTTCTTGCTTCCTGAGAACAAACCATGTTACGCTTGTATCTCAGGCGATGCTGAATGGTAAAATAGTTTGCTGGAGGTGGTACAATTTCAAGCTGCTCTCAGGGGAGGCTGGTTAACAGAGGCTTAATGGTGTCAAGTGCAGAGGCGTATTTTAAGAGTATTTGAGAAGATCTGAGCTCTCCGAGACACACACATATACACTTCTGTTCAGAAGTTTGCACAGCCTTTGCAAGAATCTACAAGACGTTCATCACACACAGCTATCGCAAATGGCTGCAAGCAGACAACGGAGATGCCCGTGGAGGAAACGCACAGTATGAAGAAACAACGGCATGTGAACTGCTCACTTGTGCAAATCAAGATATTATTTCTTGTAGAATAGATACTATGTAAATGTTTTTCAGGGGAGTTAAAAAAAAAAAGTTAAATTAAATAAATACAGGTGGATCTCAATAAATTAGAATGTCATGGAAAAGTTTATTTCAGTAATTCAACTCAAACTGTGAAACTTGTGTATTAAATAAATTCAGTGCACACAGACTGAAGTAGTTTAAGTCTTTGGTTATTTTAATTGTGATGATTTTGGCTCACAAAAACCCACCAATTCACTATCTTAACAAATTAGAATATGGTGAGATGCCAATCAGCTAATCAACTCAAAACACCTGCAAAGGTTTCCTGAGCCTTTAAAATGGTCTCTCAGTTTGGTTCACTAGGCTACACAATCATGGGAAAGACTGCTGATCTGACAGTTGTCCAGAAGACAATCATTGACACCCTTCACAAGGAGGGTAAGCCACAAACATTCATTGCCAAAGTAGCTGGCTGTTCACAGAGTGCTGTATCCAAGCATATTAACAGAAAGTTGATTGGAAGGAAAAAAGTGTGGAAGAAAAAGATGCACAACCAACTGAGAGAAGCGCAGCCTTGAGAGGCTTGTCAAGCAAAATCGATTCAAGAATTTGGATGAAATTCACAAGGGGTTGGAGACACCTGTTAAAGACATTTGTTGAAACAGAAGTTTACTACAAAACTTGAAATGGTCCATGCTCAAAATGGCTGACATAGGAAAATTTGATTTTAGAAAAAGTTTGATTTTGGTTTGCTGCTCCAATCTAATTGCCAGAGATTACTCTTATGATTTTTGGTCAAACTGTTTTTTCTTTTTTTTTTTTGACAAGTATTTTTTTTGACAAGTATGCTGAAACTACTCATGTGCCCTCAGGTCATGATTGGTCTGAATCTGCTAAAGTGTTGCAAGATATATGATATATGTTGATTTTTTGAGTGAATTTTGTCATATTTGTTAAGACACTTTACGAAAATGGTTTGGTATTTTTTGGCCAGCTTTGTTTGAAAATGATTGAAAATCTGACAAACCGTCTAAGAAGAATTAAAAAAAGTAGATTTTTCAGAAATTTCAAATTTGGTAGATATTGAAATTTTGGTTACGGTTCAGAAGCTATTAGCATAAATATAAGTGTAAATTTGGCCTATTGGTGGTGCTACAGAGTTTGAGATTTGGTATGGCTAATATTGAGACTGTCCTCTATCTATAACTTTCTATGGGCTGCCATAGATTCCCAGAGTGGAAGAAGAAGAACTTTTAACACTGATAATAATAAAAATGTTTCTAAAGCAAATCAGCATATTAGAATGATTTCTGAAGAATTGTGACAAATTAAAATGTATTTAAATTTAGTAATGTATTATTAATTTAATATATATAATAATATACAAAACAGTACTTTTTAATTGTAATATACATTTTAATATTTTACTACTGATCAAATCCTTTTGACATACTCCTGCAGAATATGAAAATTATTCAGCGTATAACGTACAACATACAGTATAGATTTAGCAAGGATTAGGCAGACTTATGAGAAAAGTAGGGTATAGCACAACTATATAAATACATTTTTGTACTACAAATAGTTTCAGTGGCCCACGTTGAGGCCAAACTCTAAATTAAAAACATCTATCTGCAGTTTTCTAAATTCACAAATGTGTGCTGGTTAGGAACAAAATAACTATATTTGAAAATGATATTATCTAATACAGCACATTACCAGACGCTACAGTGTGGTTTACAACAGAAAACGAAGCTGCCAAATCCTTTGCGCAAATCCATTTTGTTCACTAAATAACAGTCCAATAAATGACTTTTGGAGATCAGAGAATCCATCAAACTGAGCACGACAGCAGCAGAACTTGATCCTGACATCTTACATTGGCTAGGTGACCTGAAGTTGAGTGGTTAAACCAGCAGCGAGATTGAAGAGGCATGATTTCCTAGGGAAATGAGGAAAGTACTCATTCAAATGACAGCAATCTGGAATTCATTTCAGCGTCTGACCTCTATGACTCAGTCAACTCAACAGACTTACAGCGACACAACATGTCAGAAATGATCACCCAATCAAATTATGACAGTAAAACAATGTGTCCGCTTACATTAATATGATGGAGAAACCTGCTCTCTTTCGTTCGACTTCATGGGCAAATCATTTTGACAGATTAAGAAGTTGCCTGAGATGCAAAGCCTTGTTTGACCTAGTTATCTGTTTATTTTCAGAACCATTTCGAGCGACCCTACAATTACTCAAGCTGAAACGTTAAATATGCTTAAGGAGTGAACGGCACAGCTCAAATACCTGACCTCAGCTGACTTTGATAAATTATGACATTAAGTTCAAGTGCCTGCTCAAATTTGGCCAAAAGTCCTGCTTCACTTTGGAGCGAGACATCAAGCATGGTAAATGTCAAATTCTCATCAATTTGCACTCTGAGTCTCTGACAGAGATGATCCGCCCTCTTTGAGGCCACTGCATGGCAGTGAGCGCTAACTGTCCGTTTCCCAGCATTCACGTGGAATAAACGATGTGCTAGGTCATTAACTTGAGCTACGCTGATCCTCTCGTAATAGGCCATGTTCAGACATCAGAGTGGGCGGGGGTGTCTCGTGATGCTGTGCTGAGGTACAGTTGACAACAAATCAGTAAATTCACCAAGGAGCAAGAACTCAGTTTTGACAACAGTCCAATGGAGCTTGCTGTAACTGACAGATGAATTCAGTCCCTTCCACCACAATGATTTCATCTCAAGAATATCTGTGGATCGAACAAAGGAACAGGGTTCACAGGTTACTGTGTGTCAGTCATTGTCTTGAATTGGTTATTAAATCATCACTGTGCTTTGTTCTTTAGGCTAATGAGACCATGGCATAGAGTGTCCACAAAGGAACTTTCATATCATTTTCAAGAAAAGTTTAAAGGGAACCTCAGGTATTAAAGGGTAGTTCACCCCCCAAAAAATATAAATACTGTTCAGTTTCTCGCACAAACTGATCTTAGGAAATCAGTGTATTGTCACAAGCTGCAAGGTTTAATTTAGATTTGTCTGTGCACGTTTTTTTTTTTTTTTTTTAACTCTCAAAGGTGCCCATTGACTGCTATTATATGACTGACAGACTGCAACGGTTTGAGTTAAAAATGTTCATGTTCTACTGAAGAAACAAAATCATCTGCATCTTGGATGCCCTGGGGTAAACAGATAAACATCAAATTTTCATTTTTGGGTGAACTATCCCTTTAAAACTTGTGTGGCTTAAAATAACGTAAATTATGTCTCTTACTGAAATATGTAGTAGAAAACCCCTGAAAGATTTACGTTTTTTTTGTTTTTTTTAAATCACATTGTTTCATATTTTGGACTATGGTGGCGCCATTATTTCGATGATGTCAAATGGTTGCACTCGGTGAGCTACAGGCACTACCTGTTGCTATTTAAAAAAAAAAAGTCGGAAAATAAAATACTGATACCATGACCATGAGAGATTGCAGTTGGCAATGTATATAAGCATAGGCTTAAACGTAATGCTGTACCAAAACCATACCTAAACGTCCCTGTTAGAAACTCCTTCAGATATGCGTCGACATGTTTACTTTCTGCCAGGATGGCATCTAGCGTTTCTTGTTTCTGCTATTTGTAAGCTCTTTCAGAAGCTGTGATCTACTAAAGGCCTCAAAGGCAGCTCACAGAGTTCAACCATTTTACATCATAGCTGAATTTTCAGCATCATCAGTGTCACATGATCCTTTAGAAATCATTGTAATATGCAATTTGGTGCTCAGGAAACATGTATTATATATGTGTTATCAATGTAAAAAAAAAAAAAAAAAGTTGTGCTGCTTAATAGTTTTTGTAAATATTTTAAACAGAAAACATCTGTGTATGTATGTATTAAGTTTTGGGGGAGTTACACAAAAAAAATATTTTACAACCTAAATTAAGCTTAACTTGTCTAATTATCTGATATTTTATGAGTCTTACTGACTCTAAAACAGTCAAATTATGCCCAAGTATTTAAGGTTTACTTCACAAGAAAGTCATTTCACTTGATATGATATCAGGGTTGTATTACAATGACATGTTTGACTTTGTCACCCCAAAAGTGAACAACATATTTGTAGTATATTCATATTGCATTTTTGAAACTGTATTTTCGCCATTTGTGTAAAGAACTGGACGGACATCTTTCATAACATGTTTTCATCTATCACTGATGATTAATAAGCCTGAAAAACACATGATACATAATTAAAATAGAATAAATGGAGGCTGTCAGCGAATTAATTGCTATCATTTGTAAATTGATTGTATATTGAATCACACTAACAAACGCAAATGCTGCCAAAAAAGGCTTCGCTATGAATAATAATGAATAATAAATAGTTCCAGCATGTATCTTCCACGGTTCTGAATTATAAGTCTTCGGTGTGTTTTTCTCTTCCTGCAAGCAGCATTTGTCTTCATAAAGTTTTCCATTGGCCCGTCACATGATCATTATAATGCAATCAGGGCTCATTGTGCACAGATCAGTTTCGCCATCAAAAAGACAAGTTGCTCAACATCTGCCAGGACTCTGTGTCTCAGCATCTGAGAGGGTTGAGGAACCCCCTGACATGAACACAGCCATCCATATCAACCTAAGCAAGAGAAGGGAAATTCGAGGACCCCGCATCGATCCCGCCGTAAAAATATCCAAACCATATGGCTTGCCTCTTCCCTCATAAATTACAATGATAAAGTCCTGGGGTTCGAGACTGTGAAAGCCACGCTAACCTGCTCTAAACTCTTGGCAGGACTAAAAGCACACAGGAAATACTATCCTGCATCTCAGATGTCCCAAACTCAAGTCACAAATCACGCACAAATATGAATAATGCTTAGACTGCATTAGCAATCACTTTTAAAGCTGATTAGAACGCAGGCATGGGGTATCCATTTGTATGATATATTTGCTGTCAGTCTCCTGAGATGGTCCAGCACGACTGGGAAGCAGACCAAAGCCCCAAGTACCGCAAGTATGTTATTGCGAATGGGCTGGGCAGGCTGGCTTCAATTCATGTCCTTGTCCATCATGCTGACACGCTCTTCGTCCTGAGGTATCACTTAACGCTCGCCAGTGTTTCTTTTGTGTATGTATTAATAGATCATCCAGGAGGGACTGCTTCATCACGGGAGCTGTAATTTTATGAGCCGAAGCTGGACTGATTAAAGACTCGAAAGCGATGACATAGCGGCTTTAGCAGTGAATTAACTGCTGCTGGTGGGCTAATGCTAAAGGATTTGGGTTGCAAAGATCATACATGTAGACACGGAAATCTGAGAGTTACTGAGACTGTGTTGTATAGCACCTTTACACAATGTTATGGTTAATGTAATGGGGTAATGAAAGCTGTGCAATTGTGAAAAAAATGTGGTGATATTATAGTACAGTGATGTAATCACATGATTACATATGTTACTTGGATATATTCCGTAAGAATATCATGGAATTGTGAAAAAAAAAAGTTTTATTTTGAAGTCTAAACCACTAAAAAGGGTTTTAAAAAACAACTAAACTGATGCATGAGGTTGGTAAGTTTTTTATTATTTTTTTTTTTTAAAGTCTTTTATTTATTTAAAGCAGCAATATTGTGAACTATTATTGCAATTTGAAATATCTGTTTTCTTTTTTTAATATCGTAATTGTCAGTTTCTTGAAATTGACATTTACACATCATCTGAAAGCTGAATAAATAAGTGTTTCATTAATGTATGGGTTGTTAGGATAAGACACTATTTGGCCAATATACAACTATTTGAAAATATGGAATCTGTGAGTGTAAACAAATCTAAATTTTCTGTGAGTGTAAACAAATCTAAATTTTCTTGAGAAAATCACCCTTGAAAGTTTTCAAAATTAAGTTCTTAGAAATACATATTACTAATCAAAACTTAAGTTTTGATGTATTTACAGTAGGAAATGTATCAAATATCCTTCATGGAACATGGTCTTTACTTAATATAGTAATGATTTTTGACATAAAAGAAAAATCTATAATTTTGATCCATACAGTGTATTGTTGGCTATTGCTACAAATATACCCATGCTACTTAAAACTGGATTTGTGGTCCAGGGTCACATTTTTTAAAATGTCATTTATTCCTATGATGTACAGCAAAGCTGAATTTCCAGAATCATTGCTCTAGTTTATCAGTATCTCACAGTATTTCACTAATATGCTGACTTTCTGCTCAGAAAACACTTCTTATTATTGACCATGATGAAAACATTTGTGCTGCTTTGATTAATCTAATGCATTTTTTGTTGAATAAAACCATACATAAAAAAGATCCTTTGACTGGTATGTGTAAAGCAGCAACCAAATTTAATAACATAATATTTAATTAACAATTCTACTCACGGATATCTAGTTAAGTGTCTTATACAGTACAAACACACAATCCACTGACTAGTTCTTCCTCAACATCAACTTTGTTTCCAGATAGACTGATAAAATAATACGAGTGCCTTCGCTCACAAAAGTTGTGTAAAACCAGCCAGTCAGATTAGAGATGTGACCAGGGTTGGAGGGACTTCTTAAAAGGCCATTTTAATACCTAAACACTACAGTAGGCTTTTGAGAGCATTTTTCTTTGAGCATCCCAAGGAGCACAGCTACCATTAGATATTAGCATGCCTTATTAACTTGAATCATTAAAAAGAAATGATCTCTCGCTTTCACATTCCAATGACTGCACCAAAGTACAAACAAATATGTTAAATGATATTAAAATAAACAACGCCATCGTGACAGCGTCACGTCGAAACCCTTCACCACATTTCAGCTGCGCCTTCAGAGATTCATTCCACTACATCAAACAGCAAAGTATAAGAGGGAAAAAAAAGAAAGAAAGACAAAGAAAAAAAATGGTGTTGATGACACATCCTCAAATCCAACACAAACAGAATTATTCAACGAATGCAGTGCCATCTCATATGGAGATAATGACACTGAAGACAGAGAAGCCATCTCAGAACAGTTCGGGATGCCAAGCCCAAGTTCAGCAGTTGAAACTGTCAGGGAAGTTAAGTCTGTCCTGGTGTTTTAATCTACCCTGCTCTGAGGAAAGAAAGAACGAGAGAAAGAGAGAGAGGGAGAGGGAGAGGTGCGTTCCAGGCTCGGTGATAAACATGACTCTGACTGCCTCATGGAAGAATCCGATCCCATCTCTGTGTTCTTTTCTCTCGTGCTCTGATAGACGGTGAAGAATGGCTGGAACGGTCTGGCTCTTCCTCTGTCTTCCTCCATTAATCTCCATCTCCAGACTAATGGATATTCATGCTCCTGTGCCAAAGCAGTCCTGGGAGGCCCACCGCAACCTCTTGAGAGAAATCATATCATATCATCTCTCTCCGACAAAGGAAACAAAAGCAGTCCTCACAAAGAGAGGCCCAAAAAACAGCCCCTGGCAGCTCCTATACAAACCTACAGGCCTGTAGGAGTCAACTTAAGGCAGTGGTCTCCCACAGATGGATTGAAAGCCATTACAAGCAATTCATCAGAGCTGTAGAAGACCGAGGATATCCAAAGCAGATGTATGGGAGTTACATCAAATGACTAATACGAATCAATATCATACTGACCTTTTTTTCCATCCATTATGTTTTGGCAGCTGATCTGAGGAGAGCCGAGGTGTAAATCTGAAAGTCAATATAAACTTGCGTGATGGCCGTTCGTGTTTTATAGGAGCTCATTACTTAGCCGTAGCTGGAATTATAGGTGCGTTTTATAAAGGGGCTTTAAATGGCCGCAAAACACCCCAAACTCATTATACAGAGATCCTAAACACCTCATCAGGACTGGAAAACCCTTTGGATCATAACAATGTCACGCAGCAAAAATATCTGTAAGACAGTTCTCCCTCATCCAGATCAATTGAAAACACATGTCAGCCATTTGGCCAAGAACTATGTAAGGGAATAAACACACGGCATTCTCTTCAGGAACGAAGTAATGGATTTCATATTCGATTCTTTCTTATTAAGGCACGAACATAACCCTGCGGTCACCTAATTTATGATTTGTAGAAAATAAAATAGCTACTCTTAAGATTTATTATTGGCTTTGTACCAAAACGTACTGAGCTGACTCTATAGGCAACACATTTCAGAGCATCATAGTCGTTCATCCACCTGTTTTAACGGGTAGGACTCAATTATACGGTATAATTATTAGGGATGTGTAAACATTAAAGTGATAGTAGTAATGATAGAAAATTCTCTCATTAATTACTTACCCTCATGTCGTTCCAAAAATGTAAGAACTTCGTTCATCTTTGGAACACAAATTAAGATATTTTTAATGAAATCTGGGAGCTTTCTGACCCTGTATAGACAGCAACACAACTACCACATTCAAGGCCCGGAAAGGCAGTAAGGACATTGTTAAAATAGTCTATTTTAAAACAAACTGTTGAATAAAGTCATTTTCTTTGTGCACAAAAAGCGGTTGATGTCACATGAACTATTTTAACAATGTCCTTATTATCTTTCCAGGCCTTGAACGTGTCAGTTGTGTTGCTGTCTATGGAGGGTCAGAAAGCTTTCGGATTTCCTCAAAAATATCGTAATTTGTGTTTTGAAGATGAACGAAGGTCTGCGGGTTTGGAACGACATGAGGGTGAGTAAATAATGACAGAATTTTCATTTTTTGAGTGAACTACCCCTTTTAAAATTCTGGCTGATACTGATAAATCATTAATTATTTTAATGTTATGGTTGACAACTGATAAATTTGACCTTTTGTCTACCAGAAACTACAATAAGTGATTTTTAAAATGTTGTGTTGAGTTGTGTAAAGTGGACATTACAATGTACTGTACATGTGAACAAAAATAAATCTCATCTAACTGTGGTATTTTGTTGGACTTTAAGTGTACTTTTATTGTTTTTGTAAGCAAAAGATGACAGCAAAGGTAATCTAAATGTAATAATATGGGGAATGTGCATGTACAGTTAAATATCTAATATCATCCAGCCAACGTGGTATTGATATATCATTCATCCCTAATAATCATTTCAATACCGAAAGTATTGAACTATTTTTTAAGATACACACTAGACCATTTCTGTGCTTCCATTTGCAGTGCTTACTGAAAAAAAACAAAAAACAATCTCCTAAAAATCAGACAGCCAATAAGTCAGGATTCCAAATTCCCCATCATAATGTCAGCATAATGCCTGACAGAGCCAAAGTTTGGAGCTGGTTTGAGAATAACACTCGTCAAGGGAAAAACATTACTGTTACAACCATCATGAGAGATCCTTCAGAATGTCATTGAGCACGAACAAGCACTTTTCCAATATAAAAATGCTAAAGGTGCGTTCAAAGATGGACACACACTGTCTGGAAGAGAGAATGATGGCTCAACAAGCTTACCGCAAAGTTTGGCCTGCAGGATTTGGTTATATGCAGTTTGCACACATGCAAACTCATGCTTATAAAACAGCAGAGGAACAACTGCTCGACAGGCCATAATTAAGAGGCAACTCTGCCAAAGGCAAAGCTTGGGGCTATTGCATATCCATTGGGCTGTAAAACGAGACAAGCAATAGCACATCACCAACACCAATCAAATTTATCTCAATTACACAGGATTGCTGGCATAAATATCTCTGTCTAGGGCTGTATGTTAAACATGGCATTTTAGCTAAACAATGCGGGTGCCGATCCAGACTTTGGTAATTGAGTGATGCACGCTATCCAGATGTAAGTTAATGGAGGGTAGGCAGACAAACAGCAGGTGTAATTCTCTCTCAGTCCTGCTGAGCTCTAAAAGTCAGTGCTTAGCACCCACTGCTCCATCATCTGGCCTCTCCCAGCCTCTGTGACAGCACATTTGTCATCATTTTCACATTTTGGGCAAGAAATGTGCTGTTTTAATGGCGCCCTCTGAACGGTTCCAGATGTTTGTTTATTTGTTGTGCCACGACTGTAACGTCATTTATTCTTCATACGCAGTCCTGTTTCGGGGCTACAAATCAGCGGCGGCGTAAAGACGGCAAACTGTAGGTGGAAAAAAAAAAAGTGTGTGGTCCCGGGGGGGGTCTTCAGTTAAGATTTTCTCTTTGAAGGCTGCCTGCCTCAAGGGTTTAGTTGTGTGCCATTTAAAATACAGTCAACTCAGCTGGAGCAGGGCCCAGAATAGGAGCGTTTAAAGGCGGCGTGCACACGGCTGATGGAGGAGTACGGTTTCACCCTCGATGGCCTCTGGTTCGCTCGCCAAGCTGAAGATGAATGATGGGAATTCAAAAGTGGTGGTTGCTGCTTTAAAATGTCCAGAGACATGTATTAGGATTTGTATATTTTCCATTTCAATTATGTATGAAGTTCCAGGGCAGTTGTGTGACCTGTCGTGATGATTGTTATTAATATGGCTATCTAGAATGTGACAGCGGTGAGTGCGGTGGCTCCACTTTATTTTTGTATGTATTTGCGCCTGTGGAAAGACAAATATTGTTTCATGTAGTTGGGTTTAGAGGTGGAGCTTTATATTTAAAGCAACAGTTCACTCCAAAAAAAAAAAAAAAAAAAAAAAAAAAAGAAAAGTCAAAAAATAGCATACATTAGAGTTGCATGATTAGGGTTTTAAAAAAATGTGATTTAAAATTATAATGGGAAAAATATCTAAGTTTGCTGTGCTTGTTTGTAGAGCTGCACAATTTGACACAACATTTTGTGATTATATATCAGTTTAATAATAATAATAATAATAACTAGACATGTACATTTCCTGAAGAAAATGTGAGTGGTGCTTGCAGTGGCAAAAAACCCTTTATCTGCTCATATTTTAACAATTGTAGCATGTTAGCATGAAGTTAGCATGAAATTAGCATGACTAGCATGATGCTAGCAACATGTTAACACGATTAGCATGTCATTAGCATGAAGTTAGCATGACTAGCATAATGTTAGCAAGATGTTAACATGATTAGCATGTTGTTAGCATGAAGCTAGCATGACTAGCATGATGTTAGCATGATGCTAACATGTTTTTAACAAGATGCTAACATGACTAGCATGATGCTAGCAACATGCCAACGTGATTAGCATGTCGTTAGCATGAAGTTAGCATGACTAGCATGATGCTAGCAACATGCTAACATGATTAGCATGTCGCTAGCATGAAGTTAGCATGACTAGCATGATGTTAGCATGATGCTAGCATGTTTTTAACAAGATGCTAACATGACTAGTATGATGCTAGCAACATGCTAACACGATTAGCATGTCGTTAGCATGAAGTTAGCATGACTAGCATGATGCTAGTAACATGATAACATGATTAGCATGTCATTAGCATAAAGTTAGCATGACTAGCATGGGGCTAGCAACATGTTAACACGATTAACATGTTGTTAACATGAAGTTACTGCATATTTGAACACTTAGCTAATCACTATTAGCATGTAGCTAATCACTGCTAGCATGTGTAGCATGTCGGTAGTCCTATTTGTTAGCATGAGTCCAAAGAAGCAACTCCCATGTCTCTACGATATTCTGATACAGAGATATAGGTCTTGCGGAATGGTTGCTAGGGTACTCTGTTTGGTTGCTAGGGAGTGGCCAATGATGATACTCCAAAGGCTGCTTGTCAGTATGAATGATATAAACCAACCCCCATGTCTCTATGACATTCAGATCTGAAGATATGCTTGTGTGGGTTTGGGTTGCTAGGGTGGTCAATAATGGTTGCTAGGGTGTGGCTAGGAATGTTAATGGTGATCAGTGATTGGCTGCCTGCTGCCCTGATTCAAACAAACCAACCCCCATGTCTGCATGACATTCCGATCCAAAGATATTGATCTGGGCCATTTTATAATGGGGTCTATGGGATCTGTTGCTAGGGCATCCTAAATGGTTGCTAGGGCGTGGCTTGACCGCCTCATAGTGATCCTGAGAGTCTGATTGGTTGTCTGAGTAAAATGCACCCACCCCCAAGTCTCTATGTCATTGTGATGCAGAGTTATGTCCAATGCAAAATCCCTATGTAAATTGCAATAGTAGGAAAAAAAAAAACTATTTCATGGGGCTTCCCTCACCATAGTATCTCCCATAGGCCGATTTTTGAAATTTTGGGGGGCTCTAGCGCCCTAGGGGTACAACTTACACCCCATTGCGAGGTATGTTCTCGCACAGCTGGTCAGCCTCTTCGAATGTAGTGATTTACGTGTTTCTACGAAATTGGAGGACGGCGCTATGCGCCGTCAAAGTCGGCGCAATGGAATAGATATACTGTTACCTAGGATTTTTTGGGCCAATTTAAGTCAATGGGAAAATTTGGGGGGGGCTCTAGCACCCCCGGGGTACAACTTATACCCCATTGCGAGGTATGTTCTTGCACAGCTAGTCAGCGTCTCCAAATGTGGTTAATTACGTGTTTCTACGACATTCGTGGACGGCATAGCGCCGTCAAAGTTGGCCGCAATGCATTGTCTATGGGATTTTTTCGGCCGAATTTTGGCCCGGGTTCGAACATCGTACGCCCGATCACTTATAAAAGTCATAGCACACCATTCCCGTATAGGCCGCACGATTTGACGCCAGTTTCGTGGGTCTGTGACAAAAACTGCGGGACTAGTTACGCGCCGAAATGTTGCACGGATCAGCGCGCAGCATAGTATAAGTGATGCTTTGCCTTCGGCAAGCACCACTAATAATAACTATTATTATAAAAATAATCATTACCATTTAATAAATATTTAATAAAAAACATTTAATATTTAATAAAAAACTACTATTTATTAAAATGTAGCTAATTAATTGGAATAAATGTACTGTTTATTAAAATAAAAAGATCACATATACACACACACACACACACACACACCCACGCGCACACACACACACGCACACACACCCCCACACACACACACACCCACACCTTTAGTATCTTTAACCGTTCACACTGCTATTCAAAAATTTGGGATCTGTAAGATTTGTAATGCTTTTTTTTTCTTTTCTTTTTTTTTTTTAAAGAAGTTTCTTAAGCTCATCAAGGCTGCATTTATTTGATTTAAAAAATCCAGAAAACAATGTAATATTATGAAATATTATTTAAATGTAAAATAACTGTTTTTTATGTAAATCCATTTTAAAAGTGTCTTCAGTGCCACATGATGCTTCAGAAATCATTTTAACATGCTGATTTATTATCAATGGTGAAAACAGTTGTGCTGCTTAATATTTTGTTGGAACCTGTAATACTTTTTTTCAGGATTTTTAATAAATAAAAAGTAAAAAAGAAAAACATTTATTTAAAATATAAATCTTTCGTAACATTATAAAATACCATTTAAAAGTTTGTGGTCAGCAAATTATGATTATTGCTTTTTTAGGAAAAAAAAACAAAAACTTTTATTTACCAAATTCAATTAATAAAAAATGATAGCAAGGACTTGTTGGAAAATATTTATATTTTGAATAAATGTTGTACAGCAAAAGCAACATTGCATCCAACATTAATAATACAAGTCAGCATATCAGAATGATTTCTGAAGTATCATGTGACGCTGAAGACTGGAGTATCGGGTGATGAAAATTCAGCTTTGCATCACAGAAATAAATTATATTTTGAAAAATATTAAAATAGAAAACCATTATTTTAATCTGTAAAAATATTTCACAATATTGCTGCTTTTTCTGTATTTTGATCAAGTAAATGCAGTCTTGATGAGCATAAGAGAATTCTTTAAAAAACATTACAAATCTTCATTATTATCTTATATTAAATATCTTAAACGGTTTAATGGAAAAAATGCAATCCTAACATGCTTGGCTATTCTAATGGAGCTCTTAAATGCACATTAAATCAATTAAAACTTAGAAATGGGTTTGTGTGTAGCACAATGTAGTGCTAACCAAGCTGGTCTGAGATCTGCTGCTAACCAAGATCATGAGCTGCTCACGTGAACACAGTGCCAAACTTCACTCTAAAACATGCAGCACATAACAGCTTTTGCGATTGTTATGCAACCTTAGTACATTCAATGCAAGTCTTAACTTGACATATTTTATATTTAAAACTCTACTCTTTTGAAGCTTGACGGAACCATCATTGTCTGTAAATACAACTCTTGCGGGAAGATTTTTTTCTTTGGAAAAACGAACAGTATAGAGGTTTAGAAAGTCAAGAGGATGAGTATATCATTTTTAGGCGAACTGTTCCTTTAAGAGGACGTTTGTCTCTTGAAAGAAACTTTGGGCTAGGTTCAGGCGACAGGCCGGTTTAAAGCTGGTGGGAGCTGACAGCAGCGCTACTTCCTGCGGCCACACTCTCCACCCCCCCTCCGTCTCCAGACTCTCATGGTTCTCCGTGTCACGCCAGGCCTGCCACATAGCCTCCTTTCTTAGCTTCTGCCGTTCCCTCTTCTGCTTCTCTCCTGTCTGCTCGCTGTTTGTCCACTTCCCAATTTTCCCCCAAAACAGCAGACAAGGGTCTTAACCCAAAGCCAAGACCTCCCGTGCAATGCAATGCATATAGCTGGTCCTCCCCTCTTCCCTCCACAGACCTTCTGTCTGCTGTAATTACCCATGGCACCTTGGCTCTGGGGGCCTGGCGCAGGTGACATCAATTGTAAAAATATTGAGAAAAGGTAGAGTGGGTCCCTGTTTGAGACAGCCTGCTGTCATATACGCCGCTAATCCTGCCGGCCACTGCAAGGCAGCAAGTAACATATAGCAAACATGATAGGAATAGGCTTTTACCTATGGAAGCATGCCCTAATTTCAGCCACTTCAATTGCCTCTCCTTTTCCAAAAAAAAAAAAAAAACTATGGAAATTGTATAATATCCAAGGTACACATTTCTAGTAATTGTGCATTTAATTATCATATTGTATTTTCAGAAAGTTTTGGAATATTTGTCCTCTCCCCAAATTTGTCACTACCAAAACACACTAATAATAATTTAATTTAAAGGGTTATATTGGCCTATTCAGATTTTGCTTACATCTACATTGTAAATATATATTTTATTATATTTTTTTCAGAGGTAAATCAATAACAGTTAAATTTCTAACAATATTTCAAGTGCAATTTATGAGATTTCTTGTATTTTTAATCCTTTTTTTTTTTTTTGTAAAAGGCGAAAAGTTGATCATACGGATTTCAAAGTTTAGGATTCATTAGTTGATAATTCAGTATACTTTGTTTCTGAGAAAACATCTGCAAAATACTGCATTTTCGGTAATTACATTACAGAATTTTAACCCACATACTAAAACACTAAAATAACAACTAAATAACTACAACATACAAAAACAAACAAACAAACAAAAAAAATGCATAACTGTACTAAAACTTTGTTTTCTTTTTCCCCCAAATAAAATATTATGTGTTCCCTTTTGTCACTACTGAAACATTGATGACAATTTTAGGGAATAACACCCAAAAAAAATACATAAATAAAAATGTCACTACCGAAACTCCACCAAATGTTTCGGTAGTGCAAATTTTCTATACTTTTGAACCTAGCTCAAAGATACTAATCAGCACATGGTTAGCTAGCACAGTTCTGAATAGTGGCACACATGTAAAAACTAAATGTTATGGAATAACTCCCAAAAAAAGTGCTTAATTGCAGAAAAAAGGTGTTCGGTAGTGATGTTTCTTTTGAACACATTTACCTTAAAATGATGGGTCATATCTACTCACACCTTGTAGCTATGAGAGAGGGAGACACATGAATATTTCCTGATCATAAATTTAGAGGTGTAGTTAAAATCAGTCTCAGACAATAGACCAAAACATACACTCGGTTTCGGTAGTGACATGAAAAATGAGGGACATTTTTTACATAAAGTTTCATAATTTACAATTAAAATATAAAATAAATCTTTAGTTTGAACTTCAGTTGTTAAAAGAATCCCAAAAAATATTTCAATATTTTAACAAGTTGACATTTAGCGGTAAGGGTTCAGGACAGCCACCTCCCAGTTGATATATGTGTGTGTGTGTATATATATATATATATATATATATATATATGTATTAGTGCTGTCAAATGATTAATTGCGATTAATCGCATCCAAAATAAAAGTTTATGTTTACATACTATATATTTGTGTACTGTGTATATTTATTATGTATATATAAATACACACACATGCATGTATATATTAAGGAAAAATATTTTTGATTTATATCTAAAATATTTATATTTATTTATAATCTAAATTGTATACAGGAATAAATATATATACATATAAATATTTTGCTTTAATATATACATGTATGTGTATGTATTTATATGTACATACAATAAATATACAAAGTAAACACACATATAGTATGTAAACATAAACTTTTATTTTGGATGCGATTAATCGTGATTAATCGTTTGACAGCCCTAATATACATATACATATTTATACATATGGCCCATATATATGTGTACATGTATGTACTTTGTTCAATTTACAGTAGCTAAGATGGCAATATCCAAACAGGCTAATACTGAAAAATATGTCTGGTATGTTACACACACACACACACACACACATGATGATTTTGTTTATGTGTTTACTTATTTTGGACCCCACTGACCTTCATTCATGAGCGTAAGTAAATGATGTCAGAACTGCAATTTGTGGGTAAACTATTCCTATAAGAGCAAAACACTGCAATACATAAGCAGTTAATAATTACACTGCATTACGATTACACAGGCGCCCCATGAATTATCAGCAATCCAAACACAATGCCCGACTCCCACTGACAGTGTCTTGGAGGTGAACTGCATCTTTTAGTGTCATGGCTATTCTATTAAAGCATTTTCATGGCACAGCCAAAGGTGAGTTTTAGTAAAGAGTTACAGTGTCAGAGCCGATGCATTAAGCAAATAGAATAGGCAATAAGTCAAGATAAATAAAAATGGCGCGATAAAGGCAGAGGAATAAAACGAGGCGAAGGACGAAGATGAGGGCTTGTGTTATCTAACGCTGCAGTACAGTATCGTAAAAATAACAAATGGAGAGTGTCAGCTCGCCCAAATCTAAGAGGGAGAAAAAATATTTCATATGTCAGCTCCGTTCACCTTTTAATGGACTATTCTCAAGCAGCATGATTTTGACAAAGCACTGGGCTTTCCTCTACATCACTTGAGAGGCGCAGGTCAGCCTTTGTGAAATAGATCTGTCCTTGGTGGGGGGTTGAGAGGCACACAGCTGACCTCGCATGAAAGTACCACCGCCGTGGCCGTGACATAAAAACAGCGCTTTGCATTGCACAGACAAAAGAGCATGATAAATGTGGCCGGCGTGAAAGCCCCTTATAGAGTCCGGCCCATGAGAATAATCTCTTCTGCGCAGCTTCTATTAGCAATCATTGATACCTGTCATATGAGAATCTTCACACTTTTTTGTCTAAATAACAATACCTTTGTGATTTCGGGCATCTTTGGATCCTCGTGGCAGCGGGGTGTATGGCACAGCGGTGGATTCGGATCTCAAATCACTGGCGGCGTCCTGAAAGAAAAAGAGTTTGGACAAACATAAATTCAGCATGCTCGGTTTACACACCTGCGAACATTTATAAAGTCTCCAACTATTCATTATCCAGCACAGACAGGAGAAATGTTGCTTATTGATTTCAGCATGCGATGATTCTAATTGAGTTAAATGAAAAGAACTCATTTGTCACAAGCGATCTAGAATATTTTCTCAGATTGATGACACAAAAGCGAGAGAGAATGGAAAGGCGCGGAAGGGTGAGAGACAACCAAAGAATGCGGGTGAGATTTCACTGCTGTGACTGATTGTCTAAAGGCCATAAATTTTATCAGAGCCAAGGAGAGGAAATGTTAGGAGCGGCGTTCTTATTTTATCAGGGGCGCAGGACGAGGGCAACTTTCATTATTTTGCAGGGAGGAGAGTGAAAGGTGAGCACGGGCCCTGGCTTTGATTACCTGTCCCCTGCCTGTTTAAGAGAGAGGGGGCCACCAGGGGAAGGGCCCCAGTCACCATTCAGCCATGAAGAGCCCCGCGGGTCAGGCCCGGGTCAGCCTGCCACTCACTAACACACGCTGTTGTGTGTTGACAATCTAACAGGTGGCATGAAATTACTGCTCTCCAAAGGCCAGACCTGAGTTTAAGTAAACTCATCTCTCACTGGCCGACCTTAAAAATACAAATATATTCACATAAAGGCCACCGCGTAGACAGACAGAACAGGAGAAGAGCTGGAGAGAATACAGATCGCCTGTGTGCTTCTGCTAGGTCACAAGTGTTGTTTTCTACCTCCTTTGTCTTCTTTCAAGGACCAAAAACACAGTACATCATGATGTGTTGATATCTGATGCCTTTGTGAAAATGTTCTGCTCTTCTGCAGGCAGGAATTCTCAGAGCATTTAATCACTGTGAGGGCTAAAATGACAAATAAACAGTGTAGAGGTGGCCTATTTTTATTTCATTCATTGAAAACACTCGGCTTAGTGCTGAGAATGTATTATTCATACGCCGTTCAAAGGTTTGGGGTCGGTGCGACTTGTTTTTTATGGTTTTGAAAGAAGTCTCTTATGCTCACCAAGGCTGCATTTACACTTGCAATTTAAAAGAACTGTTTTCTGTTTAATTTAATTTAGCCAGTAGACAAAAATACATTGTATGGGTCAAAATGACTGATTTTCCTTTTATGCCAAAAATCATTAGGATATTAAGTAACGATCATGTTCCATGAAGATATTTTGTATATTCCCTACTGTAAATATATCAAAACTTAAATTTTGAATAGTAATATGCATTCCTAAGTACTTCATTTAGACAACTTTAAAGGATTAGTTCACTTTCAGAACAAAAATTTATAGATAATGTACTTACCCCCTTGTCATCCAAGATGTTCACGTCTTTCTTTCTTCAGTCGTAAAGAAATTGTTTTTTGAGGAAAACATTTCAGGATTTCTCTCCATTTAATGGATATGTATGGTGCCCCCAAGTTTAAATTTCCATAATGCAGTTTAAATGCAGCTTCAAAGGGCTCTAAATGATCCCAGCTGAGTAAGAAGGGTCTTATCTAGTGAAATGATCTGTCATTTTCAAAACAAATTGACAATTTATTTACTTTTTAACCTCAAATGCTCCCATCTCATTTTCTTCCCCAACTTAAAAAATTGTCCTACATCGCTGCAGAAATTACAATCTAGTGTTTACAAAGTGAACATACAAAGAAGATCAAACCTTTACAAAAAAAAAGGTAAAACAGTGTTGTAGGACGATTTTGAAGTTGAAGACAAAAACGAGATGGGAGGTTTTCGACATACCCTAACTATATTGACCCGGATCACACAGACTACACATGTGCATCGCAGAGACGAGACAAGGCAAGCATCTGTGGTTAAAAGGTATATAAATGGTCAGTTTGTTTAGAAAATAACCATTCGGTTTGCTAGATAAGACCCCTTATCATCAGCTAGGATTGTAAAAGCTGGATTTAAACTGCATTTTGGAAGTTTGGAAGTCAAACTTGGGGGCACTATAGAAGTTCATTATATGGACAGAAATCCTGAAATGTTTTCCTTAAAAATCATAATTTCTTTTTTAACTGAAGAAAGAAAGACAGGAATGTCTTGGACGACAGTGGGGTGAGTACATTATCTGAAAACCTTTGTTCTGAAAGTAAACTAATCCTTTAAAGGCCATTTTCTCAATATTTTGAAAACTGACCTTTATGACTGGTTTTGTGGTCCAAGGTCATATGCTGATTTGCTGCTCAAGAAACATTTCTCATTATCATCAATGTTGAAAACAGTTGTGATGCTCCATATTTTTGTTTTGTTTTATTTTAGTTTCAGGACTTTAACAGAGTTTGTTATATTAAATAGCAATATTTATGATAGACACCAATGTTCAATTAATATTAACAATTGATCATCAAATGAAAACATTCCAAAACATGTTTCAAAAGGTTAACTGTAGGCTCTTTACAGTTTCCAAGCAACAGAAAATATTTTCTTTTAAAACGTATTACTTTTTTCTCTCCCAGTTGTTATTACCACATGACTAATTATCATCCTAATTACACAAATCCAGTGGGGTGCAGCTGCATCAGGGTTTCCGAGTATGTCAGCAGTTTCCTTGTTACCATTTCAATCTCCTCCGGCCATTTGGCTTTAATATCCTAAAGCAGCATTTTTAGTGTCAGCTTCAGTCCGCCCTGACTAATTTCCTCTGGACCTGACAGATCAGAGGCCTTCCCCACCAAACAGCCCTGTCCCGGCCACAAAGCCGCTCGTAATCCTGCTGCTTGTCTACAATTAATCTTCCCAGTTGCCACATTATTAACACCACCACCCACAGACAGGGGCCGGCTATGCTATGCCCCACCGGACACAGAGCACCCCCCCTCCGGCCCAGCGGCCAGGCACGTCAATCACATGCCGTGCGCAAAAGTCGCCTGCTGTCAACATCAGAGATACCCCCTCTCTCCTAACCATCCCACCCCTCCCGGGCCAAGTCCGCTGATCAAACACCCCCACCCTGGAAGAAGATTAATCAGAGCCCTCCCTCCACTTCCTCCCCTCCCATCCACTCCTCTCTTTCTCTTTATTCAATGAGCCATCCTCGAGATGAGAAAGGAGGCCTGCCTCATAATGGGAATCCCGGCAGAAAAAAAAAAAAGTTAAAGGAAAACTCTGTTTGAATGCCAGCTGTTATCTCGGAAAAAAGGGGCAGGCGGACAAGAGCCTCGCTTTGATCGGCATCCTTAAGATTTTACACAAACATAATCACAAGCCAAGGGGTCACCCCGGGCCCTTTGAATTCATTCAGTCCCGGAGCTTTGAGCACGCACAGGCAGTTAAGAGCTTCTCCTTTCACAAAGCACTTTGTTTTTAGTTGCTTTTAAAAGATATGCATCACTATCCATCAAATAAATGGCAACTTGTGTGCTCTAATCTGTCCTCTATAATGAAGGATAATATAGTGGCCCTAAAAAGTATTTGGACAGTTAGAAATGTCTGAATGCTTTGACATCTGATAAAACTGCCACCTGCAAACAAACAATGCAACAGATATAAAAAACTAAACTACTTAGATTTTTCTGAACCATTTTTGAATTACACTGAATTAGATTTGTAGAATAAGTAGCCTATGAAGCATAGCGTTCACACAGGATGACCACAGGTGTAGTTCATCACACTAACTTTAGACCAACAGAAAGTGTCTGATTTATATCATTATATCATCATATCATCAAAACAAGCTCATTTTAAACAAACTTAAAAATTACATTTTAAAAATAAAAGTGTTTCAAATAAATGCTGATTTGATTTTCTGATTTTATATTTTCGATGCAATGGCATCCATATTTTTTAAAGTGTGGTTTAAGTCGCTAAATGCTATTTGGAACCAGTGTAATATGAAAATAGATCAAGCTCACATAAAATAGAAATACAATACATTAAAAATATTGGTTAGTTACCATGAACTAAGAATAAACAATACTTCTTACAGCCTTTAATTTTAGCATTTACTAATGTATTATCGAAGATATTTAGTAAATTTCCTACCGTACATATATCAAAACTTATTTTTTGATTAGTAATGTACATTGCAAAGAACTTCATTTGAACAACTTTAAAGGTGATTTTCTCAATATTTAGATTTTTTGCACCCTTAGATTCCAGAGTTTCAAATAATTGTATCTCTGCAAATATGGTCCTATCCTAACAAACCATACACCAATGTAAAGATGATGTATAAATATCAATTTTAAAAAAATGGCCCTTACAACTGATTTTGTGGTCCAGGGTCACAAATAAATACATAAAGTTACCATTTAGACTCTAATCCACTATGAGTCTGAACAGAAGGATGGCTGCCAAAGAAAAGGCATTCAGTCTAGAGTCTATATTAAAGTATCTTCATATCCAGTTATGCCACTGAGCCATGAGGAGAAAGCAAGGCCCTTCACTCATCCCACTTCTCAGATGAATGTCTATCAAGGCCAAAATCCGTCTGCCGTTTCATAGAAATGTGGACCATATGGTGTGTTAACTTTGGGAGGTCTTTGTGGAGTGACAGCAGCTAACTATGCATCCTTCTGAGATTTAAAACAACATCCAGAGTCAAATGCCAAGACACATTCTCCAGCTCTCATTCCTTCTACCTTCTTTCTTTTGTTTGCTCTCTTTCTTGCTTGCTTTCTCACCACCCACTCAAACACCCGTGTGATGGTGACGTGCAATACTTCCTGCACTGGTCAGATGGGGGCGCTGCAGCGTCAGGTTTGCATACGCCTCTCGTCTCAGCAAGCCGAGCTCTTGTTCTCCAGGCCCTGGGCATATGCTGCCTGCTCACATCATTATTGTCTTTATACACTGAGTAATCACTACACTTTATGATAATGCAGCAGAAATTTACAAGCTGGAGAAAGAAAAAAGTCTCTAATAATGGCATTAACAGAGAAAGCCACAGCAGCTCTCAGCCCAACAGGGGCTCTGCACTCAAAGGGAGGACTGCTTGCTGAAAATGTCACAGTGAAATATGACTCGTCTCCTGGATTATACATCATACTCATGCTCCCTCTTCCCTTCGCATGTCCTTTTTTTTCTCCCCCGCAAATAAATGACGAAAAATCCAGCCATTTGTGATTATCAACTCCAAACAAATCTCCGGCGCGGAGAGCGAGAAGAGGTGAACGGGTGGCTAAGATGCAGTTAACGCTATGATTCGGTTTCGTGCGAACCCTCGAAGCTGGAGACATCCCTCGCTGAAAACGTCGAGAGTTGAGCGCAACTCGCAGCCCATCTCATCCTTACGAGGCCTGATCAGGGCTACAATCTAATTACCAGCGCTGCAAAAGAGATATACAGAGATAGAGTGAGACAGACAGAGGGAGAGAGAAAGAGAGGCAAAGATCAGTGTAAACACCAGTGCTTTTTATCTCCTTATATATCTGGACAAGTAGACAAAGTGCTAAAACGAAATAAATGTGGCCTGACAGCCACTTCAAAGAGTTCAGCCAGGGGCTTACTGCTACTTAAGGCGCAGGAATGTTGTTGCTAAGCATCAGCCCACAACCTATCAGGCCCAACAGAAGGGCCCGCTTTCCCTTTAAGAGCGAGCGAGAGAAAGAGAGTGGAAATTCGACAGTAACGGGAGGCTTGGGATTCAAGGAGATTTTGTAGCTTAAAGCAATTGTTAGAAGAAACAAGCTTTCTGTTTTGTTTTCTCTTGACACCATTTCAGCTTTTTGTGCTTGCAAAAGACATGTAGTAAAATGTTTTTTGATATGTTTTCTCTCTGGGTCTGTAACAAGAAAAAAATGTTTTCTGTGGGTATGAAACTTTCCTTGTCTTTCGTGAAAGACTTCTTTTTTCTGATGAGCCAGAGATCAGAGGGAAAACAAACATCTTTGTGTGTATTTAAGTCAGTCTGATTTTCTGTTTGGACTTATTAAGTTCATTTAATTGTAGTATGCTTTGCATAAATTGTGTGTGTGTGTGTGTATATACAGGTCAGACCTATAAATTATATCTGAAGTGCAGATTGTGATTATACGCAGTATAAATGTCACGCTGAGAGCGGGAAAAACGTTCGGCGTGCCAATCACTGAAGAAGCACTTTAATGCTTTTGACCTTCATAATTGTCTCTCGGATGTGTGGCAGTAATGTGTTTTAAATGGCTGTAGTGTGCATAAAACTGTATTAATTCTGTTTTCTTAGGTAATGACTAAAGAGGGAAGGCTGGATGTAATGGTGCCTGCCCTCCAAGGGCTTTAAGAGTCTTTTCTGTGGTGTGAGCACAGTGTGAGCTGCATTGAGCAAGTATTTAATGATTTACCAGTTCTACTTCAATGCACTTGTGCTACGCAAGTATCATATGATCTGTGATCACAAGTGAAACAGCTTTTGCCTCCAGCATATAGCTACCCAAATTCTCTCCGGAGACGGGACTATGTACAGCTCAGCTTTAAAAAGTAAAGGTTTAGGCACGACGGAAAGTTAATCACCCATGTCAACAGGCACAACACTTTACATGGTTTACAGGGCTTGAACTTGAAAGAGCCAGCTTGTTTTTTAAAACCGTTTAGCTGCTTTATCAAGATTGACTCTGCCAGGAATGCACAAACGTAAGGGGATAAAAAGTTTAATGAACTTTACTTAAAACTTCAGTCAAAACTAAAAAGCGGCAGGGTGTTTGTAATTTCTGTCACTTTGAGTGAATTAAAATTTTAGTCATTTAATATACGGAAGATCTTTTTTGAGAAGAATCCCTTAAAAAGCTTCACAACAAATATTAAAGTGAAAAAAAAAAAATCTAAAAGTTTTTTTAAAAAAAACATTAGAATAGCAATATTTGAACATTGAAGGTATATACCATACAAAACGAACATGAAATGAAAACTTATGTAAAACCATATACATCAAATTATAACATTTACTATATATATATATATATATATATATATATATATATATATATATATAATACCTTGTATGGGTCACAATTATATTTTAAGGATATTAGTAACGATCATGTTCCATAAAGAAATTTTCTAAATTTCCTACTGTAAATATATCAAAACAATATGTAATATGCATTGCTAAGAACTTCATTTGGACAACTTTAAAGACGATTTTCACAATATGTACTGTATTTTATTTATTTATTTTTTTTAATTCCAGATTTTCAAATAGTTGTATCTTGGCCAAGATACAACAACATCCTATTATCCTATCCATACATCAATGGAATGCTTATTTATTCAGCTTTCAGATGATGTATAAATCTCAATTTTGAAAATTTGACACTTATGACTGGTTTTGTGGTCCAGGGTCACATACATGCATACACACACACATATAAATATATATATATATATATATATATATAGATAGATAGATAGATAGATATTATACAAGCAGTAATTAATGTTAAAATCAAATGATTTTTTTTCTGACCAATTAAATTGTGTGATATATTACACACTTCAGCTGCTGCTTCTTTTTTTAAATTTTTTTTTTTTTTTTTATTCTATTACTTCCATCTGTAGGTGATTAATGATAGTTAGATAAAGCAGCCAGCAAATTCATTTAATCATGCCTGTAAAATCTGCATTTGTCGACTGCTCTATATACCTCTTCTTCTTCTCAGTTCCCCATGTGTATCTCCCCTCTATATCTTTCCATTTCACAGACACTCTCTCTCAAAGGTATGACACATGGTGCCTCTTTATGTTGCGCTTAGGAGCTGTATCTAATGTCAGGGATGTTTTCAAGTATGTGGGATGCTAAATTATTGAGGATTCTGTGAGTAGGACTGTCAAACCGGGTTGTCTGGGATGTTTCCTACGCAATTAGACGCTCGGAGACATTTGAAGAGTACCCGCAAAGCAGACCTGCAGAAAGTGACATGTGAACTTAAAGGAAATTAGCTTTTTACATGAGTGAAATGTGAAGGTTACTTAGCAATGCTTAAGCTGGAAGAACGGCTCTGTGAAGTGCGTCTTTGACTCAGCCCTGATGTGAAGACAGCCATTTTCTTTACTTCCAGCGCTCCCCAGTCAGAGAAGATCACAGAGCGAGTGAAAACTAATTTTGACTTGGGGCATATGGGAGAAAAAAAAAACCTGAGATGTGTCTAAATAATGAGATCTCTTGATGTTTGCAGGAGAGATAAAGGCTGAGGTTGTCGACTAGTTCGCAAGCGCTATTTCAGCCTACAGCGTAAAGCAAAACAAATAAATGTTACAGTATGATAATAATCGATTCGTTACGTGGGCAGCATTGTGAAAACACACATGCTGATCTAAACAAAACGGTTTTTGATAATATCCTGTGCGGTTACCCTTTTTGTCATTATTAATAAAACAAACCAACATCCACCGCACCACAATACACAATCAGCGACCACAAGACGCACCATCGCTGCGGTTTTAAAGGCTGTGAGGGAAAGATAGCAGGAGGCCTAGCTCTCCCAGCATCCTCCCCTCCCCGGGAGAAGGACTTATGAAGGTGAGCGCCTCCCTGACAGGCGCGAAAATAAAGGAGACAAACCCTGGATAAAAATTAAATAAAAAGTAGCTGTCTTAAACAGTAATTGCACTGCTTTGCTGAGCAGGCTTTCAGATATATAAAGTTGATTTACTATGGGCTCACAACTACAAATCAGAAGGTCTGAGAAACACTTGTGCTATGAAATTGTTTAATCTCATCAAGTTCTGCTTTCACAGCAAGCTATAAATCACAAACTCTTTGTTATCATAGACCTCCATGAGCGCCTCTCAGGCAGGCAATGGATCGTGGGTATATATAATCTTGACTGCACAAACAGCGGGGTCGTCAGTGGCTGAAATACTTTCATATTAGCCGCGCCGCAGCTGCTGGAACACGAGGCGGTGATGGATATCTCATTTCCAGCTCTCTGCATCTATTTCCAGCAAATTATTACTGCATAAATTTCTTGTCAACAGAAACGGCCAATTAATTAAGTTAAAAATGGACTCATGATCGCATCTACAAACCAAATAGAAGAGCGGGGGCAATTTTCCAGTAAGTGGATTTACCGAAGGGTCAGTTTAATGAATGATTTTAAACTTCGTCGTAAACTTCCAGACAGGCCAATATCTACACAGAAGCCTCGGCGCAGGCCAGGTGCTGACAGATTTACATAAAGCCTATTTATGCGTGGGGCCCGCGGTTGATGGCTGAGGTAGAAATAAAGTTTATTAGGGCTCCGAGAACGCGGCCAACCTCGCATTCTCCATCATCAGCAAAACGGGGAGATAGCCGCGAAACACCTTGACTTTTCTTAAGAAAATATACACATTTAACAGGCCATCCAGATGAATAATTCATACTTATTCACAGCGCATTTGTTTCTTTTTTTCGCTCCGGTCATTAATCAGAGAGGGAATCCTGCAACAAAGATGAGCCCGGAGATTTATATGTATTTTAGCTTCTTTACAGATAAATCACGCCACGCAATTATGGTGGGAGAGGCCCATCTGCGACCCCATGTCGAACTAATGACACCGAGAAATTTAAATCCTGTCTCCTCTCCTCTGACTTCACCCTAATCATAGTTAAAGAGAAACATTTCTCCCATGGAGCAAGAGGAACATAAAAGCCAGCTTTATGTTTTAGCATTGAGATGATGCTGTTTCTGACCTGCGGGGCATTTGCATGCCAAATAACGTGCTGAAATAACCTCGGTATCATCTAACACAAACAACAACATAAGTGATGCTTGGAGCGTCAATTTAAACGATAACAATGGTGAAATTAAGAGGTCAGAGTGCATTGAACATGCTATCACAACATTCTCAACAAACTAACTCTTAAAGAAGAATTATAACTGCACACTCACTTAAGTGTATACTTTTTCTTTTAATGTTTTGCGTGAAAGCCTTCATCAGGATAAAAACTTTACAAAATGGAGAACAATGTAATCACTCACAGGTGGAGATAGCAATTAAGCAAAAAAAAGAGAAAGATAACAATTAGGAAGAAACAAATAATAAAATGAATAAAAAAGCAAACTAAATCTTACCATAACGGAACACTAGCAACAGAAAATCTTTGTATAACTGCAAAATATTAGTATAAATGCAAATAAGCTTAAATAAATATGTAAACAAAATAAAAGGACAGGGTGCACGAAGCATGCTATCACAAGATTCTTTCAGTGATTTTTCTATTTTGCCAAATTTGACGACTGATTTTGTGGTCCAGGGTCACATATGATAAAATCAAGACAAAAAAGTGCACTTTCAGTGTATTTTCACATCTTACACAGCATGGAAAGTTCTAAAATTTTAGCATAATAGAAGGGTAGCAACAAAATCTAAACATGAAAAAGAACAAGAGTTGTATTTTACAAATACATTTATGACCAACACATTTGTGTTAAGCACAAATTTTATTAAAACCTAACAATCTGCCTGTCATTAATTACTCACCCTCGTGTCGTTCCAAACCTGTAAGACCTTTGTTTAACTTTGAACACAAATAAGATGTTTTTGATGAAATCCAAGAGCTTTCTGATCCATTCACGATGTCTATGCAAGGTCAGAAAGCTCTCGGATTTCATCAAAAAAATGTCTTAATTTATGTTCCAAAGATGAACAAAGGTCTTACGGGTTTGGAACAACATGAGGGTGAATAATTAATGACAGGATTTTCATTTTTGGGTGAACTATCCTTTTTTAGACTTTCTAAGATGCTTATTACGTCCAAAATCTAAATTAGCATTGCAAGTATTCTTCAGAAAAAGCAATCATGGATAATGAAACTTGAGAAATGTTCATTAACATTCAATACTAAAAAGAATGTAATATTCATGTAGTACCATGTTTGCTACAGTGTAGCTAGCTTAGCAACATGCTGATTCTCTATTAAAATGCACATAGGCAGCTCGGTAGATTTTGGAACGGCCCCATAGTTCTCTCACTGGTTGAAACACAGCTTTTGATGGCTTGTTTTAGTTGCTTTAAAAGGCCATGCTCTCTAATAACACCCAGGCCTCTCAATATCCAGGCCTGATTTATTATTTATAATGCCTGCAGTCTGTCCCCTGATTAAGGCGGCCCAACTTTGTTTTACTGGGCCCTGCCTTTAATCTGTCTCTCAGTGAGATAAATTAGCCGGTGCCGTGCCAGTTTTGCACTCTCTTTGCTTTACTCTGTTTATCTCTACCCATGACATGCCCACGTCAAGAGCAGACACATCTGTTTCAATGCACAAGACGCCCCTCTGGACCAAGTTAGCCATCCCTTTTTTCTTCTCTTCGACTGACTATTGTGTCAAACAATTCCCTCTCTTGACTGAAATGATAAACTCCGCCGTTAACGTATAAATAACATACTTTTCTATCTTCCCAGATGCTCCGCTCTGGGTTTTAATGGTGGCGGCGCGTTTGCGGTGAATAAGAGAGGCTTTCGTAAACTAGGCGGAGGCCCAGTCTCAGACCTTTCCTGTGAATGTTTTCTGTTTTCCTCTTGGCCTCCTCACTAGTGTTAAATCACAGGCTGCTGTCAAGGAGCACTAAGCTAGTATGCGTCACTGGGGAGTGCAGGAAGCACTGGGTATAATTCTGTCCATCAGCTTAATTTATTATATCGGTAGCTTTGTAATCATGCGCAATAAGTTATGGGGCCTGACACAAAGGAATTCGGTTTGAAGGCAAAAGTGTTTATCATGTTTAAAGGTCTGGTCAGACCATATCTAGCGTATTTACATGGGGAAGAGAATAAAGACAAGTGTTTTATTTTTCTATCTGGACACTCGGACAATGACTTTGTGGATATAGGGTTAGAGCAAATAAAAAAAGTGAAACCCTGGGTGCCTGTCTGAAGAGAAGTGAATCTTTCATTACTCATGCTCATGAAAAAGATCCCAGACAGTCCCATGAAACCAGTATTTAAGTCTTAGTATTCAGGAGGGGAGAGCTGAGTAAGCTGTGCCACTTTCTTCCCAAGTTGTCCTCTAGGCAATTACATCTCCAGCTTAATGCATAATATGCTTATTTACACTTAAGGGTGTCAGCTATTAACTGAAATTTGAAAAAAGCATCTAACGTGCAGCTATTGAAATATATAAAAGTGGTTATTTTTTATTAAAAAAAATAAATAAATAAAAATCAGGATAATTTTCCTGTGACAAAATTAATCTTTAAATGTAATCTTATTCAGTGCTATCATTGTTAACTAATCTAAAGCTATTAAAACTGTAAAAATCATAATAAAGCTAAAATAAAATATACATTTTCAATGAAAAACTGAAATCTTAAAAATGAGAAAGGCAACTAACTGAAATGAAATGAGTACTAAAAGAAGTACCAGAATAACTAATAAGTAAATAAATAAAATTACAGAAAAAAAAAAATGCTAAAACCTAACCAGCTGCCTACATAGGTGACATTTTAAAGGGATAGTTCACCCAAAAAATGAAAATTGTGTCATTAATTACTCTGGCATTAATTAATAAAAAAATAAATTATGAACATTAAATGGAAAATTGAAATGTAAAAATCTTACAAATTAGAAATGTTGCATTGGCAACCAACTAAAATATAATAAAATATAAATATACTAAAAGTAGTACTAAAAGTATTAGAATTTAAAATCAAAATTAAAAATGTTGCAACTAACCGAAATGTAATGCATAGAAGAAAATGGTACTAAAATGAATAAACCTTAAATAACTAAATAAATAAAATTAATTTTATTTTGTAAATAAAATTACAAAATAAAAAAATATGAATAATAAATGTTGCACTGGCAACTAACTGACATGTAAGTACTAAAATGACTAAAACTAATAAAAAAAAGTAGTACTAAAATGACTAAAACTAAAAAACAACAACAACAAAACAAAAAACAAATAAATACATAAAAAACAGCATTTAAAATGTATGAGCATTTTGCTAAAACCTAACCAGCTGCCTACATAGGTGGCATTTTATAGGCATAGTTCACCCAAAAATTACATTTATGTAATTAATTACTGCATTGATCAATAGCATTAATTAAGCTGAAATAAAATATGAAAATATTAATATTATTATTATTATTTATTATTATTTTTTTTTTTTTCAAATTAGAAATGTTGCATTGGCAACTAACTGAAATGTAAACTAAAGGAATACTAAAAGAAGTACTCAAATGACTAAACCTAAACAATAATAAAAAATAAACAATAAATAAATAAAATTACAAAATAAAAATAAAAAACTAATTTAAAAAAAATATAAAAAGCACATAAAATTAATGAAAATTTTACTAAAACCTAACCAGCTGCCTACATATGCGGCATTTTAAAGGGATAGTTCACTCAAAAATGAAAATTCTGTCATTAATTACTCTGGTATTAATTACGCTGAAATAAAATCGTAAAAATTAGAAATGTTGCACTGGCAACTAACTGAAATGTAATGATTACTAAAAGTAGTACTAAAACGACTAAAACTAACTAAATAAATAAAGTTAGAAAATAAACTAAAATACACTAAAATTAAACTGAAAACTGAAAATACAAAAATAAAGCTAATTTAAAATAATATTAAATAATATAATAACAAAACTGACCTTAAATCACTGGCTGCTATATATCACGGGCTCTTTTTTAGAAAGTGTCACATGACAAGTTCATGACATTTCAATAATGAAATCTTTAATGTAACCATACTGTACGTGTTGTCTTAGAAATGCGATCACCGCTGTTTGTTCAGGTTGCCAGGTTCCATTTGGTTTCTTGGCTGACACTTCTTGTCCAAGGCAATTAACAAAAGGTTTATATTGTGTAATAAAGTTGTTTAGAAAGTAGTAGCCACAATACACAAATCTCTCTTTTTAAACAAAAGACAAACCACTGC
Organism: Cirrhinus molitorella; assembly: GCA_033026305.1. NCBI lineage: Eukaryota > Metazoa > Chordata > Actinopteri > Cypriniformes > Cyprinidae > Cirrhinus > Cirrhinus molitorella. Next base: position 18,069,101 of record CM065126.1, read on the forward strand.
AACTTTTAAAAGGTCAGTAAAGATGAAGCAGTAAAACTAATACCAGAGAAAGTAACACTAGTATGCAACTTACCACTTGCCCTCTGTCTGGGTGGCCCAACTACATTAGTTATATTCATAATATGATAGTAAACAGATTTTTTTTCCAAACATAAATGAAATACAAGATAGACCAGATAGTAACGCTTCTAATTAGCCTATTAATCACACATGTCCTTTAGGGTTGTGGCCTCCTTTGTTGGTTTAAGCTAGCAGAGATGGAGGCTGATTTACAAGATGGGCGCCGCTCTCTCGCTGTGGGTACGACTCTGTTTAGCATAAAATGAACACAGGGCTGCGAAACCCTAACAATGAGCCATATCTCCCTATAGCCCTCTCAAAGTGCCACATTTGCATATCAAGCCACCAGTGCTGCTACGTAAACGTGTTCCTTCATCAGATGGCGCTGGCGATGAGGGCCATTCATCTGCCTGTTAGCGTCCTGCTTTAGTGCTATACAAAGCTGAAAGAGACATCTTGTGTCATAGCCCATGAGAGATAATGATATCGTTATACCTCCTTGATCGCACGCGCACTCGCGCACATGAAAATTCCTGTACACTTCAGTACGATAGCCCGACGTTCTTCTGGTTTACATCTGAATAACTACTTCTTTATCTGAGCACTTCAATTTGCAAGGCTTGCTGGAAGGCAGCTCCTCCTGATGTTAATTGCAGGGTACTTAAGCACTAAAAGATTAACATAAAACCCTTTGGAAACAAGCTAATAGTTGTATGATAATTTGTCCGTGGCCTTTGTCTGTCTATCACCACTTTGCCTCTAGCTGTAATTTTATCAAGGCACTGTAAAATACCATTTAAACAAGTTGACTTACAGATAATTAATAACAGGAATCGTATTATTCAATTGAGCTACTCTGGAACCATTAACAAGCGAGGGAGTAAAACATAATTAAACTATTCTATTTTATTAACCTATTCATTACATTGAGCAAATGATGACTCTCTGAAGAACCGTCTCAGACTAATGAGAAAAGCGAGAGTCTGAACTGAGGCCCTGCTTGATTACATTTCTTCTTCAGTGAGACAGGACAGAGAAAATAACGCAATCGAAAAATGCAGACAATCTAAAATGTCCATGTTACTGCACAAAAAACTTTAAAATAAAAGTCTAAGGGTTTGATTTAACTCAAATTTTATCACCTCAAGCTTTGAGCAGCTCACCAGAACCTGACAAATTATTAATAACAAAGTGGTTTGCCTTGACTTAAATCTCTTAGGGCTTTTAATCGATTCTCATTTTAAGAAAACGTTGTAGATTCTTAAATCCCAAGAATCGATTAGTCTAGCCTGTTTTCAGCTGATCAACGGAACATTGTAGCGCACCTCCCACCCAATAAATCGCAATAAGCTTTGTGCTTTGTTTCTTTTGATATAAAACAGTCTCAAAATTTCAATTTCTGTCTATTTTACTGTAGTATTTAACCCCTTGATTTTTCAATCGTCCCCTCAGTGGGACGCCTAAGTTTACGTCACCATTTTCAAATAAATCCTAATTGAATCATGACAAACCATATATCGTTGGAAAGGTCTAAGACTCCTAAATAGATATTTACCATTTCTTACCATTTTTTGTGTTAATAATTATGTAATTTAATTGTGTTAAAATATGAATTAATCTACTTCATAACAGGAGTTCTGACCTTCGTTGCCCTTTTCCCTACCATGCTTTGGAAATCATACGAAATTATGTATCAGTTGAAAACTTAAAATGTCAAAATTCATCCTTTGAAAACCATTTTAAAATCAGACATTGCATTACCATACACAATGTACATCAAAATCATATTACAAAATGTTTTCTTTCATGATTTATGAAAATGTAGGTTTGAATACTGCATTTTCACATCTATGTTCAAAAATGGGAGTGACAGTTAAAGGGTTAAACAACAAATGCTGTTTTGGTACTGTTTAATTTGGAGTGACAGATCGCTGTAATGCCTCAGTTCAAGAGAAGCGACAGGTGAATTATTCATCATCTCCGCTTTAACCAATTTCAGCACAAAATAAACATGAATGAACATCCGAAGCTATGTTAAAACTTGCCAAAATCCATCCTCATGTAATTAATCTGTGTTTTAACCAAGGAAAGACGATGACAGCTTGTTAACAATGTCACATAACATCACATTTAACTAAAAAAAAACATATTCAGTGACCATAAACTAGTCAGCTAGTAAAATGAAGAGAACTGAAATATTGTGAATTAGAATCAAATCGTAAAATTTGTGGGAAAAAGCAGCCTTAAAATATAAAAACAAGAAAGTAATTGTGACTATTCTGATCGCAGACAAAACTTAGAAACAACATTATTGTAGTATTATTTATATAATTTTATAGCATTTAATTTTTTTATTTTGAATTAACTTAATTTTAATTTTAGTAATTTTGTATACTTTTGACTTTTTTTTGTCATTCTTTGTCCTTTGTCACAATTTCTATATACAGTTTTTATTCAGTTGGCAAAATAGTTTTAGTAAGTTTGTTCATTTTAGCTAGTTGGCAATTCAACATGTCTAATGTTGGCAAAAATAGTTTTAGCTAACAATAACAACAATGCTCAGAAAACAAAGCTGATATGCAATTCTGTTAATGGATATTTAGTTTAATTACTGCTAAGTGCCTCAAATAAAACTCTGAATGTTTCCAAAGGCATGTTTTAGCATCTTCATCAGACTAAAGATGACCCCATTAGCCACTGGGGTGTATCTATAATAATTGACAAGCCCAGTAATACTTGGGTCTCTAGAAAGGCAGAGGTCATGTCAAAAGAATGCAAAACTACAGTTCACTTTCTGAATACACACAATGGGAAATACAGCATCCTTGCAGAAAGAAAAAAAAAAAAGTATTAGCCTATTGCAATCCTTTGAGCAACGACTGTTTAAAATCACTGGCTGTCCCGCTGTCACTGTACAAGATCAGACAGGGCGAAGTTATTTTGCCCATAAGACAAGCGCGGACACTTCCATCAAAGTGGACAAATTCACCCATGACTTCATCTGCAGAGCTGTCAGTACATCACTACGTCTCATTTGCGCAGAAGCTCTAGGCAAGCATCCAGACTGGCAGAGTCGGACATGCGAGATGGGGGCAAAAGAAGCCAGCGTCCGAGTGTTGTGCCACTCAATCACTGAAACGTCAAGCGGAGCAGCAGGAGCATTTTAGGTCACGGTCACAATGAAGGTCAGACGGGAATGGACCATGTCCGTCGTGTCACGTCACTCCGGAGCAGGTGTGGCCACCATGTGAGCGCTTCTGTCTTTGCCAAGTGCACTCAAATGCACCGAGCTCATGTGTTATTCACCAGGCTTGCCGTTGCAAACACTCAAAAGACTATTCATTTATCTGGGATACCTGAAGCGTGGCAAAATGATTGGTTCGCTGCTGTTGCAGCAGGGGAAAAAATGATGCTAAACAATTTGTGTCAATTTTCGACAGGAATTATTCTGTTCTTTTCAGGATGAGACAGGCCGTGTGCATAATGACGTTACCCTAATAGTGTGACAGTGGAGCTACAGGCCCATGACATTTGCTGGAGAAATGCATCACTAAGCAGTCACTGGACTGTGATCTTACTAGACCATAGAACATTCAAACTACCACAATTAATCATCTAGAGGTAATGCTATAGAGTCAGTGACGAATGGATACATCCAATTATTCATTCATCCTTTTCAAATTGAGAAATGTATAACAACCTCTATCACATGCACATTGTACAACATATAAAAAAGGGTTGAAAAACATTAAATATAGGTTAACATAATTGTCTGGGACTGATATAAATGCGTGTAAATGGGAAACTCAAAAAAGTTGTGTGTGTGCATGATAAATATACTGTCTTTAAAAAAGTAATGTTTTTTTTGAGAAGTTAATACTTATATTCCTTAAGGACACATAAATTTAATAAAAACTAAAAGCAAAAACATGTATAATGTTACAAAAGATGTATAATGCTGCTCTTTTCTATTCATCAAAGAATTCTGAAAAAAAAAAAAAAAGTCTCAAAGTTTCCACAAAGATATTAAGCAGCACAACTGAACATTGATAATAATAATGCATGTTTATTGAGCATCAAATCAGCATATTAGGATGATCTCTGAAGGATCATGTGACACTGAAGACTGGAGTAAAGATGCTGAAAATTCAGCTTTGCATCACAGGAATAAATTACATTTTAATGTATACTGAAATAGAAAACTGTTTTCTCTATTATTATTATTATTATTATTATTATTATTATTATTATTATTATTATTATTATTAGTAGTAGTAGTAGTAGTATTAGAACCTTTATTTTTAATCAAATACATGCTTATTACAATGGTTATTGTGACTTTTTATCTCGTAATTCGGACTTTTTTTCCTAGAACTGTGAGATATAAACTCGCAATTGCGAGTTATAAAGTCAAATTCTGAAAAAAAAAAAGACTGGTATGTTCTCAGAATTGCAAGTTTATCTCTCACAATTCTGACTTGACTTGCATTTGTGCAATTCTGAGACAAAAAAGTCTGAATTTTGAGATATAAAAAATTGCAATTCTGAGAAAAAAAGTTCATCTCTCACAATTCTGACTTAATTTCTCCGAATTACACGTTTATGTCTTGTAAGTCTGACTTTACAACTCACAATTGATAGATTTTAATCACACAACTCTGAGAAAAAAGTCAGATTTGCTATTTTATATCTCACAATTCTGAGTTTATAACTCGTAATTATAAGTTTACACCACTATTATAAGAAAAAAAGTGGGAATTGTAAGTTTGTATCATGCAATTCTGAGAAAAATAAATGCAGAACTGTCACAACTGCAAGAAAAAAAGTCAGAATTGTGAGATAAAAAGTTTTATTTTTTTTATTCAGTGGCAAAAACAAGCTTTCATACCTAACTTTAGTAATTATGTATCTGATTTTTGATTTACAAACTATTCTGGTTTCATTTTCATTATTTTAAAATAAAACTACACGTTGGGATAAACATTTAACAGCTGGGTAAAAACAAACCAATCGCTGGGTTTGTCCATATTTCACCCAGTGCTGGATTGTTTTTAACTCAGCATTTTTTAGAGTGTAGTTTAGCATATCACTAGCTGATTATTCTATTAGCTTAGCCTACATTCTATAAAAGTTATGCATGTTTTATGTATTATACTTCTGATGTTGAAAAACCTACATTTCATTTTATTTAATCCGAATACATGCTTCTTTCATATGCCTGTCAATGAAATAGCTTTGTTTCTGCTTACAAAACCCTTGTCCAAAAAAAAAAAAAAACTCTCTGTGTCACTTATGTGGCGGTCACAATTAAAGGCACATAAAGGTATAAATGAGTGAAGCTTGAGTGCTGAGCTCATATGCAGTCTCCTGATGGGAGTGTGTTAGAGCGTGTTACAGCTCGAGTGCTTAGATTGAAAACCCAATTCAGACAGGAGTGGAGTCAGCTCCCACTGCTCACCACTGAGGACTAATGAATTGGTTGCGGGCGTGACAGTCAAGGTGGATTACCTTGTATTTTTATCAGTGCAGAGTCTAGACGGTGACTGCATTTAGATAATGAATTATAGCATTACAAGCCGGCTTTTACTGTGCGTGTTCGCTCCTGGAAATGAACTGGGCAGGCGAAGACAAGACACGTCAGATTTACTGTAAGCCAGAGGGTTTAGCAGGTCATACAATGTTCACTGCATTGGCCCAAAATAATCTGAATTAGTACTTGTGATTCAACAATGGATGATAAGATTATTTGAAAATGTTTTTTTATTTTTTTTATTTTCAAAGAATGTTTCTCACAGAATGAGCTGTCATGTGTCCCAGACTATGCAAAACTATGTCTGTCATTTATTTTAGAGTCCGTTAACACAGACCAGAGGGTGTGACATAGCGCATGAAGATCTGATAGCCACAACCAACAGTCCACCAGTAATAACATTAAGTAAATCTACACAGAACGGTTTATCTGCTTGCTGCTGTGTGTGTTTGTGCTGGAGGAGGGTCCAGAGTCCCATCACTGGGTTTTATCTGTCCCCCTGCAACATGACAGTTTGTAATATAAAAGCATCTGGAGTTTCTTGTCAAGCACAAGCTTATCTGGACCCAAACATTTCCCTGGACCAGACCTCACACTGACATGGCGAACTCTGTCTCTCTCTACTCGAGTGTGGGGTCATGCTATTCGGTGGAATAAGCAACAGATTACAACTGTCAAACTCCACGGACAGTTCAGTAAAACAACATGACTTAACCGTGATGGACAGCACATGGTTGTCATTTGTCTCCACCTTCTTCATCAGTGAAGCGTAATAGATGAAAACAAAGCTGGAAAGTATATTGTCTTCCACATGGAGAAAAGACAAAACAGAAAGAGACATTCAAGAGGACATCTGACCTGCTTATGTTTGCGCTTCAACTATAGGCCTTTTTACACATTTTTTATTAAAATACTCTTGTTAAAAGGTAATAACTATTCATTTTATTAAAACAAATAGTCTTTTTTCACTTATTGTCAAAAAAGACACTCGCATTAAAACTTTTATTCTTTATTTACTAATAAAAAACAACAACAACCCATAAGACATTAAAAATACATATATTTCAAGATGAATGTGAAAATTATTTATACATAGCAAATATGTATTATACATATTTACTAAAATGAATAGTCTTTTGATTTCATCTTCACTTATTTTTTAATATGGCACTCACATTAAAACTCATGGAAAGTTTTTTTTTTTTTTAGCCTTTTTTTTTAGTTTTTTTTTTTTTTTTTTTTAACTCTAGCCTTCTTTATTTGTTTGCACAGATTCTTTTTGTTTTGAATCCTAAAATATGATACAGATTTTAAATCTAAAAATATGAAAATATACAAAATATCATTATACATTTTTAAAACAACAATGAAATGAAATACAGTTAAAGTATTATATATGCTCACATTAAAACTCATAGAAAGTCTTGTAAATTTTGTTCTTTATAATAATAATAATAATAATAATAATAATAATAATAATTTATTATTTATTTTACCCTATTTTATGTAGTACTTAAAAAAAAAAAAAAAAAAAAACTTGTTTTGAATCTTAAAATATGACCTTTAGAGATGATTTTAAATATTAAAATTAATTACATTAATCTATGAAAATTTGTATAAAATATTTTAAAATCATTTAGATTTTTATTCTTCTTCATAAATTATTTAATTAAATATTCTTAGTTAAAGTTTTAGCAATTTTGATGTTCTTTTGCCATTATTATTATTTATTTCAATTTTATTTTTTTAGTTGACATAATAGTTAAAGTATGTGTGATTAAACAATGGATAGGGTTATTTTAAGTTATTGGCCAGAATAAGAGCTATTATTACTATTATTATTATTATTATTATTATTATTATTATTATTTTCTTTATTTATTTACAAATTCAACAACAAACTTTGTTTTGAATCTTAAAATATGATCTTTAGAAAAGGCTTTAAATCTTGAAATTAATTAATTAAATTTATGAAAATATACCATCAAAATTCACGAAAATATGACTACATATTTTTAAAACAAAGATAACCTAAAATACAGTGAAAATACATACATTTCAAGATCCATGTGAAAATTATTTATACATAACATAATTTACATCATAATACACACCACTGCTTACATTTAATGTTTGTGTCCTTGGTTACTTTGGAGACAAAATTGTCAATAAAGAGCTTTAGGCAAAATAAAATAGAGGAAATCCAGAGTTTATTGTGCATCATTTAGATTTTTAAAATGGTTAAATCACAATCAAATACTGTAAATTACAAATAAAAAGTATGAAAATATTATGTGTGCATTTAAAGTATATAAATTGCTAGCCCCACTTTTCCTGTGATTCATGTATGTCTACTTTCGGACACATTTTATAGATTAGTGAGAGTAAATGTATATAGAGATTTTATACCACAAAAGTCCATAGTTCAAGAAACACCCATTCCTTTTTAGGCCAAACAAGTTGGCGATTAGGCATCATAATCATTCCGTGCTGAATGAAAAAGTACCTGAAATGTGAGGAGAAGAAACAAAAACGAGACTTATAATAAAAGCAGATAATCCTCTCCATGTTCCATCAGGTAGTATTACAGTTACCGGAGTGTCTATTGTCTTTGACGATGTCAGATGTCAAAGCGCTAGCCATCAGGAAAGAACATCTAAGATTACGGCCTCTCTTTTTTCACCTCTTTTTGTTGTGCAGCTGCTGTTGCTGCTATAGTGGCCTGGAGCCTGCAGAGACCGGTGTGATTCCCCATGCAGGGATCAGGGCTGCTCACAGGGCCTGTGGCTCACTTCAAACACAGGCCAGCAGGCCAAAAAAACTCCCCCCGAGCACAAGCCTGCTGCTCATCCGCATCTCTCTATCACTCTCCTCTTTCTCTCTGGGGACAAACAAGTGATGTATGTTCTGAGGAAACCTGAGAGAAATTTGCTGTTTTTGTGTGTGTGCGAGACAGCTGAGTGTTTATCTGTAAGCCGGCCTGTGGCGGGAAACATACACTCCTTACAGCTGGAGGACACTTTCAGTGTTTATACAGTCAAACTGCACTGAACGGCATGGCTACTCAGTTAATAATGATATTATGATGGTTTTAAGAAAAAATACAGCTTTACTTTCACATAAAGATGTAAAAATATTCAATCAAATTGAACCCCACAGTAATCAAACATTATTCTTTAATATTTATGTTAGTAAAAGCCCTGCTTCTACTAAACTTCAACCCAACTGTATTAAGATATGTGTATGACTTTTTCACAGTGTATATAATTACAAAAGGACAACACTCTTAAAAGTAAACATTCCAAAAGTAGGGCCCCATGATTTCTGCAATATCCAGTCATAAAAATGGAAATTACTGTATAACGTGGAATGTCACAGAAATTGCCAAATTTGGGATGAATAAATCAAGTAGGTCAGTATACTTATTTCAAAACGTGATTTGGACTAGTGTCTATGAATATTAAGCCTCAAAAATGCAATTTAAATATGAATAGATGACACTTGATGTGTTTTCAGCCTCTGCTTCCACAATATATAAGTACATGAACACATAAACAATCTCTAGAACTGCTAAGAGTCGCTTTATAAACTTTCTTTTAAGAAAAAATATTGTCAAATCATATACAAACAGAAAAAGAAATTATTTAGCAGTATTTTTTAGAAAAATGTAAATACAGTATTTCTGAAAAAACAAAAAAAACAAAAAACAAAAAAAAATAATATATAATAAATATATAATAAATAATTACATAGGAGCCTGGATTTTGCATCTGATGAACTCTTCATATATATATATATATATATATATATATATATATATATGGGCTGAGGGTGGGGTTTTAGCGAGTTTAAAGTAAATGTATTTGATGGATGTATAATGTGTGTCGAGAGCATTCATTCAGTGTCATTATCTCATTTTTGACCGAGATGGTGTCAATCGATTAAAAAAAAAAAAAAAAAAAAAAAAATTAAATCGCACATTTTTTCCTGAAATTAATCGTGATTAATCCTACCTGACATTAAAGTTTTTAATTATACTTTCTGATTGCAATAACTTCATATTAATGTTATAAAGTAAAGTAGTTAATATTTGTTTTATGCCATCTTTTTTATGACTGAAGGCAAGTATCACTGTAAGTCTCTATTTTCCCCCCTAATATTTAACCAGTAAATATAACCATTCAACATTACAGTATAACTGAAAGCTATCATTTTAACATTTATTATTAAAAAAAAAACTTCTAATTTAAGTGAACTTAAAACAATCTTCACATAAACCCATTATAATAAAAGTCATATAGGCTAACTACCTGTGCCCTTCAACAAGAAAATATAGCCTAAAGTTATCAAACATTAAATTATATAAAATTTTAAATTATAAAGACAAAGCTTAAAACTACAGAAGTTATTCATGTCCTCTTTTTATTTTTGTTGTTTGATTAACAGACATTACAGCAGTTGGTTATTAGGATATTTTGGCTGCTGTTACTTCAAAAGCTGCCGCTGCTGACAATGCTTTAAATGTGACCTATATATAATAAATACTTACATGCAAAGTTTTAAGGCATCTTTAAACGCCTTTTTTGTAACTTTACATCTTAACAGACGACAAGACATAACTATGACATTGCATACTCTCAGTTTCATTTGGGTTTGAATATGATACAGCGTTTTAATATAGGCTTAATATAGCGCTATGATCACAGTATAACGGCTGACAGGACAGATAAATTTGTTTTACCGACATATGGCCTGATAACTCATCTGACCGCAGTTCACTGACGTTCTACTGAAGCTCCTCGTCACCTGTACCATTTCTGCACTCATTTGACTCGCATCTTGTGCTGAAATAAAGTTGGAGTGCGCACCTGAAAAGTTTCCCATTTGATGTGTTCGTAAAGACGCTCTGCGCATCTAAATGAACGCAATTCTTTAGAAGTTGTGAGTGCCCCGCCCATGCGTTAACTGCGTTAAATATTTTTAACACATTAAAATAAAAAAAAAATTATCGCCTGCGTTAACGCACTATTTTTTAACACCACTAATATATGTATGTATATATATGTATGTATGTATGTATATATATATATATATATATATATATATATATATATTTAAATCAACTAATTAGAGATTGTTTTTTTAATGAAACCATTAAAATGGAATCCAGAAAATTAAAAACTGAAATTAAGCAAAAATAAATAAATAAAACATATTTCATAGGGCCTTAAAATGTGAAAAAAAAAAGTGTGTACAATTTATAATAAATTAAGTCTAAATAAATAAAAAAAAAATTAACTTTTTTCTGGGTGGAAAAAAAATATGAAATCCAGAAAAAAAAAAAAATGAATTTGGAAAAAAATAAAGTGGAATTTTGGAAAAAATAAAATGGATCTCATAGGCCCCTACAAAAGGGGGCAATTATGTATTTTGGAACCATTCAGTGAACAGTTCTTAAAAGAACCATTTCTTGGTGTGAAAAATATTTGAACATTCTGAAGAAACTTTTGAGCATTTGAAAGGTTCCATTGATGCCAATAAAGAACCTTTATTTTTCAGAGTGTGTAAGTTATTCATTTTCAGATGTCTGGTACTTTTATCTTACCTGGTGTCTTTACTCTGTTATCTGATTTCAATTTGAGGGGGAAAAAAATCTAAATTTCTAAAGGTGCCAAGAATTCATTTTCTTCTATGTGAACTCTTTTGTGCATTTTATTTTACTCTACCAGACAATTAAAAATAGGGAAAGGTGGCCAATGACCCCAGAGGGATTTCTAACATGAATCAGGTTCAGGCAGGCAGAAATCTCTTCAGCATGCATGAAGATCAGGCAGCCTTGGCAGCTATGGGAGGTCTTGCCCGCAAATCCTTCTTTTCGGATCTCCTCACCCAGATGAAAGGGCAACGCCACTAAGGATTATACAACACAATTACGCATTCTCTGTTGTGCTGACAAAGAGGGGGAAATCGGCTTTCTAAAAGGCCGAATCTTTTCCAATTAAGCACATTTTCTGACATTCTGTAATGGCCAGGTTGATGCTCTTTAACACTGACACATCTAACCTCCATCTCACCCCACTGTTCGCTCACACGCCTTTGAAGTGTGTGCTTCCTTCTTTAAAAAGCCACATTGTTTTTGTTGACGACTGAGAATTGCTCTGAGAACTAACTTGCGATGATGAAAAATGGTCAATTTTCTCAAGATGCCTGACAAGGATGACTTTCAACGCTCAATTCACAATAGCTAGTATTAAATTAGCATCAGCTCTTCCTTTCTTGTCTGCCAGCTAACCTAAATGGCAATCGCTTTATTTCACCTTCAATATGTAGAAGGGACAGGGTGTAAATAGTGTTTATTGAAGCTTTCATGGGTTGACCGAGAACGATCATGTTGGACAGCTTGTTCTCATGTGACAATCACAATAAGAGGATGACACTTCCGAACATCTTCACACTTCTCAACAAGAACACTCTCTGCATGCTGACGATCCTTTAGAGCTACCAGGGGAACTCTAGAAAATGTTGTTGTCAATATTTGCACTAAAGTAGACACAAGATGGCACAAGGGTCCCCATTGAGGTGAAGTGTTAGTATTAGCTTCAAATAGCAAACTCACTGCTGATGCAAACTCACAAAAATGGCAAACGTTGGCTGAAATTGTCTTAGCATTCAGAATTGAATTGAGAATGCATAAGAATTCTATTTCATTTCCTGAATTCTGTTGGATCTGAAGTTAGCAATCACGAAGTGCAACTGCAATTCATAATAAAATAAGAATTGCTATAGAATAGTTATTCATGAAGTTTGAAGGTTAATATGCCTTACAGACTGAGAACAGAAGCACAGAATGACACATAGGAAAAAAGTGACAGATAAAACGATAGATAGAACTACAGAAGGAATGATGGATTGGACGATGGATGGATGGATGGATGGATGGATGGACTAACAGTTAAAGGAGAATTTCACTTCCAGAACTAAAATTTACAGATAATTTAAATCACCCTCTTGTCATCCAAGATATTCATGTCTTTTCTTTCTTCATTCATAAAGAAATTATGTTTTTTGAGGAAAACATTTCAGGAATGTTCTCCATATAGTGGACTTCAATGGTGCCCATGAGTTTTAACTTCCAAACTGCAGTTTAAATGCTGCTTCAAAGGGCTCTAAACCAATGGTTTTCAAACTCTGGGTCTTGAGACTTAAAAAATGGCTCGCCAGGATGATCTGGTCTATATATAGTCCATTCCAAATTTGAATACAAGATGTTTTTGATGTTGCTCAGAGGACCAAAGTGGCATACTTGCTGCAGGTTTCAGGAGTGACGCATATATCCGCATATAAATGGGGGATTCTCTCTAAATCTCTTTTTCTTTTTTCTTTCTTTCAATATATATATATGTGGGTCGCGTCAATTTAAAAAGGAAAAAAACAGGGTCGCTCTCAAAAAACTTTGAAAACTACTGCTCTATATGATCCCAGCCGAGGAAGAAGGGTCTTATCTAGCGAAACAATTGGTTATTTTATAAAAAAATTGACAATTTATATACGTTTTAACCACAAATGCTCAGGCTCTGCAGCAACACTGTGTATTCTGGTTCATGACAGTTAGGGTAGGTCGAAAAACTATCATCTCATTTTCTTCTTCAACTTCAAAAATCACCCTATATCGCTGTTTTATCTTTTTTTTGTAAAGGGCGTTTGATCTTCTTTGCACGTTCACTTTGTAAACACTGGGTTAGTACTTCTGCAGTGATGTAGGAATTTTGAAGTTGGAGAAGAAAATGTAATGGGAGTTTTTCAACCTAGCCTAACTGTCTTGAACCGGAATACACAGAGTTGACGAGAGTGGACGGATGGATGAATAAACTAACAGATTTGGATGGATGGGTGGACAGACTGACAGATGGATGAACAGATGGAATGATGGACAGACTGATGGATGGATAGACTAACAAACAGACTGATGGATGGACAGACGGACGGATGGGTGAATAGACTAACAGATAGACTGGTGGATGGATGAATGGACTAAAAGATAGACTGGTGGATGGATAGATGGATAGATGGTCGGACAGACGGATGGATCAATGGATGGAATGATGGACAGACTGACAGACTGGTAGATGGAATAATGGACAGACTGGCAGATAGACTGGTGGACGTATGGATGGATGGATGGACGAATTAATGGAATAATGGACAGACTGGCTGATAGACTGGAGGATGGATGGATGGATGGACAGGTGGATGGATGGACAAATTAATGGAATAATGGACAGACAGGCAGATAGACTGGTGGGTGGGTGAGTGGGTGGATGGAAAAATGGATGGAAGGATGGATGGACAGACTGGCAGATAGACTGGTGGATGTATGGATGGATGGATGGGCTGGCGGATGGATGGAATAATGGACAGACTGGCAGACTGGCTGATAGACTGGTGGATGGATGGACAGGCGGATGGATGGATGGATGGATGGACAAATGGATGGATGGACAGACTGGCAGATAGACTGGTGGGTGGGTGAGTGGGTGGATGGAAAAATGGATGGAAGGATGGATGGACAGACTGGCAGATAGACTGGTGGATGTATGGATGGATGGATGGGCTGGCGGATGGATGGAATAATGGACAGACTGGCAGACTGGCTGATAGACTGGTGGATGGATGGACAGGCGGATGGATGGATGGATGGATGGATGGACAAATGGATGGATGGACAGACTGGCAGATAGACTGGTGGATGTATGGATAGATAAATGGACGGACGAGCAGATGGATGGATGGATGGACAAATGGATGAAATAATGGACAGACTGGCAAATAGACTGGTGGATGGATAAATGGACAGACTGGCAGATAGACTGGTGGGTGGGTGAGTGGGTGGATGGAAAAATGGATGGAAGGATGGATGGACAGACTGGCAGATAGACTGGTGGATGTATGGATGGATGGATGGGCTGGCGGATGGATGGAATAATGAACAGACTGGCAGACTGGCTGATAGACTGATGGATGGATGGATGGGCTGGCGGATGGATGGAATAATGGACAGACTGGCAGACTGGCTGATAGACTGGTGGATGGATGGACAGGCGGATGGATGGATGGATGGATGGACAAATGGATGGATGGACAGACTGGCAGATAGACTGGTGGATGTATGGATAGATAAATGGACGGACGAGCAGATGGATGGATGAATGGACAAATGGATGAAATAATGGACAGACTGGCAGATAGACTGGTGGATGTATGGATGGATGGATGGGCTGGCGGATGGATGGAATAATGGACAGACTGGCAGACTGGCTGATAGACTGGTGGATGGATGGACAGGCGGATGGATGGATGGATGGATGGACAAATGGATGGATGGACAGACTGGCAGATAGACTGGTGGATGTATGGATAGATAAATGGACGGACGAGCAGATGGATGGATGAATGGACAAATGGATGAAATAATGGACAGACTGGCAAATAGACTGGTGGATGGATAAATGGACAGACTGGCAGATAGGCTGGTGGTGGATGGATGGATGGATGGATGGATGGACGAACGGATGGATGGATGGTTGGATGGATGGATGGACGAACAAATGGAATGATGGGCAGACTGGCAGATAGATGGATGGATGGATGGATGGATGGACGGATAGATGGTCGGACAGATGGATGGAGAGACTGACAGACTGGCAGATGGATGGATGGATGGATGGACAGATTAGAATAAGGTTCAGCATTCAGGATTAGCTACATTGAATACCGGACTTCAGTCAGCAGTCTGGCTACAAGAGGTTAGACTACTCCTTCACTGAGTTTCCTGATGTCCTTGAGTGAAAGATAACCTCAGGATCTGCTACACAGATGCGGTCAGCTGAGTTCATCCAGAGCGCAAAAGAGCCGTGTGAGCATCCATCATTCACACGTCTTCCCTGCGAGCACAGGTTTATATTGAGGACAGCTAGGTGGAGAGTGACAGCTGTCAGTTAGAAAAGCCTCAGGGCACAACCAGGAGAGGGCATGTAGGGGAGATCACTGGAGGAACCGCAGGAAGACACACTCCACCTTCAAGATCCCTGTGAGGAGCTGAGATTATCAGACATGAAACGAGATCCAAATATATAGCAGTACATATATTGCTTATCATCAAAGATAATGTTAGAGGGTTGTGGCACTGTGTGTCTCTTCTAGAGTTTCAGAAGATATCTCAAGAATGTTTCAATCTGTGCTTAGGTCTGACAAGATACTAAAGTACTCAATCAAACATCAGAGATTTCAGTATCAAACATTTAAAAGCTACAAAACCAATTTATCTGAAGTATATATCCACATTGATTTCAAAGCTCTGTACTCTTACTCATCAGAAGTCTCATTTATGTCTAGTCTTTCGTCTCTAAATGAATTTTAGGAGAAAATCTCATACAAAGTGTATAAATGGAACTCCATTGAGCTATGAAAGAGCAATACAATTTTCCTCCAGGCTCTTCTGTCTCTCCAATTGTTTTCAGTTAACCTTTATTTTCCCATCAAAAATAAAGTCCCAAAATGAAATCAATAAATAATCACTGATAACCTAAAAGAGCACACCACAAAAAGGACATCTACTGTAACAGTGCAGTCATGTTCATACGTTCGCAACTGCACAACCAAATGGGCCAGTATAATGGAGCCTTCTCTTCCTGTCTCCACCCTAAAACAAGCCGTCTGTTTCCCTGCCTGAGTCAGATGAGATGCATTCATCAGCAGACTGTGTCACTCGACGCCTTCATTATCTTGTCCGCCGGTGTTCGAGCTAGACCTGTGGAATTCCCAGGGATGAGCAGTGGCCTCTTACTCTAATCAGAGCTCACAAGAGCCTTTTGATCCGCTGCTTCCCTCTCTACTGCACACTTCATCACCTTTATTTTCTGCCATAATTGCATGTGAAAGATCCCCCTTTGATAATGCCTTCGTGCCAAATCACTATCTGAGAAGAGTGTCGAAAAGTGTCATGTGCACCGTCTGCTTGGAGAAAAAGGATGCCCGAGCACCTGCGGAAGACAAACACATTTCTCACAGACATGACGTATCTATCATCTCTGTGCAGGATATGAGCTGCTCTGTCAACTTAATGTTGAGGAGGAAGAGAGACATCGAGAGGGAGGGAACGACAGCAGGATGGACCGAGTAGACTCGCTTTGCATGGCAGGCAGACAGACTAGGCAAGTTCCACGACTCTCTGACCTACGCTCACGTACAACTGATCAAAATCTATGGAAACAACAGAGTGAAAAAAGCAGCAACAAAACACTACAGCAGTATCATAGTAATACTTCAGGGGCTTTTTACACGTAACATAAAAATACCATGGTTTACAGGTCATTTCTGAATATCATAGCATCAGTATCATGTACATTTTCCAGAGGCGGACAGTAGTGAAGTATTTTTACTGTACTTTTACTTTACTTTTATCTGTAGTTTATCAGTTTTTTGGGGGGAAAATCTTCACTACATAATGTCAGACTTGGTACTTGGTAACTACAATTTACAAATAAAAATTGTTGTTTGTTTTACCATTAATACTTAAGGAAATTTTTCTTTGTTGTACTCAAGTAAATCTTTCAATTACTGTACTTTTACTTGAGTAAAAGTCAGAAAGTAATTAATGTAATAAAGTATTAAATTATATTTAATACGAAACAGTGCAGTAAACGTACAATATTATGCTTTGAAATGTTGTGAAGTAAAGTTTTCTACAGAAAAACACTCTGATAAAGAACAGACACTTACAGTAATATCTGAAACTGAACTTAGTTCTTTTAGTAAAATTTTTGCTTGAAAAGTATTTACATAAAATTTTGTGTTATACACCACCAGTCAAAAGTTTGGACACACCTTCTCATTTAATGTTTTTTAAAGAAGTTTCATGCTTATCAAGGCTGTTTTCACTTGATCAAAACTACAGAAAAAAAAAGTAATATTGTGAAATATTATTACGATGTAAATCAATGTTTTTCTATATTAATATACGTTAAAATTTAATTTATATCTGTAATTAAAGCTGAATTTCCAGAATCATTACCCCAGTCTTCAGTGTCACATCATCCTTCAAAAATCTTTCAAATATGCTGACTTATTATCAGTGCTGGAAACAGTTACGCTGCTTATTATTATTATTATTATTTTTTTTTTTTTTTTTGGGAACCTGTGATACTTTTTTCAGGATTTTTTGATCAATAAAAGATTAAAAAAGAACAGCGTTTATTTAAAATAGAAAGGTTTTCTAACAATATACACTACTGTTCAAAATTTTGGGAAATTAATAAATTAATACTTTTATTCACAAAGGATGTGTTAAATTAATAAAAAGTGATAGCATAGATTTACATTGTTAGAAAAGATTTATATTTGGAATAAAAGCTGTTATTTTTAACTTGTTAATCATCAAAGAATCCTGAAAAAAGAATCACAGGTTGCAAAAAAATATTTGGTAGCACAACTGTTTCCAACATTCTAATAATAAATCAGCATATTAGAATGATTTCTGAAGGATCACGTGACACTTAAGACTGGAGTAACAGCTGATGAAAATTCAGCTTTGCATCACAGGAATAAATTATACTGTAAAGTATATTAAAATAAAACTATTATTTTATATTGTAATAACATTTTGGAATATTACGGTTTTCTTTTCAGTATTTTTGATCAAATAAATACAGCCTTAACGAGCATAAGAGACTTTAAAAAACACTACAACTTTTGACTGGTAATGTATGTTTAAATTACTGTTTCTTTGATATTTTGCTATATAATAAAATAATTTTTGTTTTAAGAGTTACAGTTTTAAATTGTTAAAAAAAATAATCTATTTCAAATAAATGCTGTGTTTAAAAAGTTTGTTCATCCAAACAAGTATCACTTTTTTCACAAAATCATTAAGCAGCACATTTTTCAGCTGTTTTCTGAAGGATCACGTGAAAAAATTCAGCTTTTAAAGGAATAAATGACATTTAAACAGAAAAAAAAATCTAAAACTAATAATATTTCGTAATATTACTGTATTTTTCATCAGATAAATGCAGCCTTGGTGAGATTTTTTCAAAAACATTATAGCAGATTTTTTTTTTCTTTTTTTTTTTTACTATATTGGCCCTAAACTTTTCAACAGTAGTGTGTATATGTATACAGTTACAATATACAGATTTTCTCGCTGAATCAGCGCACTAAATGGAAAGTTATTATGTCCAATGAAAATGTTAGAAAAGTTAGCAAAAATTAAACAAAGTAGGCAAAGAAAATAGCAAAAGTTGCAATTTACAAAACCCTTAGGAAACACTACCACAGTATTACTATCTGACACAATCACCACTTCTTTGTAAGGGACAATCATGTGAAGAAATTGAGCTTCCTAAGAAATGTGTCACTCTTGGTGTTTATTCATACGCAGCGTGAATAACAACCACAACAACAATGTCTATCAGACATGGCCCAAATCTATAAAAAAAGGGCTACTCTGCTAGTCTGTCACCACGTCCTACTACAGACGAAACACGAACGCAGAATAAATATTCCCTCAATGTGAAGTCGTCGCCCACATCCGGCTCTCATTCCGGAATGTGCCAGAACCGCTGCAAGATAAATGAACGCTGGAGAACTGAAGGGAAACAGATCCCCTATCTGGCATGGCACTATTTACTGACATTAAGAATGATAATATCCATCAACAGGCTGTCAAAGCCCCAAGTGGGCTGTGGGAAGAACAAAGGCTTCGACTGTCATCCTTTTCAGATGCTGACAAGGAGATGTTGATGTACCTGCCATTCAGGTGCAAATAATGTCATCACCCGCATTGGGATCAGGGCTTTTAACTGAGCCGAGGCGATGAGTAACCCGCGCCTTAGGCCTCCTCCCCATGGCAGAATCGAGCTAATGAGCTCGCCATCAACATGCAATTAAACAGCTACGGGAAAAGTAAAGGCAGAACAAAAAAAAACATATCAACATATGTCCATTCCACTCTGCAGCGTGTGAAATACGGCTGCGAGTTAACAGTTTGGCTGCTAACAGAGACAAAACAAAACACGAGGCAGCTTCAGGAGGCATCTGTATAATTACTGTTGGCCATCTTTCAAGCCGCCCTCCTCTCAGGAGAGAGATGTGTGACAATATATGACAAGAAAGCAAACACGCTTCCCCAGCAGAATAATAGAAGGCATCAGCAGTGTACCAGACACACCTGTCTGGCTCTGAAAACAATGCCACGCTGCCTATTTATTAGGTGCCAGAAAAGTTTATGTTTGTTCTGTGACAGTGACAGCAACTTGATCCCTTTCATTATTTGGGGATCTCAAGCTTGAGAGAGGGGAGGAGAGAAAAAAGTCTGACTCTCAATTTTTTTTTTCCTTCTTATTTTTATTTATTTATTTATTTTATTATTTTTTTTCTACCAGCTTGCAGTGAGTTCTCTTTCTTCCTGATAGCTGTCTGCCATGGTGTCAAAAGACAAATAACAAAGACTGTCATCCTGCGGAGGAGAGATCCTGCTCATGTTTCCCGGTAATCTTCCACTCATTGGTCCACTCCGTTTCTTTAAAAACCGTCTGGACGCGGCGGCCGCGGTTCCGGCGTTTACCTGCGCCGCAGCCGCGGCGGTTTTTGATAAGTCATTGTAGTTTGATTGACAGTCATTGTGCTGTCTAAATGATGTTGTGAGTTTATTGTGACACTATTGGCAGCTCGAGAGAGGATGACACCGTTCTCGCTCAAATCCGACACCGTCTATACAATAGAGCGAAATTGCGACTGTCAGACGAATCAAGCGCTAATTGCAGCGATGCATCTATTTTGAGACGTAGTCCATTTACATTTCTAAACTAACTCGCTCTTACTTTCACCTGTCAAACAATAAACAAGCCCAACAATTCTTGCTATCATCAAGCTCAAATGAAACATAATGCCATCTATCATCTACCTCAGAGCGCGGCGGCATCTGTTTGCTCGCTAGATAGCAGACAGCTGAGAAAGACAAAAAGAGGAAGCTGTTTGCGGGGATGTTCGGAGGGAAAAAATGGGTCAGGTTGCTCGCTGCTGTTTTGTGGCCTTCCCCTCCGTCTACCTGTCAGTCTGCGCTGCTGACAGAACGCCGCTGACTGTCATTTTAACAGTTAATAATTAGGCCTCCTCTCGGCACCAAACGGGGTGCCACGATGACAAAAGCCAATGGCGCGGCGGCTCCCGCTTTATAAATAGTCTGAAGGGATGATTAATGAGGGTGGCTGGCGAGCTAAAGCAGCAATCTGAGCCCAGACAATGGCCGCCCGCACAGCTGCCGAAAAAAACAAGACAAGCTCTGTCCGGGGATATAATTGAGGAAAGTGGCAAAACATTGCGCGTAAATAAATAAATAAATGTTAACCGACAGCTTATGAAGACTTTATTTAACCCCTCACTGCTTTGCAAGCTCCTCATTAACATTTTGACACGCTCGGCTGAGAGCGGGGGTCAGGCTCGCCTTCAGACGCGCCGATGCGCCGCGAGAGGAAAACATTCTTCAGTGACGTTCTGCTGAGAGGTGTGAGAAGAGGATAAAAAAAGAAAAACTGGGGGCCAAAAAGAAACCCACGTCACTGCGGCGAATAGTTTGGAGTTTTCCTCCGAGAGCCGTGCCAAACATTGACTTGCTTTTTGAGTGATTTTGTGGGTAAACAAAGAAAGACTGAGCCTGCAGTAAATGCCCCGGCAGGGGGCCCTCGCTGGGACTGTTAGTGCCAGACTCAGATCATGGGATGGGCCTAGAATGAGCTGTGTGGATTTTTTCTCCCAAAACAAAACAGGAAACAGCAGTTGTTTAGTTTAAAAAAAATCTCTTAAAGGCACAGCCAAAACTAAAATGAAAATTCTGCCATTATTTATGAACGCTCATGTGGTTTCAGAACCTGTATGCCTTTCATTCTTCTGTTCATTTTAAGTAATGTGCTTTCTACGCAATTATAATGAATAGGAACGGGACCTTTCAAGTGTAAAACACCAAAGGTATCCAAAAATATGTCTATATGGTGTGATATTCCAAGTCTCATGCAAATACATGATAGCTTTGTGTGAGGAACAGACTGTAGGTCTTTATCTTGAACTTGGCCTTAACTACTCTGTACTTACAGCAAAAAAAAAAACTACAATGTGCGTATTGTGTTTATACTGTATTGCAAAACACTTCTGCTGCTATTAAAGTGGGATACGGGTAAGGTTAGGGACAGGTTTAGTGGTATGGGTAGGTTTACAGTGTAATTATATATGTAATTACAGAAATTAATTACAGATGTAATTATTATTATTTTTTTTTATTTTTTTTTATTTAAGTACAATGTAAAAAACATGTATTTACGAGACACTACAGATGAATAAGGTAAAAAAATAAAAAATAAAAATAATAATAATGGTTATCTCCTTGCTTACCCAGTTGATTGATTACATTGATAACTGCAAACATTTTTTGTATCACAAGTTTTCTAAAATGTTAGGTTTAAATATGCAAATGAGGCATTATTAATGAAATATGCACACATTTGCATACATTTCTAGTACAAAAATCTAAACACTGCATGAAGTCAGTTTCAAAATTTGTGCTTAATTTTTTGACATATTAGAGTCAAATGCTTTTACAGAGGGAATTTTGGTACAGACAGAAAACTATATATAATATATATATATATATATATATATATATATATATTACAAATTTTGGGGGAATTTGTATATGAACAAATCCCTCTGTAAAAACATACAGGATAAAGACAGGAATAAAAATCTAAAGTTTGGTGTGTGTAAGTGCTACTGAAGTGGAGATTTATGGCTCAGTGTAAGAGAAAAAAATAATTTTGAGAAAACAGCCTTTAAAAATATGTATTATAATTAAAATCTATTGACACAAACAGATAAAGTGCTATAAAAGAAACAGTGTCTTTTGGATGTTTTCTCTCCACTAGTCTGAACAATTTATGAAACACCAAAAAGCCCAAAATCTCAAACTTGACAGGTGCATAGAAAAACTGTGCATTTTCACCTGCAGTATCTCCCCTTAAGGCCACGTAATATAAACTGGAACCAACTTTTTTTACTTACTTATTTATTTCAAATCAACATTATATTTTATAATGTTATATCTAGTGTTATATCTTGCTTGCGCATACTGAGAGGAGACATGGTGGATGTCAAGATTTATAGGAAATACGACTACTCCTATAAAAGCCATATTCTTTTTTATTTAAAGAAGTATTTTGTTAAATAATAATGCCTGTTTTTTCCCCCGTCAAATCAAATTCAGTGGTACAACCAAAAGCACAGGTAGCCATTTTGTTGTCATGTGACAAGGAAATGATCTCATGGAGAGGACCCCTGTATACACACAAAATTATGTCAAGATCAATAAAAATGACAATAAAATGTATTTTGCCCTGTTTGGCATTGTGGCATGCCAAGGTCATTTAATTTTGGCAAAATGGAATAACCTCAATGAAACTTCAAGATGATTATTATTATTTTTTTTTTTCCTTGGAAAATAAGTTTTGGAATTTTTTTGGATGAACTATTCCTTGCAAAAGGAAAATGTGTAGGCGTATAGTTAAATCTCTGGTTCTCTTACAGACATGCCCACACAGAATCTGTGCCCTGAACTGTGCAGATTTCCATAAAATTGGAACCAAACTGGAATTGAAAAATTCACAGCGCTTTGTACATATGTTGCGAATATGTCCAGCCACCAACAAGATATTCTCAGATCTGTTTACCATTTTGAAATTCCACCTCCCCCCAAACCAGCACAGAAATCGCAGCAAAAGCCCAGCGATTCTGTCTGCTTCTACTTCTAGGCCAAGATCACGGCTGCAGCTTCCATTGAAGCTGATATCGTCATACATTCCGGCTCGTTCTCTGACAGCTCTTGGTCACTGGGCTGAGCTGAAAGCTGAAGGCACAGGCTATCTGCTTCTAATGATAGGGAATGCTTTGATCGCCTCTGCCACCAGCATGCATGTTCGGCTCTTAAGTACACACATCACACATCAGATGAGTGGCTGCGCTGCCTCCGTCCTCTTTAATGTTTCCTTTTTGTCCCTTTTAAATGTACATGCATTGAAAATGTGACAAATCAATCACAGCACCTCCACACAACAAAACATCTGTTTTCCTAACTCTTTTTGTCTGCTCTCGCAAACAGCGCACCGTCTGACCGACCGGCTAACAATTATCCGAAATATTTTCATGTGCTCTCTCGCTCCTCGTTCCCGCCATGTTTCCATTTGATCTGCTTTTTACTTAGCCTCCACTTTTCTCCCCGCCCGCTCGTTCTCGTTCTCTCTTTTCCCGCTCCCTCTTGCTCAGACATCAGCCGTTCTCCTTTTAATGTCACTGACAGGGGGTAATTTGCACCCATATATGTTTTCTCTCCAATTACACCATGGCAGCAGTGTGCTGCCAAACATCTCAGTGCTGTGCTGATGGTCACCTCTTTGAGGAGTCCTTCCTGCCTCTCTGCACTATATTTTTCCTCTTTTTAGATTCTCCCAGAGAGGACTCTGTCATTTGGCTGTCCTTGGTCCAAAGTGTTATTTAACACCTGACAACAAAAGCAGCCGCCGCCTCTGCAACAACATCATTTCGGAATTATTTCCTGTGGGGGCTAGTCTTAAATTGGTCCTGTAGTCTTGAGGACAAGCCTATACGGCACAATGGCTTTCTCATACATGTGGCACAAAATTAAATCTTAACACTTTCAGGCAATTACTAACTCCAATTACACAAATTTTCTTACATGTCCGTTTCAAATGCCTGCCGTCATGAATTACGACCATTGTTGTAAATTCTGTCCTACAAACTAATACTTTTGCGGCAACTCTTAAGCACTATTCAGACAGTAACTGTTTCTCATGTGGGCGGTCTGTAAAATTAAACAGCAACTCAGCGATAAAACTCATGGATTCGGATGGCGATTTATTCACAAACATGAGGATGAGCTGCTTACGTGGTCAGTCACATGATTGTCTGCTGTAAATGTCATATGTTTGGAATAATAAGAATAAAGTAATCTTATATAAAAATGATGTATGTATTTGATTATTTAAATCTCCTGTTTAAAAACAGACGTGTTATAGTTGAAATGTTTTTTTTCTTGCATTTTATCTCTCAAAAAGATGGATGTTATTAAAAATTAGCAGAAATAAGTTAATTCAACTTCTTATTCACATAAGGTAAATATATTGGCTTTGTTTATATTTTTATGTATATAATATATGCGACCCTGGACCACAAAAACAAGTCTTAGGTAGCACAGTTATATTTGTAGCAATAGCCAAAAATGCATTGTATAGGTTCAAATTATTGACTTTTTCTTTTATGCCAAAAAACATTAGAATATTAAGTAAAGATCATGTTCCAAGAAGATATTTTGTAAATTTCTGACCATAAATATATCAAAACTTTTTTTTTTGATTAGTAATATGCATTGCTGTCGGCGCCGATAGCCTTGTGGGCAGTGCGCTGACATATAGTGCTGTTGCACTACGGGCGTCCCGAGTTCGAATCCCGGCTTGAGGACCTTTCCCGACCCTACCCCCTTCTCTCTCTCCCACTTCACTTCCTGTCAGTAATGATCTGTCCTGTCCTAATAAAGCCAAAAAGGCCAAAAATAAATCTAAAAAAAAAAAAAAAAAAAAAAGTAATATGCATTGCTAAGAACTTCATTTGGACAACTTTAAAGGAACACTCAGTTTTTTTTGAAAATAGACTTTCCAACTCCCCTAGAGTTAAACAGATGAGTTTTACCGTTTTTGAATCCATTCAGCCGATCTCCGGGTCTGCCGTTAGCACTTTTTTAGCATATCTTAGCATCTTAGCATGGATCAAAAACCTGTAAAACTCATCTGTTTAATCTATTGGAACATGAGCATATTTTCAAAAATAGTGTTCCTTTAAAGGCAATTTTTTCAATATTTAGATTTTTTTTGCACCCTCAGATTCTAGATTTTCTGTATCCTAACAAACCATACATCAATGGAAAGTGTATTTATTCAGCTTTCAGATGATGTATAAATCTTCAGATGATGTATAAATCAGTTTAAAATATAAAAAAGACCCTTATGACTGGTTTAGTGATCCAGGGTCACATATAATACATATTTTAAAACTGGTTAGTCATAATAATGACCCATTTCAAACTTTTACGTGCTTTTCTTCTCTTTTTTCTTTTTGTTCTTAACTCACTGTGGTGGAGCAGTTATGAAATATTGTTCTTGTAAATACTTCCCAACATTTCTTTCTTTTGGTTTTCAATTATAAATATGCACGTAAATTACAGCAAACTGCAACAGTTTTCTTATGGTGTTCCACAGTGGTCAAAAGGATTTAAACAGCAAATTTTTTATCAATTTCTTCTTGTAAACTTAGAGATGTGGATCTGAATGGCAATTAAATTACCACACGACCCAGTTGTTTGTCAAAAAAACTATATTTCTGGTAATTCAGCCAGGAATTTGTACATGGGTGGTGAGAAAAACACTAGCATTCTTGATTTGGATGGCAATAAAATCACAAACTAACCCCTGAAAATGTTGAAAATCACTTACATCACCATGACACACAATTACCGTCTGAAATGGGCTTTCGAGAAAAAAGGAAAATATGCAATAAAACCATCCCAGCATGTATTCAGGGAAGACTCACCTGTGTTATCAGGACATATTTTTTATTGTGGTTGTCATATGTTTGTTAAATGTCTTGTTCTATAACATAATGCTAATTAAGGTTATTTATTTATGTATTTTTATCTATCTTCTGCAACCAAACTATCTAAACAAAACAACACTTGCAAGCAAAAACTGTGACTGGCACTGGTTTCCCTTACATTACATGCAAAAGGTAATGCAGCAAATCACAAAGGAAAAAATTACATGACCGTAGCTGAAAGCAGAATCTGAGACATTTCTTTGCAGAGGAGAATCATCAAGCGAAAGAGGAGAATAAAGAACTCAATCAACTGAGCAGAAGGTGCCAGCAATACGCTTTTTGATATGTCTGTCACCTATTTGTGTGTGAACATTCCCAATGTGTTCGTAATGTCAAAATTATTAACAGCTTCACTGCTCAACAATTTAAAAAAAAATAAAAAAAATGGTTTACCAAAAATCTGGATACCTTAAAATATAGGATAACTTCAAAAAAGTGTGTTAATTAACAACTAAAAAGCTACAACTCAATTGTGTCAATCTAATATTTCAGCACTATATAAACAGATGTATTAATGTGAAACATTATGCATTATTTACACTAAAGAACTCATCATGCAAATTAGGAGGCAGATGAAACTCTAAGTCTGTCAATCAATATTAACACATTCAGATTGTTTTTCCTGCAAAATGCCTAAAATAACTCCATTACTGAAAATGATCTTTCACAACTGGCATTAATGTGTTGAAAAAACCTCTATGATCTAATAATACCATCTATTTGATAGTGAGGCGGGTTAAATGAGTTTCTCGTAGTTCATGAGAACATCAAGCATGCGTTATGAGCAGGTCTCAAACAATATTCCTCAGACGCACATTTTCCGAGGTCTGCCTGAGT
The DNA here is from genome assembly GCA_033026305.1 of Cirrhinus molitorella. Classification (NCBI taxonomy): domain Eukaryota; kingdom Metazoa; phylum Chordata; class Actinopteri; order Cypriniformes; family Cyprinidae; genus Cirrhinus; species Cirrhinus molitorella. The sequence goes on from CM065126.1 coordinate 18,096,291, forward strand.
CTCTTTAAAATTTAATGCGATACACAATACGCTATCTTTCTAAAACTTCATAATTAGTCTAATTTACTTGATTCTACACACTTGCTCAGAGCTATTATGTTGATCAAAGGCAAAGTAAAGTGATGTCAAGGGACTGGTGCCTCCAATATCCAAGATACAAAACTACTGAATCAATAGAGCAAAACAGACAGCATTGCTAAGTATAGCTTTAAGCAAACCTTAGCGCCAAATACAAAAACTTCAATTGAACCCATTGATATCGGCATGAAAAATGCATGATTTCAGGAAAGTTCTTTTATCTGTGACAAAAGATCAATAGCGGGAAGGGGTTATGAAATCAAAGCTGTTTTGCTAGTCATGCTACCAAAAAAAGAGTCTTTAAAAAAAAAAAAATGGTGGTGCACAATATTGAAGAAGAAAGGGTTTGAGCGAGCATAAATGAGCACATCTAAAGAATTGAAGAATGATTACAACTGAGTGCTGTTAGTCAGTAAACAAGACAGAAGACGACAAATCAGTTTAAAGCTCATCTGACATGACATTCAACCTCAAACAATTAATAAAGATCGTTTCACAGACGTTCTGTTAAGCAGAATTCATTTTATTAGATCAGGTCAGCTGTGCCGTACCTGTGTGCAAATGTGTTTGGCTTCATTTACAGTGTGACTATTTTTATGTATCTCCTGCAAACAAGCGCACAATGGGTTTGAAGGGTGCCTGGCTGCGATGTCTACTGGAGCGTCACTCATCTGTCATCAGAATTAAAATAACAAGTTACGGATGAGTGATCTGACAATTCGACTGACAAACTAGAGAAAACAAGTGTTGAAAAGATGACGCGACACATCATTGGAGACGCAATTTGCACTTCTGCTTTTCTGGTTTAATTTTGACTAGGTGTACTGACTCTCAAAGGTTTGTGTATAGAAGAAAATTAAATGCGTGTATTGTTCAAGTCAAAGGATGATAAATAAGCATCCATTATATGACATCAGAAGGCCAACGGATGAAGTATAAGCGCAGATTTCACTCGTCTCGCAAGCATAAAAAGGAAAACCGGTAACACTTTACACGAAGGTTCATTAGTTAACTACATTAAGTAACATGAACTAAGAATTAACAGCATTTATTAATCTTAGAACATTTCATTTACTAATGCATTATTAAAATCAGTTGTGTTTGTGTTTGCATTAGTTAATGCACTGTGAACTGAACATGAACAAACAATATTTTTATTAACTAAGATTAACATATATTAATAGTGTAATTAATGCACTGTTCATTGTTTGTTCAGGTTAGTTAATACATTAAATGACACGTTATTGTAAAGTGTTACCAGAAAGCCTCCTATTCCATATGAACTTATAATAATACTTTGTTGAATATATGTGTGTAAAAATACAGTCTGTATATACAGTGGTCAGTAACAGAACAGGCTGAGACAAAATAATAAACTGTCAGAATGCATCTTACAGCCATTCATTTCCTTTTTTGTGCTTAAAGATTAAATGTCTCTACATTATAAATGTCTGACATATAGGAACCCTTTTAAGGGTTCTCAACAGCATGTCTTGTTCATTTGAAGATGCTGAGAGGCATAATTTTGTGGTAACGTCCACTCCAACATGTCCAAAGCTGGTTGAAAACTGAGGCAACCGCTGTCAGTCGAGAATCACTTGTCCAGCACAGACATACGGAGAGTATATGGGGACGCATAGGGCCAGGACATTTAGGGCCCGATGAGGGAGAGGGCAGATAGCAATCAAAGTTCTTTGGATTCGTGCGGCGTGCATACTGGAAGCCTAAACAAGGCCCGTGTTTTCATTTCCATACGCCATGCTCCGTCTTTTCTTCTGACAGAGATAAGATGTATAAATTATGAGCAGCTGACAAAGTCGACTCCAGCGCCCGAGGCTGCTCATCAATCATGTCCTGTGTGTCAGCAGGTAAGTGATGTGGCCCCCGGAGGCACAGCCCATTCTTAGGTGGAGGGGGAGAGAATTGGTGGGTGAGAGACAGGAAGAGAGAGAGAGAAACAAGAAGAGTGCCTGTCAGAGCCCAAGCTCCATTGGCAGCTGATCCGTATTTAGCAGACTCTTTAAAAGAACAACAGCAAAAACAGCCATGGCAGCCATGACTTAAAACACAGGCTCTCAACCTTGGTGTTGAACTGTATTTATGCTGTAGTTTTAACATTTGAGCAGAATTTTACCCGCATCTTGAATATGTAGTTTCTCTTATATGTATTCATATTCAAATTGTAATCAAATTTTGTTTCGCTTCTATGTAAAGTTCAAAAAAGTTCCAAGTCTGTGCTTATTTTCTTCTCTGGAGCATGAAAGAAAATATGTTAAAGAATATTTTTTGTCCATATGACAAATGTCAAAGTCCAAAAAAAAAAAAAAAAAAAAGATGAGAAATAATGACTATTTTTATTTTTGCAGACTGCCCTAAAACTGCTGGTACTGTTATTTGTGTAAAGCTGGATTTAGTGCTCATTTGCATTAAGACTAAATAATAACAATTAAAGTTGACAAAAATCACTAAAACTGACAGCAATAATAAAAACTATATGGACATATATTATAATAATAATAATAATAATAATAATAATAATAATGAATCTCATTCATCTCGCATCATTATATAATAATAATACAAAAAATAATACTAAATTATTAATAACAAAATGTTTTATTAAAAAATTAAACAGAATTATTTTAATTATTATTTATAAAAATAAATTATCTACACACACACAAATAATAATAATAACAACAATAATAATAATAATAATAATAATAATAATAATAATGTTTAAAATATTTTTAATTAGAAATATTAAATAATTTATTTGAAATAGTTATTCAATAAATTATATTTATGTTGCAAAAAAAAAAAAATAAATAAATAAAATAAAATGGACAAATACAGAAAATCAATAAAATTATATATGAATAAAAACTATAATGGCATCTAAATAACACTGCCTCAAAGTAACTGTAAAATGGATCCTGAGCATCAGAATGTTAAGAATCCTTGATTTGAAGTGCTACGCTGATGTGACCTGATAAAGATCCCTCAGTGGTAGTCAAAACCTGCAGTCTGCTCTTCAGAAAGGCCACTGCTGGACCACCCAGTATCTGTGAGGGTGGAGCAGCAGACTCTTCCTGAAGGCACTTATGTTGTCATGGCTATATGTGATGAAGCACCATGATAAGTCTCTGTGAGTGTCGGCTGAAACCAAAGCCTGCTAATGAATGTATAAACAACACCGCTGAGCAAAACAAGAGCTACGGCGCACTTTCGCACCTACGGCAAAGCCGAGCAGACAAGCCTCTCCAAATCACAGTAATAAGCGCTGATTTAAAACCGCGGTCCACCACACTGGGTGAATGCCACATTTAACAAATGTTAAACGACTCATCCCATGAAGAATGTCTTCCCTGTTTGACAAAATGGCATTCATGTAGAGCAGGAGAAAGGGCAGGATCAAATTTCATGCAGAACGCTGAGCGCTGTGAGATAAAGGAAATGAGACAGCTCTCAGGGGAAATGACAGGTAAAACACAGATGTTTACACAGCACCGTGCTAGAGAATACGCTGGGTTATTTCATCCTTATCTGCCTCTCCCGGGCACCGAGCATAATCTGTGAGAGTGGATATACCAGCGGCGGTGGCCTCTTCGGCTGTGTGGGCGAGTATAGATCAGAGACGCAGCGTGGCGGCGCACATATACCTGCAGCGGCGTGGCCTCGCTGTGACATGCGCTGCGGAAATTCGCTGAGGTCACAATCCGTGCTGCTCGGCCTGCGGGCAGCGTTAAACAAACAGAGACTGAGAGGGGGTGACATAACACCGCAAAAACACACAGCAGAGATGCCCTAAACATGCTTCTCCTGGTATATAGCCCTGAGGGGACAACATTTTAGACAGACATCATGCATTGAAAGTAATTATAAAACACTGTCCAGGATGCTGATGGTCAATACAGCTGAAATACACAGTTATGATGCTAAATACCTGTTCAAAGGCTGCTGTATATCACTACATGATCACTGGATAATGTTCAAATCGCTGACTTTATTTATTCATTATGGTTTTGATATTTTAGAAATACTTTATTAAAACAGAAAAACATTATAAGAAAATATAATATAACATGTAATAATAACAGGCTTTTAAAGAGCTGATACCAATAGGTGATATTTAATAAAATAAAAGAAAATATATCAGATAAAATCTAATATAATATATTTCCTGTTTATATATCTAATTCTATATATGTCATATGTAATACACTATATTGCCAAAAGTATTGGAACACTGCCTTCTAATGAACAGGTTTGACTACTTTTGTAATTTCCACGAGTACTAAACTTAATGTTTAAGCATATAATGCTATTCTAGGGAAATGTGTCCTTCTAATTTTATAGCAAAAATTTGGACAGGACCCTTTTTTATTCTAACATGACAATGCCTCTGTGTATAAGGCAAGGTTAATAGAGAAATGTTTGATTCAGTCAGTGAGGAAGAACTTGACTGGTCTGCAAAAAGTCAAGTCCTAATCCCAGCTGAACACCTCTGGTGTGATTTTAAATGTAGACTTTAAACACCAGTGACATGTACATACACTATATGGACAAAAGTATTGGGACACCCCCTTCTTTAGAACAGAAAAAGGCACTTCCAAAACTGTAGCAACAAAGATGGAAGCATAATAATTTAAAAAACTGCATTTCAATCTCTGTTGCTTCAGTTTTGGAAGTCTAAAATGACTGTACCCATATGCACAAGTCATTGGTGTTTGGTTCAAGGTCTACATTTAAAGTCACACCAGAGGTGTTTAGCTGAAATTAGGACTTGGCTTTATGCAGACCAGTCAAGTTCTTCCACACTGACTGAATCAAACATTTCTCTATGAACCTTGCCTTATACACAGAGGCATTGTCATGTTAGAATGAAAAAGGGTCCTGTCCAAACTTTTACTATAAAATTAGAAGGACACAATTCCCTAAAATATCATTATATGCTTAAACATTAAGATTAGTACTCAAGCAAATTACTAAAATAGTCAAAGCTGTTCATTAGGAGGGGGTGTTCCAATACTTTTGGCAATATAGTATATTTATATAAGTTTATATATATAATTTTCATATATAATCCTAAACAAAACAAAAAATAAATAAATAAATAAATAAATAAATGTGGCAATATATCATAAAATAAAAGGCATTAAAAAAAAAAAAAGGAAAATGTATAAAATATAATATAATATACTTCCTGTTAGGAAATATATTTAAAATATTATTTTTTTTATTCTATTGTATTATATATTGCCACATTTATTAATTTATGATTGTTAGAATTAATGAGCTATTACATTGAATAATTAAACAATTCATTTTTAAATCATAAAAATCACACACTACATAATTTTTATATACTGTTAAAGTGACATTTAATTCTGTATGATGTGAATGATATATATAAAAAACCTAAGGTTGAGAGGTTGAGGATGATTTGATCAAAATTATTATTAAACATTATTACAATTTAAAATAACTGTGTTTTTATATTTGTTTTAAAATATAATTTATTCCTGTGATGCAAAGCATCATTATTTCAGTCTTCAACGTCACATGATCCTTCAGAAATCATTCTAATATGCTGATTTGCTGTTTGTTTATTTATTTTTGTTAAAATACAATAATATTTGACTCTTTTAAAAAATATATATTTAATATAAATATAAATTTATTTTAGAACATTATAAATGTCTTTACTGTCAGTTTTGATCAATTTAAGGTGTCATTGCTGAATAAAAGTTTTATTTTCTGAAACAAAGAAAAGAGAAAAACATACTGATCCAAAGTGTACATTAAGTAGTTTATATGAAGTGGCAAAAAAGCAGAATAAACCAAATTTATTAAGACATGTCCCAAAGTGCATGCCCCTTATTGCAAAATAAATGGGTTTTCATCTGTTAATCTTAATAAAATTGACAACTATGAAAGAGGAAAGAGCCACTATGAGGGAATGTGTAAATAAATGATGTAAACCACAAGTCATGAGCTCATGGCTATTACCTGCTCTGTTTAATCAAACTCTGCTCCCACAAAGCGTTCTGGTCATGTGCAGCTGGCCTCGAACAGAGCTGTGTGTTTGTACAAAGTGCAAAGCGAAACATTACAGGATTATCTAACTGAAAATATTTGTACCGGCCAGCGATGACCCCCATTCATCCAACAATAACTCAAAGAAAAATAACACAGAGCATTTGATCTGAGTGAGAGATTTCGTGTGAGCAGGTCTAAGCCTTTTATTTAGTTAAAGATTTGTTTATTTAAAGATAAACAAGAGTGTTCAAAGAGGCAAGATTTGTTGGGTCAGTGACCAGTCAAACCTGGCTTTACGGAAATATGGAAAATACTGGACTGGGGAAATGGGTGGGATGTGGTCATGAAACAAATCTGTCAGACAGCAGTTAGATTTGTTTCTACAAATTGTTACAAAAAAAAAAAGTTACAGAAGTGAAATGGGTTCTGAACTGTGTATCATAGTGACTTAAAACAGAAGCCATCCCTGTGTCAAATTCTTTCAGAGCTAATAGGAAAAAAAACAAGGAAGTTGATTAACAGCAAGATCTACTGGGCATGAACTTCCATGGAATCGTGCATTGTGAAGTTTTGACATCATAATGAGTGATGAGTGAGCTGTGAGACGACTAGTATGCATTGTAATGTTCAATTGTGAGTCGAAAAGGCCATTAAAATGAATAGTCATGTCTTTAGAGCCCAGATATTATGTTATAGTGACATGTACAATTGCAGCTCCCAGCAGGCTGTAAAAAACCACATTAATCTTGAGTTAGAATATGAAACCATCACTATATCTCCTTTCACAAGACAGGCAAGCAGATGCCTTCAAAACGTGATACTGATGGCAAGCTTGCCAGCCTATGTCATGACATAGATATCCCTCCGTGTTCAAGAGATTATATGACTAATCAAAGACAGCACAGGTTAGTAAATAAAAGGTCAATGGAAAGGTCAAGACGCTTTCTGACGTAAACTGTGCAAATGGACCTGTTTATGTGTTAACACCCGCACCGACATTAAAATGACCTTACTTTATGCTTCAAATAGCTCTTTTCTAAATTTTATTAATAATATTGCTAACAATTAATCCATGTATGGACTTTGCATTTTATTTATGGCTCTGATGTCTCTATAGTGGTTAAACATGAAACATATATCTAACAGGCAGTCTTTGGTCCCATTAATCTATTTTTTGTTCCAGAGCAAATAGTTTTGGCTGAGGGCAAAATCTCATCACATTATATTTTATGTAAATGTAATGTTATATATCAGAGCACTGATTTTGTGCTTTTAAATTAATTACCTAGCAATTTTGATGACGGTTGTTGTTGTTGTTTATTAAATATTATTATTTAATAAATAATATTTTATAAACAATGGCAGTATTTAATAATATTATTTAGTCTTTGAAAACTGTGTGTTTTCGTGATGGTGATTTTAGTTACATTGTTCTGCCATTAGATGGCGTAAATGCAGTAAAGACTTTTTATGCGGTAAAGACTATTATATTTAAAGAAACAGGATTGTAAGCAAGGAAGTTATATTTCAACAACACCTTGTAAGACGCAGCCAACAAATGCAGTGAGCAACACTGTCATCCGAAATCACCCTTACGACAAAGATATAGCTTTCAATTAAATTCAATTCAGTTCAATTCAAGTTTATTTGCATAGCGCTTTTCACAATACAAATCGTTGCAAAGCAGCTTTACAGAAAAGTTTCTACAATATATTTAATAGTAGCTTACTAGTGGTGACTATGCCAAGTTGATGTACATTTACCAGAGATATATGGTAAAATCAGTTAAAGATGTAATCAAACAGACAATGAACGCTATTAAAAGTAATGATTATATGTTGCAATCAAACTAACTTTCCTCAGCGGACATTCAAGTAGTTTTATTGTGAATATGAGATTGATCTGAAGAATGAATGCTTTATCAGATGTAGGTATTTATTCACAATCGCTCAGTCCATCTCTCTTCCATAATACTTTAATTTGCATAATACAGTGAGCTTTTAATACAGTAATACAATAAGCTTTTTATGAAGTAACTCAATGTTTCTCCGTTACTAGTTTTAAAGTGACATTTTCAAATTAGTAACAGGGACTTGGGCTCAGCTGTTAAACTTAATTTTGAATTTGTGATGGAAGTAGTTTGTACAAAAGGGGTTTTTAAAGATACTCTGTTGTTGTTTCTTATGTATTTACACACTCGTGATGTCAAACAGTCATATAAGCGCATTATTATTATTATTATTATTTTTCTATTCATTCACTTGGATTTACAGTATGGAAGAAAAAAATCTGTCACTACTTCAGTTTCATCAAAACGTTGCAAATCTGAAGTGTTCACAATACTATTTACAGTATTTTACACAAACTGACTGTGCACTCTGATGTACTGTTCACACCCCTGCTTTGTGAATGATTAATCTAACATAAGTCCAAAGAACAAAAAAAGTGTTTGACTTCATGATCTTTAATAAAAATGTAACTTGCTATTGGTTGGGATCCCAGTCCCAATTTTATCCCCCCACAAGGATCATGGAAATAAATTGCATAATATAATTAAAAGGCATGGTGAACATTAAATATAAAAAAAATCTAATCAATTCAAGTCCTTAATTTGTCTTCTGCAAATTAAGTGCACAGTTTCCCATACTACACATATCCAGAAGTAGTGTAGTATACAGTGAAGGTGGATGTTTACAAGTTCTCTGCAAACTTACCAGAGAATCACCCCGCGCATATTAGCACAGACAATATTGATCTTCCCTGTGATGTGCAGTTCAAGAGAAGCTGGATGAAAAAAAAGTCAGCCGCCATTTTGAAACGGTTCCCCCACTGGGCTACAGAGCGTACTCACTCTCAACACCAAAGAGAAGGAGGCCTGTCATGTCTGGCATGATGAGCTCAAAGTCTGGTCATGGCCTGGAGCGCCAGCAAGGCGTCTGGCCCAAAAGCGGCCTGGAAACAAACAGTCTCTCAAGCGCCTGACAGACACACAGAGAGCTCAGACCAGCCCCACACACCAGACAGGTGTCAGCCAGTCCTGACATGAATGACATCCAGGATTGCCCCAAAAACAGCGCAGCAAACTGATGAAAGTCGTCAGAAGCTTTTTTTTTCTTCTGATCAGAGAAAACGTCTACGTCTAGTCCGTGGCAGCATTATTTTCTCTCTCTCTGTTTTATCCCTGTGATAGCACATGCAACCTTTTAGACGCATTTCCAAGACGTGTATCAAGGAAGGTTTATTTGAGTGACTCGAAACTAACTACAGCTGTGAAAATTAGAAAAACATGAAGTGTTTTGTAGGGACGTGTCACCGTTTCGATGTCTACGGAGCTGTCTGGAAGTCTGATGAGTTATGACAGGATAGGGTAAACCTATCTGATTTAATGGCTGCGTCTTGCTTTACAGCTGAGAAAAGGGCCAGATCCCTTGTGCTTTTTGGAAGAGGTGTGATGAAAGTAGGAGCAGCCCACTTATCACATTACCTTAAACAAGCCCGTCGACTGTTGCTTCCAGCTGGCAAGCAAACGCGACGAGGCAGCGGCTATTGTGCCACCGGCAGGCTACTGTTCCCGCTGCCAATATCAGGTGATTCAGAGATATTATTTTATCCCGTGTCGGAGCGCAGGGTTACACTTGTGACTTTTATGCACTAGGAAAGGAAGAAAGCCTCAAGAATAGCTTATTGTTGTCAGTTTGTATCTCAGCGTTTGTTTGGCAGCCGCTGGCCCGTCTGGCAGAGGCGAACGGAGGCTGGAAAGGAATCCGCACCTCTGCAACACCTGCAGAGAGGGCAGACTGGCTCACATCCACCCTTCTCTGTCAATAGAGCAGCGGCGGTGCCGTAACCCTACTCTCCTTTTGCAGTCCCTCAATGCAACCCGCCGTTCAGAGCGTGCTGATCAAACACAATAACCAGACACATCCTTCTCACGGATGGAGATGCGAGACAAAACGTGAGCTCCGTGGCTGACACGCACAGAAGCCGAAGCGCCGAGTTTCGGTCGCAGTGGAGTTACTACTGTGATTTCACCTCATGACTTCACATCGCTTGGAATTTATGGTTTACACAGAGTGAAACTTGATGGCTGCTAGGGGATGTTATCATGCTTGAATAAGTCCAAGTAATGCTTTAATCCTAGCTATTAGCCTTGTCTGTATTATTCAAGGGCCAACGTTTATACGGCAAATTCTGACTTACAGTTCAGCCTGAATTAAAATGTCTAAGGTTTATGGCACCCTGGACCTGTTTCAAGCACTTAAAAATATGTGACAACCTTATTCAGGGCAACAGAGCCATGAATCTGTCAGCTCCACAGTGAATGCCAGCTTCCCGAAGGTCACATGCTGGGTATTAATAGCCAGACACTAATGTCAGAAGTCACAACTGTCCTCAACACCTGTGCAATATAATGTTAATTAAAAAACAAGATGGAGCCCAGTCCAACATTTCACTTGCTAAATCGTCCTCTCTAGTTACAAACGTCAAGGCGCTAATTTATTACTCCTCCAACACGAGGAAATCCAAGAAATGACTAAAACTTTCACAATGTCAGTCAAGCTTAAAAATAAGATGCACTATTTGGGATTCATTAATGCCTAGTGCTCATTCACCACCTTTTTTCCACTTTGCGAAGCTGCCAAAATGCTAGGGGTGTTCGGGGTGGTTACTAATTCACTGCTAAACAGTTGGTAAGGGGTTGTGTGTGGTTATATTTGTGTTGCTATGTGGTTGCTAGGGTGTTCTGAATGGTTGCCAGGGTGCTGGCTTTTGGTGCAGCTGCTAGAATATTCTGGATGGTTGCTCTGTTGTTATGCAGTTGCTAGGGTGTTCTGCAGCTAAACTAACATTGAAATAAATAAATACATAAATAAATATACAGATAAATATTGTCGCAATTAGTCATTAGTAGCATTGTCTTAATTTATTTATTTTTCCTATCTAAACGCCCATTGAAAATTGTGAGAAATAAAAATTTAGGTGGTTATTTCATAGAATTATCTTACCACGCATATTTTATGCATCTAGTACATTGTATAAAAAAAAAAAAAAAAGTTGTTAAATTGAAGTTAAAGATATAAGATTAATGGAAACATGAAAATTTCAGATTTCTACGTCCACATTTTACATTTAATTTAATGTGTTGTGTTTCTTTGTAATTGTCTTCAAAATTACACAGTGAAAATGGTTTCTACATCAATTTTTCTTAAGTGCAGACATCTAACAAGATTTTATGGAATGCCCATTTTATGGAAAGCCCATTTCCACCACTGAATTAAAAAAAAATAAAAAATAAAGATATTGAGACTGGTTATTTTGTAAATCTGACTTTTTTTCTCAGAATTGTGAGATATAAACTCGCATCTGCGAGTTATAAAGTCCAGTTCTGAGGAGAAAAAAAGACTGATATGTTCACAGAAAAACACAACTGCGAGAAAAAAAGTCAGAATTGTGAGATTAAAAAGTTGCAATTACCTTTTTCTTTTTTTTATTAAGTAGCAGAAATGGGCTTCCATAAGATTTAGTGCGGTTTTAAATTAATTATTTAATTAGTCATTGTTTTTTTTTTTGTTTGTTTTTGTTTTTTTCCAGCACTATCTTTCATTATCATTATCTATCATTATCTAAACACAGAGAAAATTAAGAAGCAAAAATATTTGTATCCGTTTTGCATATTTTAAGCATAAATCTAACATGACTTGATGCAGTTTATGCAGTCTATGCAAGACAATTTTAAATTGAATTTAACAATTACTTCAAAGTAAACTTTGTGTAAAGGTGGGACACATCATTATTTTACCAGAAAACAAGACAAAATTACTAATTTGCCTTAATTACTAATTAACAATTTGACGCATCATTCATGTACATGCACTAATGGTGTAGGATGAGTTGCACAGCCTATTTTAATAGTTTTCGGTTTGAAGTTTTGAAAGGGGTCTTTCTCTTCACTCAATCTCTTTCTAAGTAAGAGATGAATGTGGTGTGAGTATCACTTGACCCCGCTGACCTGGAGGTGACCCCAGAGGCACACAGGGTTTGCAGGAGGCCTGTGCTCTGATGGCTCAGAGACTCTCTTCTTTCAATGTGTGAATGAGAAGAATGGGCCTCCTTCTCACAGGCCATTCAACAGTGTGGAGGGCTGCTGAATTAAGAATGCACAGTGAATAATGAACACGATTAACCCTAACATTCCCAAATATACACACCTGAGATAGGGTCCATACTCACAAATAGTGTATTTGTATGTGCTATGTTTCTTTTAGAGTGCAGTGCTTATTATAGATACATTAGCTTAGCAACATGCTAATGTCAAATTCAAAATCAAAAGTAAATTGAGTCTCTTGTACATCTAAAAAATGCATAGATGACACACAGTTTTCTTGGTCTGTATTTAAGTACTTATTTCAAAAACAGGACAATTATGTATGTTTGCAAAAGGCTAATAAAGCACTGCAGTCATGACATGCCAAACCTTTTTGTCCCTCGACAAAAGCCCAATGAGATTTTTTTACTGGTTCTTGGAATAAATACATAAAATTTACATCAATTCAATTTCATCAATTAAATATTATTTTAAATAATTTAAATAGCATTTATGTTGGTGAGGGTAAGGTTTTTCTTAAGATTTTTCTTTTTCATCAGGACTTTTAATTTGCAAAATGAAGGCATAATGATTTAAAAATCACATTTGCATAGTGTTCTAAATATAGTCTCATTGTTAAACAATGTTTTTTGCATAAGAATGCATTTTATCTATAAAAAAAAAAAATCAATATAAAAATATAAATATAGTCCCGTGATTTCATGTCAGCCCTGTTACCCTCCTCAAAAAACCCTTGTAAAATAATGTACATTCAAGTGACATCAATTGTAGGAGGTTACATCATTTCTCAAACAGGATTTCAACACTTAAAACAGTGTTTCTCTCACTCTCACTACTATGTTATAATATTTATGATTAATGAGGCTTGACTAAGGGGGCCATCATACAATTTCAATCCTGTTACCATTTTCAAAATGTAACTCAATATCAATAAATGTAAACTTGGAAGTAAAATCCTTCCTAAGCATACAGTATGTGCTTTTGTAAATTTGACTATTAGCTAGCAATTAGCAAATTTGTTTGAAATCGTCAAATGTGTTACTGTCAACCTGTTACTCTTTGAGTAACAGATTTGGACATGTGGGCAACAGGGATGATATTGATTAGGTTTGACCCTGTTTTTAAAGATTGTCTAAAATTCAAACATTTTAAAGGTCACCCTCGGTATATTAATGAGCTAATACCTATATCATTCAGTGGCATATGAGCTCTAATTACAGTCGCTTTGGTATATTTCTCAGATTAGAATTGAAATTCTCAAAACTACCTGTTCAATCTTATCATAGTGTCACTTGTGCACAGCAAAAAAGCAGTTTCTAATTTCTTTGAACAAGTTGCAAATGCTTTGGTACGTCCATGCAAATTATTATGTACAATTCCCTGCTGTTTCCTACATTATCAATTGCTTATGTCTTGTTGATCAAAATGTATTATAATGGGTCTCTGTTGAATAGTCTCACCCATCACAACATTTAGGCATTAGTTCATAGCACAAGTCTTTACATGCAAAATGGTTGAACAAGCTGTCATAACATGTCAAGCATATTTCTATACATTTCCATTAGACTTTTTTTCGAAATCTGTCCTGAATTGGTAAATTGCTCCCAAGTAAATCTTCACTTTCTCTAACGAAGGTGCATCTCATGAACCATCCACTGGCAAGTATATATATAGCCGGGCACAACACAATGTTACAATGTCTGACAATGGAAGGACAAGGAATCGGACATACACTAAGGTGTAACCTACAATTTACAATAATTGTCATCAAAACTTTAGCCATAGTTTACATCAGAACATCCCTCCAGACTACACTGTTATACTGACAACATGACTAAGCAATTTGACTGTCTTATCCACACACAATGACCTAAGGACTTGTCATTCTGATGGCACTGACATGTTTCATTGACACAGATATTTATTTTTGAGAGATGAACTAAGGATTTTGAGCAAGAGACTGGCTTTTGCAGATAATCCATGGTGTTTTGCTATTTGCATGAACTGTTTTGCAAATGTCAAGGATGATTCGAGAAATGTACCAAAGCGACTGAGAAAAACTGTAAACTATAACACTTGTGTCTGTAACAGGGTTGACAAAATACCAAAACATGAGATAGAAAAGTTGTCATAAAATAATAAATTACATAGCCTGAGATGGCACAATACAATTTCTTGCCATTTTAAGGTGTCTTCATTTTGTGGCCATTTAAAAAAATATTAAACTTATTTTATTTTTACATTTTTCCAAGTGGAAAAGGCACTGATTTCATGAAATGACCTATAAGATTGTGTTAAACACAAATAAAAAAAAACATTGACTTTAGACAATGGAACCAGAAATGCTGACTCATTTCCAAGTTTTGGCCAATATGCTAATGCTAATTGGAGAAAGGTGATTAGATTAAAATATGAATATTAATTCTAGAGAGCATTTCAATGGGAAAAATTATATACTCTCTAGAATTAATATTCATATATACACTGATACGCCCATCAGTGCAAGTTATTGTTTTAAAGCTATTTTTGTCAACTTTTACGAGGACACAAGTTTAACACTGGCTAGTAATGGACTAAAACCCACAATTTTTATCACACACGCTTAAAACGCTTTTGTGGTCTAAAGGGGCGCTATTTCAGCAACACAAATGAAGCTGCCTATGCAGAGTGTTTTTTATGGAGTTCATTTTCATTTAGAACGCACAGTAAGCCAGCTCACTAATATTTAGAATAGAGCTACATATAAAACAGATGTCTACACCACATACAAACTTCCATTATCCAATCAGCACTGCAGTCTTGCATCAATATGTTAATGACTTGTCAGCTCCCTACCCACTGCCGATGAGAACGGAGAACTTTAATGCAGTGCACTTGTCTAGTTAATCTCTCACAGGCCTTGGCTGTTTGTTCTCAAACAGAGCAGATCTAAAATCTCACTCCACTCCAGATCTACCTATTAGCACAGGTTTACCCTGCCTGACCCCTCACGACATGAATTATATACGCCTGGCGAGGAGAAAAAGGGCCGAAGCGACGCTCCTGTAGGCCTCGTCTATCGGCACGGCTCTCAACGCTGCTTCATTCACTCAGCTTTCTCATTAATCTTCTCCATCCAAATGCCTAAATTACTGCTTTTATGGACACATTTACCGTTCACACACTCATTCGGTTTCGGCAGCCCGAGGCTTCTTGTACTCTGGGTCTTCACCACCCACACAGGCTGTTTATTTACTGCTGGGCTTGTTAGTAGCCATTAAACTCATCTAAAATAAAAGTCAACATTGTCAAAGCAGTAATCGGGTTTATTCGATGGCTTGTCTCGTAAATAGAGAATATTAATTGACTAATGCAATTACGTCATAGGCAGGGTGGCTGCGTATATACGTGCCGCTGAGAGTGATTGATTATTTTATGGCATTTTGAGCAGCTATATTCTTGTTGGGATCTCATAAAGCACAGCTATATCTGGATATAACAATGCCGGGATGACAAGTGGGCTAACCGGAGATGGGGAAATGCGAGCTGTCTGATGGCTAACAATAAAAAACCCCGAAACAAAACAAAACAAATAGGCACCGACGCTGAGAGCATTGAACTTAAGCGCTACATTAAAAGAATCCGCACGCGACGCCGTCGCCGGCTGTCGAATTTCCTCCTTCCTCCTTAACATAACAGGAGGTCAAACAATATGAAGGTTATCGGCGGCCGTATCAAAATAAATTACGCTCGGGAGTGCCTCTCGCTGTCGCACGGCGTCTTAATGATGCAAAGTTAACACACACTAAATAACAGTGCCTCCTAGCATTGACAGCCTCAGAAATAATTGACCAATATGTTGCAGGCTGAGATACAGTGGGCTGAGAATCCAATCGTGCAGCTGACAGAATGCATTGAGCATGCCACTAAATTCTGCATTATACACAAAGAACTGGCAGGTCAGGGAGCTGACTCCTGTGAGCCATTATGTGATGCCATCAATGAGGCTAAATTACCTGCCTCTCCACAATATGCTCCAGTTAACTAATTTTCTGACAGCTCACTGTCTCACAAGAAAAGCACCAAATTCGCTAGCTGTCAGGTGCATGATGGACTATTCCTCTTTTTCATTCGCTTCCTCTTTTTGAAATGGCACTCCTCGCAGCAGCCCCTTCAGCAAGAATATGTGGAGATTCAGTGCAAATGCACAAGCAATGAAGTAAACCAGATTATAAACAAAGCCCAGAACGCGTATTAGCTGCTATTAGACGCTATTAGACACGAGCGAACGATGCCGAACGGAAAATGAGAAAGCGCAAATTACTGGTAATTTTGCCAATATTTGAAAAATTTACATACGGGCTGCGCTATAAATCACGCGATCATTGCGTTTCGGCCCACAGACTCGTCTCTGTCGTGCGCGTTCCCTCCCGACGGGAAACCAAAAAGCTTACAAAAGCTACGCCTCCGCAACGAGGCCACGGAAACCGAATCCTCAGGTAGACAAAGTCGACTCTTCTCTGGCAGAACACGAGCGCACAATGGCGGCGCGCGGTGTCCTTAAAGCGAGCCCGTATTACCGGAAACAAAGCGGCTCGACAAAAAGAGACACCCACCGAGGAGTAGAACATTGTCTGCTTAAAGTTCACAATGCATGCCAGCGTTCGTCTGCTTCGCCTTTTCTTCTCGCTCCTTTCTTCTGTGCACTGTGTGTGTATGTTCCTTTACAGAGGTGGGCTATCATTATCTCAGGAATGACAGTAGGTGGAAACGCTATCTTTCATTACACAGAGCATAAATAGTGTAATCTATCAGCTCTGTCAATCAGGATGATTGATTACGGCCTGTCAGAGAGGAGAGTGACATATTAGAAAAGTTTTGTTAACAATGCCTATTGCAAGTGGGGCCTGCCACAGAGGCAAGTGATTAATGTGTTGTCAGGCTGTAATCCCACACCGCTGGCTAATGAGGCAAGAATTTATCATCTTTACAGACTGGCAGATGTCAGAAGGAAAGGAATCCAAAGTGCTGGAAACAATATACTGTTTCTTACCGGGCCTGACGTGTCTGACAAGCTTTAAAAACCACAAAGAGGCCTTGTGTAAGCAAAAACTTGAATAGGGCAACTTTCCTTTTGGCATCCTCCTCGAATTCTGCAAGTCAACAAGTATGGCTCTGAGCGAAGAGTTCCCATAACTTCAGCCCCTTTTGTCAGGCCAGTCAAAGTGCTGCTACAAAGAGCTTTTCAATTACCCCTCCATACACGGCGTGTGAAATTTACACACCTAGGTCTTGTTTGCGCTTCTCTTAAAAACTCCAAACAGATGTATACACACACGTTAAAAAAAAAAAAAAAAAAAAAACTCATTAAAGTAAAATAAGAGAAGGGGAGGTGTAACGTGATCACAGCTAGTTGTTTTTAGTACTGGTGGACTTAGAAAAGAGCTGAGTGGGAATCGGTCACGGAGGCTTGTTTTGGGTTCGACCGGCCCCTGTAATAAGAGTTCCTGCTGCCTCTTTGGCTCCAGCTCTCCTGCAGGTCTGAGATTCAGGGCCCCAACAGGGAGCCACTGACATGGGGTGAGAAAAGCTCCGAGCCCCCTGGGACAGAAAAACACTCAATCTCTGTCACGGCCACTTTCACTGCCGCCAAGCACCGCATACAATTAGGGCTGCTCTTTAACATGCAGCGCACTGCAACGTGAATATGAAGAAGTTTATTTAGTAAAAGTTGGTTGCGGGGTCTACAAGATAAATATGGAAGCCTGTTTCCGCCACTGAATAAAACATTAAAAAAGGTTATTGCGACTTTATATTAAGTGGCCTTAAACATTCTGTACTATTTACATTAATCATTTGCTACAATGTACTTATTGTGTACATAAATGTTTTACATTCTACTTATATTTTAAAAATACTTGCGTGTAATTACATCTGATATTAATTTCTGTATTTACATTTGTAATTACACTGTTGAGCCATCCCTTACACCTTAACCCACCCCTAAACCTACCCACACTTCCAAACTTGTCCCTAACATTACCCATATCCCAATAGCAGCAAAAGTGTTTTGCAATACAATATGAACACAATAAGTACATTCCACTTATTTTTTGATGTAAGTACATAGTAGTTAAGGGCACTTAATATAAAGTGGGACTTTTTATCTCACAAAACCTTTTCCCTCATATATGCACTTTTTTCTCAGAATTTTGCAATATAAACTTGCAATTGTGAGTTATAAAGTCAGAATTGCAAGATATAAACTCACATTTCTGACTTTTTTTCTTAGAACTGTGTGATATAAACTCAATTGGGAGAAATAAAGTCAGAATTGAGAGATAAAAACTTGCAATGCTGACTTTTTGTTCTCGCAATTGTACGTTTGTATCTCACAATTCTGACTTTTCTTGCAATTCAGATTTTCTCAGAATTGTGAGATATAAACTCATAACTGCAAGTTATAAAGTTAAAGTTTAAGGGGAAAAAAGACTAAAAAAGGGGGGGAAAGACTATATGTATCTCAAAACTTAACTTAATATCGCTCAATTGTGTGTTATAAAGTCAGAATTGCAAGACATAAACAATTCTGAGAATTTTTTTTTTTTCTCAGAATTGCAAGTTTACATTTACAAAAAAATCACAATTGTGAGATATAAACTTGCAATTCTGAAAAAAAATAATTGTGAGATATAAACGCAATTCAGAGAAAAAAAAAATCACAACTGCGAGAAAGAAAGAAAATAAGAAAAATATTACAACTGTGAGATTTAAACTCACAATTCTCAGGAAAAATCAGAATTGCGCAGAATTGCGAGTTTATATCTTACAGTTCTGACTTTATTTCTCAGAATTGCTAGTTTATCTCTCACAATTTTGACTTTAAAATTCGCAATTTGGAGTTTATATCATGCAATTCTGACTACATTTCTCATAACTGCAAGTTTATATCTCACAATTCTGAGAAAAATGTCAGAATTGTCATTAAAGTCATTCAAAATTATATCAATATAACAATTTGAAAATGTTAAAAGCATTTTAAAAAGCATTTAAAGTATTTTTTCCATTTAATTAAAGTTGCATACATTCTCCAGAGGTATAACATTTTATCTGGGGCCCTTTAGGGCAGATCAACTGAGCGATAAAGCGCTATCAGTATCTACTCACCCTAATGAAACACAAATTGAGTGTTACAATTGCAACATTAGCGGCACTGGCTTATTTGCATGTGTTTATAAATCACAATGACACAATTAGCATTACATGATACAATCAGACGCAGGATTATTTTAAATATGCCTAATGATCTGGCTCTGACTCCAAACTCTAACACTGGCAAAGTCCTGAGCGGCAACACGCACGCATGCTGAGGTCTTTCAGAATAAGCCATCTGTGTTTAATTAGCCTGGCAACATCTTACAATCATCAGAGGAAAACTGAAAAGTTAAACTGTAATTAAACTATGAGTGCTGGCGCTGTGGGACATGCTTGTCTGTGTCTCTGTAATTGCAAAAACATCATTGAATAAGTGTTGCAACTTTAAAAAAAAAAAAAAAAAACAGCTCACTTAGTAGCGCTAGCAGAACCTCGCTGTCCACTTCCACGCTAACAGCGGTGGGCATTTCTCAACTAGAGAAATCCCAGCTAGTCATCTTTAGTTCATTATCACTCTCACTTGGCCAGGCCTTGACTAAATGGAAAAAAGTTAAACAATGCTACTTATTCAGACCAGACCTGCACACTTAGATAGAAAAAGACTATTTGATTGACACATAAAGTGACCAATCACAGACTGCCTTGTTTTAAATTTCCATTTGGGGCTGGTTTATCTGAAATAGATCATACTACAATAACAGACTGACATGAAAAAAAGAAGCACTAAGCAGTATCTGGTTTATGCAAATCAAAATCCATTACAGGATAATATCTATGGTTATTTCTGTAACAGAATAGCCTGTTCAAGGATTTTTTTTTATTGATGTCAATGACACAGCACATTTTTACTCTGTTACGGCTTTGTTTAATGCGAGGAACAAAGCCTTGACAACATCTAAGCTTGATACTGTCATTTTTACAACTACATTTAGTCATATCTCATAGCAGTTGAGCAAACGCAAGGGACAGATGGGCCGTTCTCCCTTGATTTCCATTAAGCAATGCAAATGGGAAACATCATTGTGGCTGTTCAAACAAAACTCCTCAAAAACATCTGCTTGTTTTCAGGCCAAAATATGCAATATATCACTCGTGTAATAAGAGTGACGTGACATTGAGGTCATCCGCCCCTATCTCTCGGCTTTGTACGGGGCCATAAATCAATCGTGCAGCTATTACTAACAATTAACTGTGCTTTAAAGTTTTACAGTCTGTTTATGATGTGCAATGTCATGTGATTTATGTGGACACAATGAGTCACTCGCTCTAATTGCGGCTGTTTTTTGCGGACTGTGCCCTCGCGGCGACCTCCCAAAAACTCCAGCTGCCAGAGCACTTTCAGCGGCCCGGTCCCCCTGCGGTCCAAACACTTCACTGCTGGACACCACGAGCCAGAAGGAAAAATGCGTCCCAGCCCTTGTCCCTCAGGACAGATGAGGGGAAATCCAAACTGTGTTTTCTGACACATGGGGGAGACAGTGTTCTCATAGCTACGCTCTTCCCACACATGAAGCGAAGGGATCGTAAAAACGATGATGGACAGAAACTGTGGCTTTGGTCAAGACTGCAGTGACTTGATGCCATGTTTATGTTAATGATCCTCTTTTTACATTTCTACTAACAGAGAAGTTTGGGTTAATAATAATAAGAATAATAATAGTATTAATAATAATAATAATAAAATAGCTACTTTTATTATAAAAATAGATTTAAATTAATTATAAATAATAATGATAATAAAAATAATAATGATAATAACATTTATAAAATTAAATGTATAAAAATACAATTTAAAAGTAAAAAATAAAATTTTATTGATTTAATAGTAAAAAGGAACTAATAAAAATACTATTTTTATTATTATTATCATTATTATTATAAAATTACATTTAATCAATATGACTACTACTAATTATAATAATAATGACAATAATAAAATGTAAAAAAAAAATGTATAAAAACAATTTAATAATAGAAAATATTAACATTTAATTTAATATTAACATTTAAAATAAAATAGTACAAAATTAATACACTGTAAAATATATATATATATATATATATATATATATATATATATATATATATATATATATATATATATATATATATATATATATATATATATATACACACACACACACACACACATACACATACACACATACATACATACATACATACATATATATATATATATATATATATATATATATATTTGTTGAGTTAACTTAAAAATAATTTGTTACCCGGCTGCCTTAAAATTTTAAGTTCAGTCAACTCAAAGAAGTTTAGTCAACTTGAAATGTTAAGTTGTACTTAGTGACAACTTAGATATTTAAGTTGATTCAACTTAAAATTTGAAGTAAGCCAGGTAACAAATTATTTTAAGTTGACTCAACAAATTGTGCTTTTTTATTTTTTACAGTGTAGTAACAATAACAATAATAATAATATAATATAAATATTATTATTATTAAATTATTTATTAATAAATGTAATTAATAATAATAATAATAAAAGCAATTATAAAATTAATATTTATAAATTGATACAAATTAAATTTAATTGATTAAATAGTAAAAAAAAATAAACAACAACAACTACTACTACTACTACTACTACTACTACTACTGCTACTGCTACTTTAAAAATACAATGTAATTAACAGTAACAATAATAAATACCTATAAATCATATTATTATTATTATTATTATTATTATTATTATTATTATTATTATTATTATTATTATTACCAACACCAAAAAGTTTATTTTACAACTTTATATTATGATATTATAAAAGGCATATTATTAAATAATACAAATAATTTCCCAGTCTTCAATTAATGATTGACTGACAAACAAGCAAACAGCCACACTTCATTTTAAGGTCCAAGTCTCACTGTTAACTAACTATTAACTATGACTTTTGCCTCAATAACCTCCTAATTTGTTCCACATCAGTAAGGTAGTTGTTTAATTCAGAATAAGGTATTAATGTGCTTTAGAAGTACTAATACACAGCCAATATGCTAGTTAATAGTAAGAGTCGGTCCTGAAAACAAAAAACAAATAAATAAATCAAATAATAAAGACCATAGTGGCATTAAACACGCTCAAATAATTTATCGTAGCCATGTGTATGCATGTCCTGGGATCAGAAAATCCCAGATTTATGGGATGTGTACACATACCAGCAACAAAACAAACATGCACACACAGGCTGCAAACCTGCTTAAATGTACAAAGAAACAGCTGCAAGTTCGCACACATTTGTGGTTGGTTTAATTTAACACAGTGTTGATGACAATGCA
This sequence comes from Cirrhinus molitorella, assembly GCA_033026305.1. Classification (NCBI taxonomy): domain Eukaryota; kingdom Metazoa; phylum Chordata; class Actinopteri; order Cypriniformes; family Cyprinidae; genus Cirrhinus; species Cirrhinus molitorella. Next base: position 18,118,968 of record CM065126.1, read on the forward strand.
TGCAGTAAAACTGCCTGTTTTCTTTGCGGATCAGCTAAACTGAATCACACAACTCCAGATACCTGTCACAAGTTAGTTTCAGAGTCACAAAAAATTTAGTTAAGGCTGTCTGTAGAAAATGGCAGTAACGACTGTTTCCGAGCAATCTGTTTGTCCAAATTGCACTTCCCATCGCAACAATATTTTTATAAGCGTCTTCGAGGAAAGATTTATCCATAAAATGATTCAGCAAACACTGAAGGTACATTGGCGCTCAGTTCTACAGCCTGCTGTTTATTATGTTTAAATGCTTCAGGGAAGCCATAATTCTCACATAGAGAGATGAACATGGCACCACGCCGCAAGAGGGATGATACAGAGAGAAAACGAGAAGCGTTCTGTCCATCTCGCTTTCTACAGAGCATACAAACTGAAAAATACAATAATCGCATGCTATCAGGCAGCTCCACTGAGGTGGTCTGTCTTAGTTTGGCTCTTTTATTTCGCTGTCTTGATATGAACTCTGACGAGAGGCAGATTAATATGAAAAATGCAGAGAGGAGATCGACCTCATAACTTTCCTGGCTCTGCCAACATGGATTACGGAGAGCCGAGTTTGTGTGACTAGAACTGATGGGACTCAGCACTGACTCGAACTCCTCCAGTTGGGCCGTCTGTTTTTCATTACCCAGCAGAAGGATGTGGGAGAAATTGTGTATCGTGGTGAGAAAATCAAGTCAAATGCTTCATCCAAGCATAATCTAGCTGACATTTCAGAACCATTATGTCCTTACGTAGCTACCAAACGTTGTGTTGCGAAGCAGCTACTTCATCTTTTTGTTAAAAAAAACAGGTTAAAATAGGTGACCAAAGTTTTTTGTAGACATGGCTAGTTAAAGTGAATGATTTAACAATGCTATGAACAGTTTGCTGTACTTCAAGGAGCCTAAATTTAACCACAACTTTTTTTTGGTCTCGGTGTGGTTTCACACCATCACATTCCATGACCTCTGAAAAAAATTATCACATTATGGCATTTCTGCACACCCAATTTCCCAAAAGTACAGCTTAAGGCTTTTCACTTTCTTTATCTTAACAGTGGCTTTGAGAAAGGAGATGAGGGAAAAAAAAAATCCTAAATACCCTTTTTGAATTTCCTTGTTTACTGCAGGTAGTTGTTTATCCCTCTCCTTTTTCTATCTCTCTAAGCTGGTCAGATCACTCCATTTCACCACTCTAGAAATCCAATAAAACACAGGCCCAATTACGCTGTCCTCATAACTACAGCTCGCAAAACGACCTCCCTCCCTTCCAGCACACATCAGCCATGCAGAGACACCAGACAACAACAGCGAGACAGCTCATTTTCAACCACTTACATTAATATATAGTTGTAGGACCACCAGTGCATGGTGGGAGGGAAAAAATCAATGCAGAAGAGAAAGAGATTTGCAACAGGCTGTAATAAATGTCACCTTGGGCTAAATTGCAAAGACGCTAAACATTTCAACACATTCAGTAAGTGCAACGTCACTTTGGGAGACAATAAAGTGAAAACTCTTTGAATGTGATAAGAGCAATTTCTGTCCAGCTATTTACACTTTGGGTATAATTTGAGACTCCTGGAAAAGGTGAAAAAGTTATGCCATTCAAATTCCTTACACTTTTATAAAAACTTTGCGGTGTATAAGTGTACCTAATACCAAAAGGCAGCTTAAAATGTGGCCTTTAAACATTAAATCAAATATTATAAAAACTTTGCGGTGTATAAGTGTACCTAATACCAAAAGGCAGCTTAAAATGTGGCCTTTAAACATTAAATCAAATATTACAGTAATGAATATATTTTATATATATATCTATATATATGTATATATATATATATATATATATATATATCTCTATCTATCTATATATATATATATATATATATATATGTGTGTGTGTGTATATATATATATATATATATATATATATTTATTTTTTACCATGACTGGGTGGGTAAAGTTTTGGTTCTAAAAAAAAAAAAAAAAATGCAACTTTTAATCTCATATTTCTACCTTTTATATCTTGCAAATCTGACTTTTTTTTCAGAATTGTGTGATATAAGTCAGTATTGCAAGAAAAAGTCAATCGAAGAAGTCAAGAAAAAAGTTATAATTGCGAGACATAAACAACTTTTTTAAATCAGAATTGCGAGTTTTTATAACATGCAATTTTGTTAACTCCTTGGGGTCGACGGTCACACCAGCTCACTTTTAAGATCAGTGCGAAAGACACAAAATACTATTTACTACTACTATTTTTTCCTCAGAAATGCATGATATAAACTCACAGTTATTATTGCGAGAAAAACACAGAGATATAAATGCATAAATCTGAACAAGTCACAATTGCGAGACTGCGGGTTTGTATCTCACAATTGTGACTTTATTTTTATTTTTTTTATATATTTATTTTTTTTAAGATTTATTTTTGGCCTTTCTTGGCTTTATTAGGACAGGACAGATCATTGGTGACAGGAAGCGAAGTGGGAGAGAGAGAAGGGGGTAGGGTCGGGAAAGGTCCTCGAGCCGGGATTCGAACTCGGGACGCCCGTAGCGTAACACGAGGCTATTGGCGTCGACCAATTGTGACTTTATAACATACAATTGTGGTAAAGTCAGTATTGCAAGAAAAACTCAGAATTGCGAGATATAAACTCACAATTCTGACTTTTTTTTCTCCATCGTTTATAGATTGCAATTGTGGCTTTTTTCAGAATTGCGAGTTTGTATCTCGCAATTATAACTTTTTTCTCAGAATTGCATAATATAAACTCACAGTTGCAAGTTATAAAATTAGTGATGCAAGAAAAAAATTCTTCATGATTCGCCATTCAGAGAAAGCACATCAGAATTGCAAGATATAAACTCAGAATTCTGACTTTTTTTTTCCTAATTGAGAGTTTATATCTTGCAATTGTGACTTTTATTTTTAGAATTGCAAGTTTGTATCTCACAATTCTGACTTATATAATAGAGAATATCTCACAATTATAAGACAAAAAATTCAGAATTGCAAGAATCAAACTCACATTTGCAAGAAAAAAATCTGAATTGCGAGATAACACATCTGTGAGAAAAAAAAAACTGAATTGCAATTTTGACTATTTCTCGAAATTGTGAGTTTATATCCTTCCATTCTGAATTTACAATTTGAAATTTGGAATTTATATGAAATTGTGAGAAAAAAGTCAAAATTGCGAGAAGTAAACTCCCTTTAGCGAGAAGAAAAAATCCCTTTAAATATGCAAAGAAACAAAGCACATATTAAATAAAATTTTACAGGTATAAAATGTACTTAAAAGACTGTTGTTTCTATAACATAGACTCACACAGTCCCACTAAAATATAGCGTAAATATAATTCAGATATTTCTTTCTTTCTGTAAATGAGCAAAACTGAACAGACAGAGGAAACGGTGTGTAAGACCTATCAGACAGGCATAGATGAGACATTCAAAGACTACCACAATACTACAACAGCAAGCTGTCTGTACAGGACTCCGGTTTGATGGGAAATTTGGAAAGCAGGAAGAGCTAATTACAGTCTGCTGTAACAATGTTAACGCCAGCATGTCTTTAAACGTAAGACACCCCACTGGATGAAGAATAAAAGCAAACACAAATAACTAATTATGCCATCATCTTCTCGCACGTCGCCGGCGCTCATTAATTGGTGACCTGCACTATTGGTCAGCAGACAATCGGCATGATGATGAAGCCAATTAGAGACAGAGAGTACACATGCCCCACAGAGCTTGTTATGGCTGCCACATCATGTCTCATCTAAATCAAAACAAATGCTAGGCAAACGTTGGCGTGACAGCTGCGCCAGGCACAGACATGGGACATTAGAGCACGGCCAACTTTCTCCCTCTCACTAGGCCTCTACAATAGCAGTTATTGTGGAGAGGACAGAGCATTACAACATTACAGCAGAGCCCGTTTCATCTGCTCAAGTGTCTGACAGTGGACAGGCCAGAGATATTCTTGTCTCTTTACTGTACACTTTCTGACATTAGAAACTTTACAGTCAGGTTTAACTTCTTAGCATAAGCAATTGTATTAGGTACAATGAACTAACTATGAATTTACTCGTCTAAGTTAACATTAACACATTCTACATATATTTGTTAACATTAGTTACCTACATAAACAATGAAAACACTTTAGCACCTATAATGCACTAATAAAGCATTAATATAATTAATGGACAAACAAACATTAACTAAATGGACCTCATTTTAAAGCAACATCTATATTTTTAACAAGTTGTATTTCAACTTTGATAAATGAATATTAATTTATTATGAATTATGAAACATGAATTAATAAAACAACACTATATTTATAAATTAACATTAACTTTAAAAGACAAATGCTGTACAAGTAGTTTTAGTTCATGAGTTAGTTCACCTAATGTTATGAACAAAAGCATGAAAGTAGAATTATATTAAAAAAATAAGATACACAACGTTAGCAGTACTGGGTAGTAACCGATTAAATGTAATCTGGATTATGCAATCAGATTGCAAACATTAAATACGTGTAATTAGAGTATATTACATTGTAAACAGATCATAATCAGATTACAGTACAGTACAGTACAATTTTTATTGATTACATGATTACATACGGCAGTAAATCATTCATAATTTGTTGATTCTCCCTATTCTTCTCTTTAAATGATCTTTTCTAAAAACCTGACTATATTTATATAAATAGCAATATATGCTATTTACACTAAGTGTAAATAACAATGGATTCTATTTACACTATGTAAAAAAAAGGAGTTTTTTCTTTGCAATAATAGTAGTTACATCCGCTTTGGGACATTAAAGCCCTAACCTTGACTGATAAACTCCTGTGTGGCATGTTATTTTCCACTTTTTGATTATTGTCTCAATTTTTTTATTGAAAATAAAGGTTATTCCGATCTGATATGTGATGTTGAAAGGGAGAAGAATAAGATCGGCAAAAGGCGGATTCAAACTCAGGTTGATCGTGTCATAGTAAACAATTTACTACGTTGGTAGTAAAATGCGATATGATGTTTTTTGATTATGGATGATAAAAATGTCTCCACAATCTGCTTTTGGAGAAATATTATAGTATCGTGCTATTCTGTCAGCTGCAGTTCTGGCGCCACTTTTCACAATCATAAAAGTACATTATTTGCGTCAAAGTCTTGCCGGTTAAACATTTCATATGCGTGCTGTTCTGACATGCATGCGCTTTTCCAGAGCATGTACACCTGAAAATTATAATTCTGTCATTATTTACTTACAACTTACATGTTGTCCCAAACTTGTATTCATTTATTTCTTGTGATACACACAAAATAATATATTTTGAAAATGTGATCACGATTTTTTTTCAGAAACGATTTTATCATGATTCTTTGTCATGTTGGTTTTATTATTTTGCAAGTTGTCTGAGCAGTACAGCCAAACTGATTTCCCTTTGTTACTGAAAACAAGTCAAAATTAAGTGCGTTTTTGCTTTTAAACAAGCAAAATAATCTGACAGTGGGTAAGCAAAATACTCGTTTTCTGTTTGAAATTAGATTTTTTTTGCTTACCCCATTGGCAGATTATTTGGCATTTTCTAAGCAAAAACTCACTTAATTTTGACTTCTTTTTTTTTCTGAAAACAAGAAAATATTTTTTACTTGTCTAGTAAATCCTCCAGGATTTAAGAATTTTTAGATATTTTGTCTGGAAACAAGACAAAAAAATCTAAATAAGAAAAGTATTTTTGCAGTGTGTGGTTGAATTGGATCAACAAAGGTCAGCAGCTAAGTCATTGTTTAATAAAATGGGATTAAATACATAAAGAAAACAAAAAGTAACTGGCATTACTTATTTGAAAAAGTAACTCAGATATTTTCTTGTAAATTAAAAAGTAATGCGTTACTTTACTAGTTACTTGAAAAAAGTAATATTATTAAGTAACTTGCATTACTTGTAATGCGTTACACCCAACACTGAATATGAACCTATTTTTTTATATCAACTTCAAATTTGAAACAAAACTTATATAGACATATGGCTTTAATTTTATAGCAATTTTGTATTTGTAACTATTTTTTAAAATATGTATTTTCTATAAAATAAAAGAAAAATAGTACAATACATTTTCTTTACAGTAAATTTAAACTTCTATAACTTTTTAGCACTTTCATTTTCACTTCTGTAATAATCTGCTGATAGTCTTGTTTAAAAAGATTTAAAAGCATTCTTGAATTATAATAATTTAAGTTTGGATAGTGCACTTCCTCATGAATTTTTAAAAATGAGAATGACAATTAAGGGGTTAAAACATGTTTGATAAAAAAGTAATCTAAAAAGAACTCAGAATAGACGTCGCCAATAGCCCTGTGGTTAGTGCGTTGACAAATTCCCATCCCTGAGTTCGATTCCCATCTCAATGTCCTTTGCTGATCCTGATCCCCCTCTCTCCACCCAATGCGTTCCTGTTGTTTTCTTTACTGTCTCTACTGTCTTATCCTAATAAAAAGCATAGAAGCCAAAAAAAGTACTCAGATTACCTAAAACAAGTAACCTAGATTATTTTACTAACAACAGTTTTCATCATGTAATCTGTAATCAGTAATGGATTACAATTTGTAAGTAATCTACCCAGCTCTGCATGTTGTGAATGATTTGTAATATGTTTAGATGTTCATGGATCTAGATCCAGAAAAAAAAATGTGAAACATGATGCACTGGTTAAAATTTGCATGTGTACGTAGACCAAAACATTAACATACTGCAGACACGTGTGCGAGCCTCCGCTTAATCCACTTCAGACAGTGACAAACTCAATTGCAAAATGGATCACTGAAGACTGTAAGACAGTGACAGGTTTGTGTTTAATTACACAAAATAAAACAATTTATTGTCATCAAATGCGATTTTTTTGGAATGCCTATTCGACATCTGTCCCAAAAAACGGGCAAATGTCAGGTTTGCATTATACAATTACCATGTTGAAAGACAGAGGCTTTGTAAAAGATTAACACGGTTTCTAAAATGTTCTGGATTACTTCGGGTAAACTTTCAGATTAGACGCAAACGCTGCATAACTTAAAAAAAACAAAATCCATAAACACTACGTTGGTTCCCAGATATTTAAAACAGTTTCAACAGCATGCCCGCTAAGTATTAAATGCTGGAACTGCTCGGCGGTTGTGCTTAAAATGGATCTACTGTGGCATTATGTTACAGTTTTATTGGAAATTGTTTTACTTACTTCACATGTGATCATTTATTCATCTCCATCACTCTCAAAATGGCATGTCCTGAAATGTCTCGTCTTATTTGAGTGGACAGGTTGCACAACACTTTATATTCCACTCTCCAATCAGCTTTTTCTCATTTTCCAACCAACAAAATACCCTTCAAACTAAAAACATGCCTGAATGAGGTTAACTCGTTGCATGGTGTTCACTTTTTCTGTCACTGCTGAAGCAGAATAAGTGACTTCAGCGTCATGCAAACAAAATAAACACCAGCTTACTTTGTTTGAATGTTGACTGTGATAAATACTCTGTTCTTTCTCTTCTTTTTAAACTCTGCATCAAATTACACAAGCATCCAGATCCATATTTGCTTCACTAACTCCTGGGAAGTAGCGAATATAAAAACCTGGTTCGACCACAAGCTAAATATTTTACGACTGTACAATTACATGAAATCAAATCTTACTAAAGCCATTCCTTTGGAGGAGAGGAAGAGAATGTACATGTGTTTGAAGACCAAGGCTGCCGCCTCCTTCAAACGCAAGTAAGAGAGAGAAATAATTGTGTGTGCGATGGATAATTAAGCGATGGTGACTGTCGTGAACGTGAGCTGTCACTCCGATCGAGAGCGCTGTCACGCCGCGCGAAGCAAGGCCGATCGGACAGGCGCCGTCCACTTTGATCTGGGCTCATGCATACGGAAAGAGGTCAGGTCGTGGTCATTAAAAAGACCCTCCTCTAAACAGCCAGGCGAAATTGAAAGGCCACGTCTTCAAAGAGCTGCGTACAAGTAACCTCTTAAAAGATTCTGACAATTTGCTGCGAACAAACAATGGAAGCCAAGAAGGAGTGGGATGGATTAGTTTACGGTGCCTTAGCCTTTTAAGTTCTTACAGTCATCTGCACTGAAAGGGGAGGGTTACGCAAATCATTTACAGGGTCAGGCTGTGTAGTTATTCGCCCACATTATATAAGGTAAAGATGCTTAACCGGCTACTGGGTTACATGCTAAACCACAGAGCGTTTTAGATATTTAAATCTGGGATCTTAGATTATCTCAATTGCCTGTTGATCCTGTATGTGTCTAGCAAAATCAAAGCACTTACTTGGTCATTTGCCGGCTTGACCACCTTCATGAAAGCTCCACGTGCTTCGGCCTCTGACCGCTCCCACTGGGTCACTCTCCTGGTGTCCAGGAACTTCAGATTTGTCAGCTTATGTAGTACAAAATACCTACAGATAGAGAGAGAGAGGAAAAAAAAAAGATTTTACTATCCAGCCAGCATGCAAGATTACAGGTTACAAAAGTAACATTGTATGTTGTTTTGCAGCAGTTTACAGAATTTACATTTAATACTTGAACATTTTAAAATATTTTAAACCAGCAAAAATGAATAAAACAATAACAAATTATAACATTAGAATGTGTTAGAATACACCAAACCACATTCAAAGTCATAATATTTTATTTATGTATTAGTTTGGAAGGTAGCAAATGTTCCTTATATTAGTTACTTGTAATAAAAAAGTTCCTTATATAATGTAATATAATGTTTTGCCTTTAGTATATCTTTTATAAGATCATGTTTATACAGGTGCTGCTCAAAAAAAAAAAAAAAAAAAAAAAAAAAAAAATTTTTATTGTAACATTTCAAAAACTGATTCTTTACATGTAAAGTAAAATATTGCAAATGTTTTTTTGGTTTAATTTTGATGATTAGAGCTTACAGCTCATGAAAGTCAAAAATCCAATATCTCAAAATATTAGAATATTTCCTAAGATCAATCAAAAAAAGGATTTGCAAAACAGAAAAGTTAAAGTTCTTTAAAGTATGTTCATTTATGCACTCAATACTTGCACAAATTACAGCTTCAGTGAAGTGTGGCATAGAAGTGATCAGCCTGTGGCACTGCTGAGGCACTACTGAGCCTACAGATCATCTGTATATTGTTGGATCGACTGTTTCTCATCTTTCTCTTGAAAATATCCCATAGATTCTCAATGGGGTTCAGGTCAGGCATGTTGGCTGGCCAATAAAGCACAGTAATATCATGGTCAGCAAACCACTTGCAAGTGGTTGTTGTACTGTGGGCAGGTGCTAAAGTCCTGCAGGAAAAGGAAATCAGCATCTCAATAAAGCTTGTCAGCAGATGAAGCATAAAGTGCTCCAAATATCCTGGTAGATGGCTGCATTGACTTTGCATTTGATAAAACACAATGGACCAACCAATGGACCCACCAGCAGACGTCATGGCACCCCAAACCATTACTGACTTCAGAAACTTCACACTGGACTTCAAGCAGCTTGAAATCTGTGCCTCTCCAGTCTTCCTTCAGACTCTGGGACCATGATTTCAACATGAAATGCAAAATTTGCTTTTATCTGAAAAGAGGACTTTGGACCACTGAGCAACAGTCCAATTTTTTTTTCTCCTTAGCCCAGGTAAGATGCTTCTGACATTGTTTCTGTTTCAGAAGTGGCTTGGTAGTCCTTTTCCTGAAGACGTCTGAGTGTGGTGACTCTTGATGCGCTGACTCTGGCTTCATTCTACTCTTTGTAAAGCTCTCTATTCTCAAGCTTGCAGTCATCCCTGTTGCTTGTGCACCTTTGCCTACCCAATTTCTTCTTTCCAGTCAACTTTATATTTAATATGCTTTGATACATCACTGTAAACAGCCACCCCATTCAGTAATGACTTTCTGTGACTTACTCTCTTTGTGGAGGGTGTCAATGATTGTCTCCTCATTGCCAAGTCAGCAGTCTTCCCCATTAGTGTGGTTTCAAAGAACAAGAGATACCCGGAATTTATACTGTAGGGATGGTCATTTAATGAAACTCAAATGTAAATATTCTAATATTTTGAGATGCTGGATTTTTGACTTTCAAAATGTAAAAAAAAAAAAAAATTATGTTTTACTTTACATGTAATGAATCTAGAATATACGAAAGTTTAATTTTTCTTTAAAATAAGTTACAATATTTTTTTTTTTCCCCACAATATTCAATTTTTTTTAGCTGCATTTTTGAGGATTTTTAAGCTCAAATTTAAGATTTTTTAAGATCTGCACAAATAAAATGAATGCCATATGAGCATGGTAGAGCAATGTATATGGTAACATTGTCAATAAATTGTAAAATGATGGTAAAAAGCATGTTTACAGTTCAGATACAGGTTCTCACAAAATGTTTTATGAAAATAACTTCATATTTTAGCCTTTAAAAAGTCAAAAGTATCAATTGTTATATTCATTTAAACAATTACTATAAATCAATTATTATATTAATTTAACACATAAACAAATACATTTTACTGTCTTAATTGTTCAGATTTTTATAATGCATTATTTTCTTTCAATGGTTCACATTTACAACTCTGGATGTTTGCAGCGTTAAAAAAGTTGGCTGATTTTCGCTCTTGTCCGAACAAAAACAGCAGACAGGCTTATTGAAAAATGTAAATTAATGAAAAAAAATATAGTGGTTTCTCGGTAACATCAGTACACAAAGCAGTGTAGCACCTGACTTTAAAACATGCAGCTAATTTATTTGATGAAATCAGAACCTTTTGAAGTTCAATCATCACATTCAGCTGTATCGCAATTCTTGTCTTTCCGTCCTTTTGAAATCATAATTAATTTCTCCCATCATTTAAGACTTTTTATGGCCTTTATTTTGATACAGCTAAATTTAAAGACTTTTTAAGGACCCTCTAAAACCCTGTAAAAATACAGAAGAAGAAGAAGAAGAAATATAACAATAATAATAAAATAAATCAAAATCCCCCATTACAGCACATTTAAATGATGAGGAGAACTCTAATTTAAATCTGCAAGTCAACCACATAAAACAAAAGTTAAATTAACATTTAATTCAAAATGCGTTAAATTAACCGTAGCAATGTTTGTAAATAGGTAATTACCTTCCAAATATGTAAAAATACGTACAACATCTAAACAGATAAAAACCCCACATTGACAGAATCTGCCAAGCTGTCATTTCTGTAGCTTCACAGATATCTCTTTACGCTTTCACACACTCTCTGTCTTTCATTCAGGGAGAGAAAATGACGTGAGATAATAGCAGGAATACATAGATGACAACAGATTCTTTCACAGGCTGACTGGAATGGAGGAAGAGGCATGTCAAGACTTCAAACAGAGAGTGAGATAGAAAGAGAGAGAGACAGAGAAAGAGAGAGAGAGAGTGAGACAGACAGAGAGAGAGACACTAAGTGGAGGGTGTGAACAGATGTGTATATGGGCAGTGACAGATTTCCAACCGAGCTCTCATGCAAAAGCCAGCAACAAACCCATGATGATGACAATGATGAAGGACGAAGGCGAACCCATGCTACGTGTTTATTCCTGATGGATCACAGAGAACACAATTGCAGATTGATCCTATTAAGATAAGCCTGAATCAAAAACGTGCAGGGATGTGTTTCCACCGCATCTATTTAGAGTTAAACTCCATTTGCATAAACATCCCAATGTGTATCATGCACATGAACACCCTTTGCGCAAAGTAGAATTTGCAATAATATACCAATCTAGATTTTATACATATTCTGAAGAAAACACAAGTGTCACCTGAGCAAAACTCAGTGCCATAATACTGGTGTTTTTTTTTTTTTTTGTTTGTTTTTTTTTCCTTTTGCTATTTTGAGGAAAATATAAATAAAAATGTATTTTTGGTTAGGTAATGTATGAAATTTATAATGTTCAATTAAAATTTAGAAGACAATTACCAAATTGTACATTACTTTTTATGTTTCATTTCATCTCTCTAAACCTACCTAGAAATCATTTATGTATAAATAAATTGATAATAATAATAATAATAATAATAATAATAATAATAATAATAATAATAATAATAATACACACACATATATGTGTTTGGTTTTTCAGAAATATTTGATGACTAAACAGTAAAAAAGAACCAAAAAAAAAACCCAGCAATTTATTAAAAACAAATCAAAATGTCTTTTGTAATATGTCATAATTATTTTATTTTATTTTATAGACAGCCCTAGTCTATACACAATAAGCAATGAAAAACAAATTTCCACAGAGTTTGGAGAATATATATATCAATAATTTTGTCTTCTTGGAAACATGCAAGTATCTTCTGTAGTTCTGAAGGGCAGTGCTAAATGAAAAAATATTATATTTAGGCAAAATGAGCAAAATGTACACATTTCCATTCTGTTCAAAAGTTTTTACCCCCCGGCCCTTAATGCATGTTTTTTCCTTCTGTAGTATCAGTGAGTGTTTGAACCTTCTGTAATAGTTGCACATGAGTCCCTCAGTTGTCCTCAGTGTGAAAAGATGGATCTCAAATTCACAGTCATTGTTGGAAAGGTTTTCAAATACACAAAAATGCTGGAAAATCAAATAATTTGTGGGAGCTGAAGGATTTTTCTGATGAACAGCAGACAGTTTAACTGTTCAGGACAAACAAGGGACTCATTAACAACTATCATTAAACAAAAAAACAGCTGTGGGTCATTCAGGGAACAACACAGCATTAAGAATCAAGGGTATGTAAACTTTTGAACAGGGTCATTTTTTTTAAATAAATTTTTTTTTTTCTCTTGTGGACTATATGTAAATGTCTTTTATGTAAAATATCTTACTCAGGTCAGTACTAAATAAAAAATAACATGCATTTTGCTAAAATTAACATTTTGCAGTTTCTGCAAGGGGTATGTAAACTTTTGAGCACAACTGTGTGTGTGTGTGTGTGTGCGCGTGTGTATTTGACATAAATTACATATAATTACATTTTACTTTTAAAGGATTCTTTGATGAAAAAAGGATAAAAAGAATAGCATTTATTTAAAATAGAAATTTAACATTCTTGCTGAATAAAAGTATTTATTTCCTTAAAAAAAAAAAAAAAAAAAAAGAAACAACATGTATAACAAAAGTATAATATATAACATCAAATATACAATAAAATAAACCTAATATATAATAATAAATCAGCATATGAGAATAATTTCTGAAGGATCATGTCACACCGATTACTGGCATAATGGCCGATGAAAATTCAGCTTTACCATCACAGGATGAAACATTTTAAATATATTAAAACAGAGAATAGCGATTTTAAATTGTAATAATATATCACAATGTTACTTGTATTTTTGATTAAAAAATGCAGCCTTGGTGAGCCTACGAGACTTTTAAAACTTTTAAGACTTTTAAAAACGTATTGATCCCAAACTTTTGAATGGCAGCGCGTGTGTGTGTGTGTGTGTGTGTGTGTGTGTGTGTGTGTGTGTGTGTGTATATATACACACACACACTAAACAGATATTCTGTTTAAATCCCTAACTCTAACAATGTGCAACAGTAAGACTCCCACTTGCCTTAGCAAAACAACTATTAACTTTACGCAACAAATTCCTCCGGAGTGACTGGGAGCAGTGTGGTGTGGGTACGCTTTGTTTACCGTTATGATTCAATTACAAACAAACATAATAACAGCGACTGTTAGCGGGAAATATGCAGGTGTTTTCCTGATGATTGTGAAATTGTTTGTGCTGATCTAACAGATGGTTGGAGCAGCTCTGCAGCAAGTGTTGTTTAAAGCACCCCAGGCAAAACTGGCCCTAAACTTTCAGATCTTCAGCAAACACAGATATTTAAGCCCACACACACGTCATGATGTCAAGAGACAAACATGCAATCACAGACAGCATGGGCTGGAGAGCATTCCAGAGAGACAGGACATGCATCCTTTACCGCAGATGGCTGTCGCTGTGTCGAGCGCTGTACTTCTTCAGCTAAAGGGAGGGGGAAAAAAACCTCCTCGAGCCCCAGAAGTAAACAATGATGAATGAGCCGAGCGACTGCTGTAAAATACAGCCGAGTGTACTTACGCCTGTTCATTTCATTTGACTAATTGAAAGAGCGCAAAGAGGCGTGCTATATTTCACCGACTCACATTTTTTAAAATTATTTTATTATTTATTTTTTTTGTTCTTTGGGCGCAGTCTGAGAAGTGCATAGCCCAAGGCCAGTCCTGCTATGACCTGAGAGCTCGCCTAACCCTGTCAGACATAAAATCTGCATTATGCTCAAATTGATGTATTACTATGTGACACATTATGAATATTACATCACAAACACACAGCTGCTGTCAGTCAGGGAAAGAATGGTCGTCCTCTGCACCAAGTGAAGCATGGGAGACATTGCGCGAGAGTGGCGCCTATTGGGTTCATCTGTATAGTAAATGATTCATACTGAACACAGTGTCAAGAAAAATGCACTTAGGTCTAAGGTAGACAAAAGAATGTGTTTCTCCCTCCCTTCTTCCCACCGCTGGGTTTCATGTTGAAAACCTGACAAATGGTGGTAACATAGCGTGGCATTGCACTCCCATAGGCCTGGGCTTGATAATGAATGCATCGTTTCATCTTGTAGGAAAGGATAGCAAACACTCATTTGTGGTTATCACAATTCACACATGAAATCGATTTTGCAAGTCTACAAAAAGAAAAAAAAAGGAGGTGAGTAGCTTTAAGAGGAGTGCGGTTATAGCCTAAAGTATCAGTCTTTGCTTGTGCAATGTGATTTATGGTGTTGTGCAACAGCCGTTCATCCAAATAAAAGATTACTGAAAGTTGCCAAACTACACACTCCTGGGGTATTTCTCTTTCTTACCAGAAGAAATAAAAACATAGCAGCAAAACAAAAATTCATGAGTACCTAAAAAAAAAATTGTCTTTACTGCTTTGGGACATATACAGCGAGGCCCAAAGGTCTGAGACCACTAGTGAAATTATTTTTTGAATTGGGGGATAAATAAAATAAAACTAAAATAACTTTTAAATGGTGAGACACAGACACAAGATTTCAAACGTGTTTTTGTTTTAAATCATTAGATTATTTAAATATTATCACAATTTAAAAAATAAGAAATCTTCTATTTTAAATATATTTTAAAATGTTATTTATTCCTGTGATAGCAAATCTGAATTTTCAGCATCGTTATCCTTCAGAAAGCATTATAATATGCTTATTTGCTTCTTAGGAAACATTTCTTATTATTATCAGTGTTGAAAACAGTTGTGCTGCTTAATATTTCTTTGGAAATCCTTTTTTAAATTTTTTGATGAATATAAAATTCAAAACAACAGTTTAATATTCAGTAAAAACAGTGTTTATTTTTTATTTATTTTTTTTAATTTAAACTACATTTTAAATGCAAACTACATTTTTACATTTAAATGTAAAGTTTAGAACCAAATTACTAACTCAAAACCACTTCATATTATGCATGTTCATCAGTATAGACAGTGATCTGACCTGTATCTCTGATAGTCGTCTTCATCTTTATCCATGCTGACCAGCTGGTTGGGACAGGCCTCATTTCCCAGAAGGCTCAGGTACTCCAGCACTGGCGTCACTTCCGCCAAATGCTCCAGCAGGGCCTCGATGTCGGTGAAGTGTCACGGGGCAGAGGTCAAGGAACCCAGGCTGTTAATTACATTAGCATTTACTCTGAAAGAGGAAGAACTGTCAAATTTACCGAAACCCTCGGAAAGAACTCAAAAGCCATTGTGCTCGAGAATACAAAGAGTGGGTAAATTTAAGGTCGAGATTTTGGCATTTGCTGCAAGTTTGGCCGTTCTCTTCTTCCCATTTCCTGGGTGGCTTGGTGCAGAACATTAAAAACATTGACAAAATGATGGATGCCTTGTGGTAAAAACAGTTAGTGACTCCCTAAGCCACGGACACCCCCTCCCCTTCACCCAGCACAGGGAAACAAACAGCCACTTCACAGCAAATTCATCACTAATACATTCACTTCATTGGAAAATGGTGCCCGAAACGTGTCAAAATACAACCACACTAATGCAGCACTTGAATTTCAATGGCAGCAGGCCACTACAGGATGTAAATAATTGGCCCATTAGCATGTGCAGACCACTTCACAGCAGAATTTGGGTCTGAGCTGCTGACACTCTGTCGGAGGAGAGCTGTTTGGAGAACAGAGGGTGAGGCTGCGTCATTATTATGTAGATGGATAGCATCCAGCGACAAACAGCAGAGCATAAATTTTCGTCAGGCTAGCACATTTACTTTTGCCATTTTCGTCTCATCACACAAACTAAATGTAAGGCGGCGTAGTGATGTAATTGCCGACTGTCAACGGACGGAAACCTGAAATTTCCAGTCTGGCTTCAAAGATTTACTTTTGGCATGGGGTAGCTGCTACATTAGCTTATTAAACAGCCAATGTTCAAATATTGGTTAATAAACTCTGTTTGCTCTGCTTTCTGGTCATGTGGCCCTGCGCTAATATACTGTAACTATGATATGGGTCACCATATGACATGATCTGTTTCTAAGAAAGACATCTAACAGGGCTTTATCTTTCAGTCATGGGACTGTTCTGGGTATTTTGTTTCGCCTCTCCTCCACTAGAGGTCACCATGGCACAAACTCCTAAAGCAAGCCTATTAGACAGGAGCTCAATTTAACACAATAACATCATTTAAAGAGACGAAGTGTGGCAAAAGGAGAGCCTTGCAAAGAAACTCAGCATATCCTGTCATTTTGGTCAAGCACGAGAGCTGAAAAGCAAAGCTGGAGAAAGGATATTTGGTTCTTATTGAGCGTCAGGGTATGGAGCCGTGGTAACCTGGGCAACCGGAGGTCATTTCCGAGAAGATTGTTGTCCACAATCAGCTCTTCCAGTTGGCTGAACGCTTTCAGGCCTGTCAGTGACCTGCAATGATAAGGCAAGAGAGGAAAAATGATATGGCCCTAAATCTGGGCAGCCATTATGTGCAGAAATAAATATTTCAGGCGGGCCCTTTCACAGGCCGGAATAGTTTGGGCTTGGGACTGTCAGGAGAGTGAATGATAAGAATTAGTGGCGCTAAGATCCCCTGGCATGGTGCGGCATCCTTCACACGCTGGCAGCGTGAGTGATGAGGGTCACTCGTGAGTAGCCAGGATTCAAAACAAAAGGGCTTCAGAAATGCAGTGTGCGGGATGAATTTGTCAATGTCTTGTGCCTTCAGGCACCCAGCTTTGCCTGACCCTAACCCTCCATTCCCAAGATAAATAACTCTGTCACAGTTCACCTTCACTCCCCCAACACAAATTTAACTCGTCATCCATCATTTTCCCAGCACTACTATAATGCCCAGCCACAAACGGAATGAGTACAACTTCTGCAACTTCTCAGACGAGCCGCTTACAGTTCAAAACAACTGCTTTACGGAGGAAAAAATTGACGTTTTTCCCTTCATTCCCCGTCGTGACACCTAATCCCCCACAGACACACGGTCCCCAAGGACTTTCCCTCCGTCTGGGTCTCTTCCCCGCCCTACGCTGGCATAAACATGATGGAGGGTGGTGCTCAGGGTAATGTCGGGGCCTTCCAAAGTTCATGGCGTGGAAGGTGCATAAAAGCCGGGGTGTGTGTTTCTAATCCCTCAAATGGCAGAGGCTGACAACCTACAATGTTAATGTGTCCACCCTTAGTTAATTGACATTTAGATCTGTCAGCCTCCTCGAGCAAAGAACAATCCAATGGCAACCAGATGCTACTCTTTGGCACTCTTGGAAAAATAACACCTGCATTTTATAATCTTATGGATTTTGTTGTTGTGAGACCTTTTGTGGTACAGTAGCATGGAAAATCCCAAAGGCGATCTGGAAGGAGCTCACAGGAGTAAATGTTGATGTGTAGCCAGGTGAAGTTTGTCTTTGGAAGACACCCAACTATTGTACCAACGAACAAATCGGTCCTGCTGTCAGTGTCATAAAACTCTATGTTGTGTTATGCAAATACCTCGCTGTTATCGTGTAGAACATGGCTGATGAAATTTTATGGGCTCTACAAGAGGAACAAAGCATACATATAGAAGCAAGACAGCCAAGAACTCCAACCACAAGAGAAATAAATTCTATTTGTACTGTCAAATTGCGCAAAACTCGATAAACGAAAGCTGTTCTGCGAGCCCCCTCCACCTGTTTGCCTCGGCTGTTTCTGGGCGGGTGTAATGTTATTAGCCGCTTAGTTAAGAGGCATCCGCGCGTCACAGGGGGGTTGCTTATTAATTGTTGTTTTCGTGTCACTACTGCTGTGTGCAAAAGGTGATTTAATCAGTTAAATTCACAGTCAAGGGAGCGGCCATATCACATTCACAACAACAAACAGGGATTCAACCCTAATTTACCCACAACACTTGGTGCTTGAACATTCATGCTGCTGTATTATATGCAACATCTGTACAGTGCAGAAGTGGAAAACTTTCAAAACGTGTCGCTAACTGAATGATTAATTGCCAAGCGCTTTTAAAGGAACGGTTCAGATGAAAATGAATATTCTGATATTTGTTCACTTAAGTCGTTAATATGGAAGCCAAATTCTGCCTTATAGACTAAAAATAAAAAGGTAACTGTGAGATTACAAGAAGGCTTAAATAAAGTAATATACAGAAAAAATAGCTGCAACTGATAGTGATACAAAAAGATACCTAGACTAAAAAGTGAGGGATATGAAGTTGCAATTACATCTTTTTTTTTTTTTTTTTCCTGAGGCAGAATCAGCTTTCAAACCCCTTATTCTCTTATTTTGTCCATGGAATGCAAAGAGAGAAATTTTGAAGAATTTTCATGCAGCTCTTTTCCATAGTTCACAGTTCTATATAAAATCTGTTTTTTATTTATAGACAATCCTGAATTCTGCATTCTCAAATTACCATTTAAAATTTGGCTACATCAATTTAACATGCTTGGAATTTAGAGCACATTGTGGGCAATGTATAGCAGACACTTCAATCTGTAATTTATGTTTAATGTTTTTTCTTTTTTCTTTCATCTGCTTGCCATGGTCATTTGGTCTGTTCTTATGTGGAAAGTGTTTGATGGTATAAAAAGCAAAACTACTTAAAGGTGAGTAAATCCTGAACTTACACTTACAAAAACTAAAATAGCGTCAATACACAAGCAATCTAAAACTCAATCACACACAAACACTTTCAGGTAGGAACCTCTCTGATTCACACCTCGTCCCCATGGGGAATCCAAAACTGACTGCACATTTTCACCACCATCTTCAAAGTCACACCACAATGACAGAATAGCACAACGCAGGGAGCGCCGTCTGATCTAAGGCGAGGAGGAGAGAGATGGACGGGAAGACACGAGAGAAGGAAAGAGAGATAGATTTAACGAGCCACGCCAATGAACCCACTCCTTGTTAAGATAATTATGATCAAGCTCATTGTCACAGTGAATATCTCAACGTGTTTGCCAGTGCAGCGTGTCTGGCTCTCTCTGCCTGAGTTAGCACGCAGATCACAAAACAGGAGATTTAGCTGCTAAACAACATACTACGCTGAAAAAAACCCCACATGATTACACATAATAAATAAGGCCACCAAATGACCATGATAGAAATTAAAGACAGGTCAGAGATGGCTTGGTGGATATTGCAGGGAAGCCAATGAGGCGGTGACCTATGAGTGATTCATAACATTTACATTAAAAAGACTAAAAACAATAGCTTGGATAAATCTGATCTTCAAAGGGAACCCTGGGTATTAAGACTTGTATGGCTTAATTTAAGGTAAACGAGGTCTTATACTAAATTATGTAGTAGAAAACCAATGAAAGATTTACATTATTTTAAAAAATACACATCATTTTATACATACTTTGGACTATGGGTGGCGTCATTATATCGATGACGTGAAATGGTTGCACTCGTTGAGCTACTGCCACTATGCTACTGCTATTTTTACCGCAACACAACTCTGAATACGCAGTTCAGAAAATAAAATAGTGCTGCGATGATCACAGCTACTGGAAGAGTTTACAGCTGGCGATGTGTATATGCATAGGCTTAAACCAAATGCCATACCATTGTTTTTTTTTCCCCACAAGGAGTCTAAACGCCCCAGATATCGAGTGAAATCCACAATGAGAAACTCCTTCAGTGGCTGCGGCGTCATGACAAGCGTCTGCATGTTTACATCCTGCCAGGATGGCATCTAGCATTTCTTGTCTCTGCTGTGGTCTACTAAAAGCCTCAAGGCATCAGTGCTAAAGTGGAGAGAACAAAGACGCGGGTCTTTATGAAGTGTTATTCATCTGTAGGCATCTTCCAATTTTTTTCTAATTTTCTTATTGCTAGGAAAGCAGTGAGGACTTGATCTGTTGTCCTTCAACTAAAGGCCGCACAATATGGCATCGTATTAGTATTTGATTTTATTTTCCGAGTTGCTTATTCTGAGTTGTGTTGCATATTTCAGTCAGACATCATTTACATTATATTAAGCCATGCAATTATAATACCTAGGATCCCCTTCAAGCATATTATCTGGATGACAGAGACAAACATGGTCCAAATTTGAAACTCACCAAGCACCAAGTGTGCTGTTGGGCAAATAAAATAGTAGCAGAACTTTATAAGGAACTGCAACAATACATTAAGGCAAACTGTAAGAATGATAGTTTGAACACAAATGATCAAATCAAAAATGTGACTAGTGACACGTTTTCTACTAACAAACATAACCGCTGTAAAAAATTTAACATCAAAACTTTACCTAGGATATTTTTTTATTCATTACTCCATGTGGAGACACATTTGTGGAAATATTCCCCTCATTAAAGCACCAACACGAAAATGAGGAACAAAATCACGGTGTGTCTTCAGGTTTTTGTGACAGGTGTAGTTTTACAGAGATACAGACACTAGCTCGTATATGATGCAGCTAATTATTGGGACAAACAGCATCCCGGTGGTAAATCGTGCTTGTAAAATCGGGATGTCTTGTAATCCAATTATTAAACATAATGGAATGAGGAGAAGAAATACTGACAGAGAAAGTTGATAGAAGGTCAAACGATTACATTATTACCAAAGGTTACGTTAAAAAGATCCCGCGTCGATGGTGACAGTTTGCTGACATGTGAAACAAGCGCTCGCCGAGAACGTCTGCTTCCACGCCTTTTCAAAAGCGGCCATGTAAATGCTGTTAAGCAACCTTTCAAAGCCAGGGCCTGTAAAACAAATTACTATGCAGACTATCCTCAAAAGAAGCCAAACAAGAGGACAAGAGCTCAGACAATGACACAGAGATGGCTTGACAGAGATGGATGGATCGATAGACAAATACTAATGCGGACATGCTGATTGATAAACTGCTGCTGACAACAGGGGAAAAAAACACTCTGTGATTATTGGTTGAAATGTCAGTCACTGCAGCCATTAGTCAGCCAGCTTTCGCAGGTCACATGTCCAGGGAGGGAGAGACGGAGAGAGAAAGAGAAAGGGAAAGAGAATTCAGAGATACACCTGCCGAGCCGACACAACGGAGTTAGCAAACAGTGCTAACCGCAAATAACATATTCTCATTCAAACACACTCACGCTGCCTTTGTATTCTGAGTCTGCATTCCATCAGTGATCCCATTCAGCAAAAGCCTCCTTCTGTATGATATTCCCAGCTTTGATATTTCCCTTTGCTATGGCCAGTAATTCCCTTGTTTGCTCGCCGGTTTTAAAAGGCCTTTCTCTTCTCTGCTCTCTTTTTTGAGTCCCCAGTGTGTCTGTTCTTGACAGAGCAGCTCTGATCATCCTTTGATATTAGTCTCTCTCATATCCTCGGCTCCACAGTGTCACCCATGTGTCTGGAGCCAAAACTGGGTCCCAGAACAGCCACGGGCGAACTAGACCGTACACAGACACCAGCTGATCTGCAACCAGCTTTTAAACTATGACTCTGGTTCGGTCAACAGCGGATGGCTGCGGATTCCATTGTTTGGGATCCTAGGATTGGAATCCGACTTTAGGCCTTGTTTGAAAGTTAAAGAGGGGAGATTTAACATCAAAGCTGTCTCCGGTGCAGGAAAAGTAATGTTTTTATTCCGAGGAGGCTGCGAAGGCTTGGGAGTGACAGGCAAATTGACACGCTGTTCACAGGGCAAAAGATAAATGTTTGATGAATTGGCCAATCCGGTTGGAGTGATGGGCTTCATATGTGCATAATGGACTGGCTGCCTGGCAGTTCTGATTGCCTGCCAAGATAAGAAACTATAATGAATGAAAGAGGGAAGCAGGGCTGGAAAAACAGTGATCGGACTGGTTTTAATAAACGTAAAAAAGGCGAAGGAAGAAAAAATGCACATGACATCACAAAGCTGTCCATCAGAGGACATGACAAACTCCTCATCGCACAGAGAGAATGAATGAATCAACCATTTCTCGTGATAAATGCGAGGTAGAACGCCACATCTGCCCATTGTGTCGCTTTTTTAATCAACCCTACAACCTTGAATATGATCTTGACACCGGCTTCATGCAGAATATATGTGCCGAAGGAGCTCAGATGCACTCCCACCTTCAACCCGCATGCAATTCAGTTTTCAATCTTCAAAAACATGATGCTTTCAGATGCAGCGGCACTATAAATCTTCAGTTTGGCAGTATTAGGCAGCCATTATCTAGCTTAATCTCAGCCCATCCACCCTGTCTGACTTCAAACATGTCACCAGCCCTCGGGTGGCAGCAATTTACAGATCACATGTGTAAGAAAATGGGCTTCAGCTATGTTGCAATTTACATGTGTTAAAGGCTTATGGAGCAGTTATCCTGCAGTTTTAATGGGGACACACACTGGCTGGGTGATTTTCTTCCAATATAAAATATACATTTTGGTTTGTTATTTACATGGATATTCACAAACCTGCAGTGCATAATTTGGCTCCATTAAACAACACTATTATTACAGTACTGCATATAACACATATAAATAACGGATAGTTATATAAAGGGCTAAATGCTACCGTTTTGGAGCTGAATGTGTCAAAAGGAAAAACTGCAAAGAAAAAACATGAGGTTCAATGAATAAATTGGCATATTTAATTAGTCTCAAACTGTCAATTAAAATAGAAGATAACAAAGGGTCAACCAAAAATAATCTTTGTTTTATTTTATATACTCTGAAAAATGCTGGGTTGAATAACGCTGGGTAAAATATGGACAAATCCAGCAAATGGGTTGTTTTGCTTAAAAATTACTATAAGATTGCTTAAAATAAACCCAAAATTGGTTAAATAAAAATCAGATACATAATTCCTAGAGGCATCAGCAATAATCAAAAGGTAAACATTAATATGCAATTAAAAATGGTTATTATTTAATCATTATTTATTCAACTAATCAATACATGTTCATTTATTGAACATATTAACAAATTAGTTCATTTTAAGCAAGCAAAACAGTAATTTTTAAGCAATAGATAGTTCATAGTTAAATAAAACTACCCAGAAGGTTGGGTTAAACATTTAACCCAAATGCTGGGTCAAAACAACCAAATTGTTGAGTCTGTCCATAATTCACTTAACGCTGGGTTGTTTTTACCCCAGCATTTTATAGAGTATGTTTAAGGTTCTGTGTAAGAAAACTAGATGCCAATTTACACTGAAGTCACTATCAATCATAATGATACAAATTCATTAATTAATAAATAAATAAAATGGAAATCTTCATATAGAATACACAAGTTGGATGGACTACTTTTAAGATAACTTCATGATTCTGTATTTTTGGACCTTTTGTTCCTTTGTAAATCACCCTCCCCTTTTTTGTATAAAAAATGGCAGCTTAAACATTCTGTGCAATATCTCATTTCGTATTTCACAGAGAAAAATAAAAACATGGTGGGAAGTGAGTAAATGGCAAAATGTTTGCGTCACATAGATCTTTAAAGGGATAGTTCACCAAAAATGAAAATTCTCTCATTATTTACTCACCATTGACTTCCACTCTACAGACATTGAGACATTTCTCAAAAGAAGATGAATTAAAATTTTTGGGGTGAACTATCCCTTTAAGGCAGCATCTGACTGGACCAGGCAGTGGTGTGCTGGTTAGGGTGGGGTTGAGTCGGGTCGGGCGGGGGTTCGACCAGAAGAAGGACTGAGGCAAGGGATGAAACGCCTGGTGAATTATAGACTGCCTCTCAAGATTCACAGCTCTCAGTGGTAGGAGGTTAATATTCTCACATGTCATTAGGTCCGCTGGCTCGGCTGACGGCTCATTGAATCAGGCAGCAAATGATTTCCTCATGCGGCAAAGGACAGCACACTTCAAAGGGAGAAGGGGCTGAGGTCAGAGCCGCTCCGCTGTGATTAATAGCCCTGGATCAGTCGAGGTTGGCCGTAAGGTAAGAATGTGACGGAGGCTTTTGACAGAGCTGACTCTTTAAGCTGGGTTTGACCCCCGGCCCTGGCAAACTTTGTTTCCAGTGCCAAGTCTGACTGACCTGATGGGCCCTGTCAGGGGCAACCTGGACTCCATGAGCTGAGCTGCAACGTGTGCAAATCACCTTGTGTTACAGAGAACCGAGGGTGTCTGTCCAGTCACTGTCTAATCACTTACCCTCGCTTCAGTCATGCAAAAGGCACAACCTGTACTTCAAAGGACAGCTTCTGGAACAAGCGTGTTTGTCCTTTGGTCAAATAAACACAAATTGTGGTTGTCTAAATTGAGCAGCAGATCATTTTAACTGAAAATACAAAAATCTGAAGCAGTGCTATCCAGCAGGCAGCCCTCAAAACCCTCTTTTTTAATGATAATAAATAGCAGGACTGACATGTATAACAATAGACTGTTTAAAATTGTATCTAAATTATACATGTCAAAAAACAGGAGCTCATAGGGCTGCAATATTATGACCAAGATCATTATTGTAGATTACTGCTCTCTATATAGTAATAATGATTATTAATATCAATATAGGAAAAAATATTAAAAGTTTTTGTTTTCGTTTTGGGCATTTCACATTCTAGCTTCATAGACAAACATGTTGTTTGCAAAAACTCCCGTTATAATCACTGAAGCTAAGAAATTAATATTTCATTTACATTGTATCTGCACTGTGTTGTTTATGATAAGGGAGTGTGCACACTCAACAGCTCCGGCACTTTCAGCACTGGCTAATCTAAGCGCCTCTGATTGGCCAATACATTCCTAAATACAACAGAAACGCATTTGATTGGTTGTAAGGCTCAACACTTCACAAATGCAATATGACACAATGTGAGCGAATCTAAATGTAATTTAGACACTTTTCATTCATTTTCACATTTAATTTTAAATCGCAATTGTTTAATAATAATAATAATAATAATAATAATAATAATAATAATAATAATAATAATACGCTGCCTAATAGTGCATGGCCATTTTTTGTTCATTTTATGCCATTTTTTGCCACAAGCTCTCGGAAATTCCCAACCCTGGTATACAACGAGATGTCAATTGTAAAAAAAAATTGCCTTACCATCTATACTGTGGTATATCTGTGGTTGTCTCTGCAAAGTACTGACTGTTGCAGATGGGCACTTCCAATATAGACAGCTTTTTGGATTACAATGGAATTGATTTGGTTTTGAAGCATTGCAACACTTGTGTCTAGTTTAAATAAGTTGTAAATGAACATTGTTT
This sequence comes from Cirrhinus molitorella, assembly GCA_033026305.1. NCBI lineage: Eukaryota > Metazoa > Chordata > Actinopteri > Cypriniformes > Cyprinidae > Cirrhinus > Cirrhinus molitorella. The sequence continues at coordinate 18,144,723 of CM065126.1, forward strand.
ACAGTTGCCAAGTAACACTGCAATATGGTGCAATAATATAATACTGAACTGATGTGCAATCACAGGTATGTTTACATTGGCTATATCAGATGTGACTGATCCAATTAGATTTATCACATATTACTGTTTTGGCTTTTAACTCAGGTGTAAATGTAAAACAATGTGTAAGAGCTGTTGACACAATGATGTGAGTTGTGTAAATAAATGTAATATGATGACCTTTCTTTTGTACAGTATTCATGAAAAAGAGATATTACTAAACAGTGATAAATTAAACAAATATGCACTGAATTTCCAGGAAAAATAACTATTTCATTCTTTACCATGAGATACAATTACTCATATCACATACTCTACTCACTCCATTAATATAAACCAATTAATATATGAAATGAGGGGTTAAAGGCATTCTGCTTTATGTGACATGAAGGCCACACCATAACCAGCATTAAAATCGTTAACGTTATCTAAAACGTAAGTGTTATTCCTAAGATTAAAGTAAAAACAGAGCCAGCCACTTTATTTTAGAAGCACTGCAGCGTAACTTTATATGGGTCTGCTGGTAGAGAAATGGTCGACACCATTTCTCTTCATGCCTCATGGCCTCCCTGTCTCTGGTGCAACCCAGTTTCTTTTAAACGACACCACTGACTGATTATACCTCTCCTCGCAAAACAAATGCATTCTCCCTTTCGTACCGCTGCCCTGAAAATCAATTCTATTCTTTACAGATGGCACCACAGTCATCACTGTTTATCTGCGAGGGAAATGTATCTTAAGCCACTTTGCATTTAGATAAATACCAAAAAGCAAAATCAATGACTGAAAATGACACAGTAATGGGGGAAAAAATAAAATAAGTGGCTTAAGGTAAAATAATGGCAAATATCCATTAGGCACTTTTAGCAGAGGAATTACGATGAATAGGTGAAAGTTCAGTCTTTATTCTAAAAAAATGTGTTTAGATTTTTCAGTTATTGTAACGTTCCAATAAAAAACTAAGATATGCATATCCTTTTTAGACTATTGCCTTGTGGAAATATTTTATATACATGTTTGCCATTTTTGTTCAATTTTAAGGTTTATTTTACTTCATTCTGTCCAGTAATTTAATAAATGTCATTTACTCCACTGACAATAGCATGCAAGCACAGTAAACTACATGTAAGGTGCTTATTATATTACATTTAATGTTGTAATAAAGAAACGTGACTGAAAGAAAAAACTATCAATTTTTACTGATTAATAAACATAGTCATATGCCAGCTGTATAAAATCTTAAATCAGGATTATTAAATGTATGTGCATTTGTAATCAGACCTTAGTGTTCATTTTGTCAGCCATATTTTGATTTAGTCTTAGTCTTTTAAATTAGTCTTAGTCCTGTGATAAATATAATTTTTAGGATTCATATTTAGTCAACTTGCTTGCTTGTTTTAGCGTAGTGAAGTTTTAGTCAAGTAAATGTCTGAGCATTTTAGTCTAGTTTGTGTCTTTAAAAACGTAGTCAAATTTTTTGTCATACTGTATAAACTGTATATATATATATATATATATATATATATATATATATATATATATATATATATATATATATATATATATGGTAACACTTCAAAATAGGGAACACTTATTAACTGTTAACAACGACTTTTCCCTCAATAAATTCCTAATTTTCTGCTTATTAATAGTTAGTAAGGTAGTTGTTAAGTTTAGGTATTGGGTAGGATTAGGGATGTAGATTAAGGTCATGTAGAATAAGGCATTAATATGTGCTTAATTAGTACTAATAAATGTCTAATATTAATATGCATGCTAATAAGCAACTAGTTAAGAAACCGTAAAATAAAGTGTTACCATACACTACCGTTTTTGAAAGAAATGAATAAATTGTTACATTAATGAAAAGTGACATAATAGATTTACATTGCTAGAAAAGATTTATAGTTTGAATAAATGTTGTTCTTGAAAGAAAAAAATACAGGTTCAAAAAAAAAAAAAAAAAAAAAAAAAAAAACATTGTTTCCAAAACTGATAATTCTACTAATAATTCAGAATATCAGAATGATTTCTGAGAGATCATGTGACACTTAAGCCTGGGAAACTGAGTAACAGCTGATGAAAAATCAGCATTCCATCACAGGAATAAATTATATTTTAAAGTATATGAAAACAAAAAACATTATTTTCTATTGTAATAACATTTTGTAATATTACAGTTTATTTTCTGTATTTTTGATAAAATAATCAATGATAAAAAAAAATTTCCCACTCAAAATTATAATCATAATGATTGTTGTCATTTCAGAAACGTCATTTTTGCATTTCAGGTACTGTACAATTTATATCAAAGACTTCGATATGCACTCTCTCTGTCTACATTATGAAAAATGGTAAAAAAACAAACAAACAAAACAAAAATAAAAGTGAAATTCCTAATATTGCAATAATATTTTTCTATTAAAACAACAGTGACGGAACACAGACCGGCTGAATGACATTTTAATATAAGCCAAACATCTCACACAGAGATCGCTAAACTTCAGCTTACTTGTTTGTCTGTGTTTTTAGATCATTGTCGGGCCTCTATAATTAAGTGAGAGTGTTCGCATTGGTTGCCAGCTTGCAAAAATAAAACAAAACAAAACAACGAAAACAAAAAGTATCCTTTTAACAGACAATCCCTGATTTGGAAATTTGAACTCTTGATATCTGACAACCACACACATTTAAGCTTGCGTGATAGAGGAGTGTACAACAGTCCACAATAATATTTTGTCTCCATCTTTCAGACAAAAATAAAACGAGATTTTGGCATTGTTTAGTCTAGTCTTTTATCGTTATCAATATTGCATGTTGATACAGTCACAGTTATTGTTTATTGACCTTACTGTTGTTGCGTTATCTTTTGTTTTAATCTTTTGTTAACTAAATTTATTAGAATTTTAGTATTTGCATGTACTGTAAATAAAGCATTGGACTGGAAGGCACAAACAGCACACTTCCTCCACGATATCTGGGGTTGAGGCCGTTGTACTGTCAAGCTGCAGCCCTGTATGCTTGAGCATCTATCTAATAGCAAATAATCACTACCTTGCTGTCACTTCATGGCAAATGATCAATGACACTTGATGGATGACCCTGTCTGGGGCCTGCCCGTGGTCTGCATCACTCCCATCCCCTCTCACAACCACATGAGACAGCCATGATTCCGTGCCTCATGGCCAACCACACATTCCTCCAAAAAAGCTTTCATTTCACTTTCTCAAAGCCGTAAATGAGGGGCTCAGAGAGAGAGAGAAAGAAAAAAAAAAGGCTCTGCGGATGCCTGGAAAATCAGTCTTTATCCAAACGATGGCCACTGAGAAAAGAAATCGTAATTTTTCAATATTAGAGGGAAATTAAATCATCTGATGATCTAATTGGGAGGATTACGGTCCCCCACCTGCGCTGTCACTCTCTGGGGCCCCATTACAAGGCCCTTATTAGTTTTTACTTGGCAGATTAAAATGCGAGCGCCGCAATCTTTGATCTCTCACTTGCTGACACAAATCCTTTCAAGCCCCAACATTTTCTGCTGGGTAATTAATGCTAATTAAAAGGTTTCAAGCAGTCAGTGAGCGCCGCTCTTCTCCCGTCCAAATTGCCATCAACTTCCCCTATCTACGGATCTGCATGTCATGCACATTTCCTCCTCATGCAGAGTTTTAGCGCAGCGTCTATGCAAACAACAAATTATAAACTAAATGTAGGCAACTTGCCAGAGTGGTATCTACTAACTGAGCATTTGCAGGCATTTTGCAAAATATAGAAGCGCAATCTTTAACACTAAAATAAACAAAAATACAGCTGTGCCGCATATAACTTGTGGGTTTTAGTCAATGCGCCAATCTCTAATTCACCAAACAGAACGCAGGAATGATGTTAGACAACTTAATGTATGTTTTAAACACTTTGAAGCTATAAAAGGGTTTGTTTATGTAACTGTCACATGTAAATGCTGCCTGTCTACAATTTATGTACACACAGAAAATAGGTTAACTGCTTTCAAGTTAGGAATTGTACCTCGGCCAAGTTTGATCTTCAGCGTTTCCACTTACAAACAACCAGTGCAGATATTCTTGTTACATGTAGTCTTTTCATTCATGTTAAGTAAGAGTATACGCAAATAAATCTGGTTGTAATTAAATGAAGAGTGGTTTGATTTAATTGCAAGTCTCTCTACATTGGCGGTGCTTTGAAACCACTTAAATATATGAGGCATATCCACCCTGACTCCATCATCACTCACTTATTATGTTGTAATTAGCTGTCGCTCCGCCATATCATTATGTAGCTCAGTAAAGTGTCAGGTATGAAGATGTCTCTTCCTGACGAGCAAAAGGCAATATCATTATACAATGCTACAAAATGATAATTACATTACTTCTGCATCAGTACCAACCCTATGTGATAATTAGACGCATATTCAAACCAATTAAACTCCTGATGCAGCCCGTTTTTTCCCTGTCAAACATACAGTTTGACTTCTCCAACGCCCTGTCACAAATATATCACGTAAAATGTTATTGGGACTCCTAGGATAACCTGTGCATGTAAAGGATGAAAAAAGAGAGGTGAACAGCAATCATCGCCGTTTTATGGTGTGAACGTAAATTTTAACTAATTAAGAATATTACATAATCCCCAAAAAAATCAACAGATAAAGAATAGTTCATCCAAAAATTTCAAAAAAATCTGTTATTATTTACTCTCAAGTCAGTCCAAACCCCCTACAGATCATGGATCCAAACATGCTACATATAGCATGAGCGGTTTTTGATGAAAATTAGATTGTATAACTTGTATAACAAAACGTAAAGCAAAAACAAATGGTCTGACCCTAGCTGTGTGATATTATGCTACATATCAGCACAGAACAGAAAAACAGCTGAATGAGAAGCTAATTCTCTGACAGCAGGTGGCGCTTGTGGAACAGCAGCAGCATTCGATGTAAACAAAGCAAAAAAAAGTGCTGACAATTTCAACTTAAACAAGAAGACAGGCCGAGGCATATCAAGCAGTCCTGTATCCTTTTTTAAATAGTCAATAGCGTTTTGTTTAAATCACAGCTTGGGCCAAGGCCACTAAGCTCAGTAAAACTGCATTTGACAGTGTATGATAGCTACAATCTCATCCATATCGCTATAAAATATACTATTCTGTGTAGAATTCAAATATGTCCGCGGCATATAATCTTTAAAATATGTCAGAGAGTTTCACACATTGGTCTGTGTGTCAGTCATATGGCTCAATGGGCGAGCCTTGGCCATTCAAAGCGGCCCAAGATTCCAGACCTTCTGCCGTCAGTCTAAAGGTCTGGCTATGCGAGACTAAGTGAATGCATGAAAGTGTAATGTACTGGACTGTAGTAACGTATGATGTAAAAGTAATACAAAGTAAACTGAAACCAAACACAACAATATTCAAAGTGAAGTCTCCACTGGCCAATTGTCATACTGTCTCTTAAAAGACAAGACAGGAAACCGACAGCAGGTGTCCTCGATGAACACGGCCGAGAACAATCCGTTGGAAGGCAGAACAATTCCACAACTCAACCCAGGGATGACGCACATAGCACATGAATCGTCACATATAGCACATGAATCGTCTGCGCCGACTCGCGCATATAATCCATTCCATGTAATCGTTTCTCTGGACCAGAGCAGACTGTTTGCACGCAGCAACAAACATGCTACATATAGCATGAGCACTTTTTTTTATGTAAATTGGTATAATTTTAAAATTTAAAGTGAAAACAGAATGGTCCTTAGCTGTGTGATTAGTATGCAATACAAAATATATCAACACAAAACAAAAACAGCAGATGGGCTGAACAAGAACAAAAATTCACTCTCTGCCAGCAGGTGGCGCTTATGGAACAGCAGCGATATAGCATTTCCTTGATTACCACTGTAAACAAAGCTGTGCTGTTCTTTTAAATACTACATTAATATGCATTAAACAGAGGTAAGATGAAAAGAAAATACCATCTAAACTTCTCTAAAGACAGTCAGTTCCCCTCAGAGAAACATTCATATAAACCCCTCACCCCCAATTCAGTATTTAGAATTTTCTTCCTATATTTTGCACATCGTGAACAGAGAGCTTATCTGCCTGCTACAATATTTTCTCCTCTCTGTGTTTGTCTTCAGCGTTTCTGGCTTCCGTTCATGCTGTTTACAGGTGGTTTAGGTGCTCAGTTAAATAATTATTTGTGTGTTATTAATATAGGGTGGCCATACGTCCTCCTGTCCCCCGGACATGTCCTCTTTTTGGATTTAAAAAATAAAAAAAACGTCCGGCCGGGATTCCTAAATCGCCCAAAATGTCAGGGATTCGGCTTTTGCTTTCTTCAGTCGCCATTCACTGTGTGCGTTTTTGAATGCCTTGCGCAGGTCAAAATAAATCAACACAAAACAAAAACAGCAGATGGGCTGAACGAGAACGAAAATTCACTCTCTGCCAGCAGGTGGTGCTTATAGAACAGCAGCAATACAGCGTTTCCTTGATTACCACTGTAAACAAAGCTGTGCTGTCCTTTTAAATACTACATTAATATGCATTACATGGAGGTAAGTTGAAAAGAAAATACCATCTAAACTTCTCTAAAGACAGTCAGTTCCCCTCAGAGAAACATTCATATATGTATATAACATTCATATATTCATAACATTCATATGCTGTTTACAGGTGGTTTAGGTGCTCAGTTAAATAATTATTTGTGTGTTATTAATATAGGGTGGCCATACGTCCTCCTGTCCCCCGGACATGTCCTCTTTTTGGATTAAAAAAAAAAATGCATGTGGCCAGGATTCCTAAATCGGCCAAAATGTCCGGGATTCTGCTTTTGCTTTCTACAGTTGCCATTCATTGTGTGCGTTTTTGTATTAATGCCTTGTGCAGGACTGTTTTCTTAATCCCGTTCCTGCAAACATTCTAATATTGAATATAATTTTCGTGCATCACATGCAAATCGCTTTGGATGCAGCTCGTGTTGGACGTAGGGCTGCCATATCCACATTTTTTCCACAGAACTGGGCTAATTTTAAATTGTTGTGGTGGGTTGATTTTCTCCCGTGGGTTAAAAGATTGAAATATAGCATAAATTCAAAACTGTGGTAGATATTAGTTTTGTGAAGAATAGCCACTGTGGTAGGAAGCTTTTTAGCAGTTTTCATGATCAATCTGCATAATGGTGACTGTAAAATATGTAGTTTTGGTATGGAAATGACATATTTTGATACTAAAACTAGGACCCCCAACACCCCCCCAAATCCCCCCCTCATGTTTGAACCGGTATATCGCATTACATTCAAAATAAACATACTTAGCTGTGTTGACTTTGAGAACAAATTGTTTGGCATTTACACTAAACTATCAGAATGTCAGTCTACAGTAGCTGTCTTGAGGGTCAAAGGAACAATAATGACTGATGAAAGCATTCTGAAAGCTGGGTCAATGACCATCATGTCTTTATTAATGTGCTTCTTTCAACACAAAACACATATTTTTCTTATTATAGCACTTTTTATGTCTAGCCATCCTAGACATTGATCTACTGCTACATCACTCAGATGTAGCAGGAAATGGGAAGGCCTTTCTTTCCTTTTCAGTTGTTTGCAGATGCCCTCTCTAATACACAGCCGTGACACTTTAAAAGAGACATGTGATGGATGATTTGTGCAATTTTAACTGAAGTTCGGTTTGATGTAAGATTATTCTCATTCTCTCTGCCATTGCTATATTACCTTAGAAAAGCAGGAATCATTAAAGGAGGCAAGTCCAGTCAAATCTCGGCATAATTCTATAGAGTTGAACTGCTGTCAACATCATTAACCATCATTTCTCCAACTCGCTTCATGACTTATGAAGTGTTCTTTATTGTGTAATGATCCAAATCTCTTACAAAATCGCCCTCTTCAAAGGGCCCCTGGGACGTACCACCCATGCAGCCTGCCGACATGTCAGAGGCAAAGATCAAATGAAGCTCAGTAATTAGGCACTTTTCTTTCTCTTACAGTCGCCTGTTTACTTCCATTTTCAGGTGACAGTCGTGTAACTGTAAAGCGAACGTAGAAAATGAGCATGCGGTAACGAGCAGACGAATAAGGTAAAATGCTTTGATGTCTTTTGTAGTTCAAAAGCATTACTAGTTATGATTGTAGACAGCTTGAGTTTATAATATATAATGTAAATACTGGCCATGTGAAGGTTTAGAGGGTCACTAAAACAGCTTGTTGACAAATCTGTTGTGATAAAGCAATGATTGTGCTTTTAGGATTTAGATTTTACCCTAGACCAAACACTGTAAACAAAACTGTTTATCATAATATTAATATCAATATTAAAACTGAGTTAAAACTGATCAAATGCATCAGGGGAAATAAAGTCAAATAAAATAAACATTTCAAAATGTAATAAAATATAAGAAATATAAGACTAGCCTTAAACATAACTGCAAAAAAAAAAAAAGTTTTAAAATAAAAATAATAAAATAAACATGAAAAATGAAATAAAAACACTGTAGACAAAACTGTTTATCATACAACATTAAACTGAGTTCAAATTTATCAAATGCATCCAAGGACATAAAATAAAATTTTTTATTTTTTATTTTTTTTACCCGGGACCAAACACAGTAAACAAAACTGTTTATCATAATATTAATATCAATACTTAAACTGAGTTAAAACTTATCGAATGAATCAGGGAAAATAATATACAACAAAAAATATAATGCATCAGGGGACAGATAATAATAATAATAATAATAATAATAATAATAATAATAATAATAACAAAAAATTACTTTTAACCCTGGACCAAACACTGTAAACAAAACTGTTCATCATAATATTAATATAAATATTAAACACTGAGTTAAAACTTATCAAATTCATCAGGGGATAAAATAAAATAAAATAAAACTTTTTTAACCTGGACCAAACACTGTAAACAAAACTGTTTATCATAATATTAATATAAATATTAAACACTGAGTTAAAACTTATCGAATGAATCAGGGAAAATAATATAAAATAAAATATTTCAAAATTTCAATTTAATTTATTTCAATTTCAAAAATAAACATTAAAAAATGAAATAAAAGCACTAAACAAAACTGTTTATCAAACAATATTGAAAACTGAGTTGAATAAAATAAAATAAAATGACTTAGCGGCAGAACAGCAAATATATTGACCGTTTTAAAATAAAATAAAATAAACATCATAAAAAACAACAAAAAACACTGTAAAAAAACTGTTTATCATACTATATAAAACTAAGTTAAAACTTATCAAATGCATCAGGGGAAATAAAATAAAATAAATTGAATAAAATAGAAATGTAAAATGTAATTAAATATATTAGACTAGCATCAAAAAGAGCATAAAAAAATAAACAAAAAATTAAAATTAAAACACTAAACAAAACTGTTTATCATACAATATTAAAACTGAGACAAACTTATTGTATGCATCAGGGAAAATAAATTAAAATAACCGTTTTAAAATAAAAATAATAAAATAATCATCACAAAAATAAAACAAAATGAATAATAATAATAATAATAATAATAATAATAATAATAATGCATCACATATATAGAATAATGATTATTCCCAACCCCCGTGTTGATATTATATTATATTATATATATATATATATATATATATATATATATATATAAAAATATAAATACTACAATGTTACATTAGACATTAGTCAGAGACACTAAAACATTAAAACAAGATTATTTATACAAAAGTGGAAAATAATTTTCACTTTAATACTACTTTAAAAATACTCTTCGATTGGACACACACAGCGTTTGACATTAGCGTTTCCTCCTGCCTTTTGATCTTAAGTCTATGTCCTTCTTCTGTCCCAAGTATGCACGATTACACATCCACGATCCCATTAGAAACACGCTTTTTGGTCACGATCCACCAGTTGGAATCACTGGTTTTCAATATCTTAGCCGCTTCTGCATGTACCATATGAGGAACTACTGGGTTTGTTACATGCATGCTACATATGAAGCCATGACAAATTAGCCAGGGAGATGGCCTCGCTGGTCACAATGAAAGATACTCTGTTTTTTGACTGAGAGAAAGCTGTTTGTGTGTGTGCGCGCACATTTATCCGTCAGTGTATGTGTGTGTAGCCTCCTGCTCAGCAGGGGCGTCGAGGCAGTGCCGCAGGGGTGATGCTTCTCAGGGGCCTGAGGACCTA
>CM065126.1:18160000-18165000 GCA_033026305.1 Cirrhinus molitorella
AAGTATCAAAAGCAAGTAATCATATGGTTTTATTGAACAAAACACAAAATACATAGCGTATAATAAACAATAGAGCTAATATACATTATGCATTATAACAAATGACTGCAGAGGGCACCAATGGCCTGACGATTGTTTTTACATTTAACAGCAAGATCTAATCATTGTTTAATATTGAGTAAACAACACTTAATTCAAATATCCACTTAATATTTGGCCATTTCTGTACGAAAGAAATGCTACAGCCACTGTAATTTGTAATTTCTTGAATATGTGGACATCAAAACCTAAAAGAGTGAGGGTTTGAGATTTTATTTTAAAATCGCAATGAACAGTTAGCATACTGAGAAATATATTAATGTTTTCTGCTGTGTTTGCATTGGTTTATAAATGATTTACCCTACAAATCTGATGAAATGGCACATGTTGCGTTTGTAGATAAACATTATAATAAACAAACTCACAATATGCAGAGATGGAGTTTGAGACACTCCACACATGTAATGACAACTGTTTGTGTGGAGCAGCATTTACTGTGAACAGAGCAGCTCTGAGATACACATACCTAACCTACATGCATGTAAGTAATAAAATTTTTTTTAAAAAACATTTGTGAATTCACAATAGCATTATTCTTTATCATGGTTTTTAAATGGGTTTATTATATCTCACAGATTTGGAAAACAGTTTTTGTTGCCCGTCAAATGCGCCACTTACAGTATTTTGCTGGTTACTCGACACATGCAAATTAGAGTCAAGAATTTATATATATATATATATATATATATATATATATATATATATATATATATATAAACTTTCGAATTGTATCAAGGAATCGTGACATCCCTACAAAAGACCCTGTAATTTCATAAGAATTACATAAGCAGAAATAAGTAAATGTGTATACAGTACATTTCCATCGTCACAGTTGTCCTTCGCTGTGCTTGCTCAATACTCGCCTCTGCTTATCTGCTTTAAAGCTTTGATTAAATAGAAAGCGCACAGATCTTTCCCAAGCTGCTTTTTACGATTCCCCCTTAAAATGGATTCTGCAGAGAAAGGGGGAGAAGGGTAAAATCTGAAGTGACACAAGACAAGAAATCTATTTCCCCCCTCAGCCCCTTCCTCTCTCACATCCTCCAAAATGTAAATGCATTCTCGCTCAGTTCAAGCCATAAAATACTGCCCTTGAAATATTGAGTGACAGAAGGAATTATGGGTTATTGTACTGTCAAAATGCAAGACAGCTGTATGATGGGATACTGTGTTATTTAGACAATCAGAAACTTAAGAGGCAAAGTGACACATGCCCCCCCTCTCAACACTCTCTCTCTTTCGTACACACACACACACACACACACACACACACACACACACACACACACACTTAGACAAGCCTGGTGATCACTGCCAGACAGAGAAAGCACTTGAAACACACAGAGGACCAATAGCAGAAAAGGTAAAGATACTCTACTTCCATATGTAACACAGTTGATACACTCTATGCTACTGCTGCTTGCCAGAGAGGTGTATTAACTTCACATAGACAGCAAATGGATTTTGTCTACAAGTTCGTCTCACTGTGTACAAAGATCAGATGAGATCAAATTTAAGGCACTTAAAGGATTTGCATTGGTACAAGAACCCACACATACAGACACATTTACCCCATTTGCACTCGGTATTACTGTCTGTTTTAGATGAATCATGTAAGTGGACAGCTTTAACTGTAGGTTATAGTTCACCCAAAAATGAAAATTTGCTGTTAATTTACTCATCCTTAGGCCATCCAAGATTTAGGTAACTTTTTTCTTCTAGCAGAACAGTGAAGAAGATTTTTAGCTGACACTTTGGTGCTTGGTGATTCATAAAATGCAAGTTAAAACTGGTGAATCAGTTTTTGAACCAGTTCATTAAAATGAAATGTCCAAAATAGCCAGTTTGCAGAAAATAATCAGACTTGAGGCTATGCATTACAGGTAATGGTTATGGTTAAGGTCACATGCAATGCAATGCAGATAAACAAATAAAATATTTTTTAGTGTTTTATTTTGATTGATTTTAAAATTATTTATTTAAACATTATATTTAACATTTTTATGATTTAATGAATTATTTGCTTTTCAGTATACTCAAAAACACCCTGCAGTTTCTTTATTAACCAGTTTGTATAAACCTTTACATAATATAATATTTAATGCACTTCATGTAGTTAACAACAGCAAATTATACACTACCAGTCAAAAGTTTGGACACACCCTCTCATTTAATGTTTTTTAAAGAAGTTTCTTATGCTTATCAAGGCTGTTTTCACTTGATCAAAAATACAGAAAAAAAAATTTAATATTGTAAAATATTTTTATGATGTAAATCATTGTTTTTCTATATTAATATACATTAAAATGTAATTTATATCTGTTATTAAAGTTGCATTTCCAGAATCATTACTCCAGTCTTCAGTGTCACATGATCTTTCAAAAATAATTCTAATATGCTGATTTATTATCAGTGCTGGAAACAGTTGCGCTGCTTAATATAATATATATATATATATATATATATATATATATATATATATATATATATATATATATATATATATATATATATATATATATATATATATATATATATATATATATATATTTTGGAACCTGTGATACTTTTTTCAGGATTTTTTGATCAATAAAAGGTTAAAAAAGAACAGCATTTATTTAAAATAGAAAGGTTTTCTAACAATATACACTACTGTTCAAAAGTTTGGAGTCAGTAAATTTTTATTATTTCTTTTTTGAAAAAAAGCAATACTTTTATTCACAAAGGATGTGTTAAATTAATAAAAAGTGATAGCATAGATTTACATTGTTAGAAAAGGTTTATATTTTGAGTAAATGCTGTTCTTTTTAACTTGTTATTCATCAAATAATCCTGAAAAAAAGAATCACAGGTTGCAAAAAAATATTTGGAAGCACATGCTTTCAAGTACTTTCTCTGTCTCTGTCAACATTGATCATTCTAATAATAAATCAGTATATTAAAATGATTTCTGAAGGATCACATGACACTTAAGACTGCAGTAACAGCTGATTAAAATTCAGCTTTGCATCACAGAAATAAATTATACTGTAAAGTATATGAAAATAAAAAAAACATTATTTTATATTGTAATAACATTTTGCAATATTACTGTTTTTTTTTCTCTGTATTTTTGATCAAATAAATGCAGCCTTGATGAGCATAAGAGACTTCAGAAGTCAAAAGTAATCTAAAAGTAATGTAAAAGTAGTCTGACTATATTATCTTAAATGTGTAATGTAATGGATTATGTTACTAACTACAATTTTTGTCATGTCATTTGGAATCGATAACGGATTTCAATTTGTAATTAATTTACCTAGTTCTGGTTATAAATAATGTTTAGTTTCTGGCAGACCGAAGACCTGGATAGATATTAATTTTCTTCCCTGATATGTTTTTTTATTATTATTATTTACATTTTTTGAAGGTAGCCATTGAGTTTATAAACTGAAGACCACAGCATTTATTTATTTATTTATTTTTGCGTTTTTAGTTGAAGACAACGGCTTCAACAAAAAAATTTCTTTACTATTCTACTCAAGGAAAAAAGTCACCTACTTCTTGGATGGCCTGAGGGTAAGTAAATTAACAATTATTATTTTAATTCTTGGATGAGCCATTCCTTTTAAACAGGGCTTAAAATGTATTTGGATACACATGTGACCACATTGTATTTGTAGTGTCAAAACCAATCTGTTCTGATGCTTCCTGGACAACAGTGAAGTACCGTTTACTCACCTGTCAATCATCCACTGTCCCGCAGTATAAACATACACACTACCAGTGTGTAAAAAGTTTGTACTAATTAAGAGTTGACATTGTTTGAAAGGAATCTATTTTACTCATCAATATTGCATTTTTTGATTAACAGTAATATAATATTACATTCAGGGTTTTTGTGGGTCCTTAAAAAGTCTCAAATTTAAGACCATAAAAAGTAATGGTACAATAAAGCCTTAATCGTGATTTTAAGAGGCCCTAAATTTGGGAACAGAAAGTAAAGAATTGCGATATGGCTCAATGCGATGATTAAACTTCAAAAGGTTATGATTTGATTAAATATGAGTGCTACACATTTCAAATCCAAATGCTGCACTGCTTTGTGTACTGAAGTTACCAGGAAACAGCTATGTTTCTTCCGTTGCTAAAGTGCCACCTGCTGGTAGAGAATGAATTTGCTAGACCTCTGTTAAAATGAGCTGTAAATTTGAACTGGTGGATCGACAAGAAGCTATGCATTATAAAAACCTGAACAATTAAGACAGTAAAATATATTTATATGTTATTTAATTAATATAATAACTGATTTATAATAAATCTCTTAAATTATTATAATTGATACTTATGACTTTATTAAAAAAATGGTTTAAAGGCTTTTTATTTATTGTGAAAACCTGCATCTACAACCTGCATTTAGTCATTTTACAGATTCATAGGTTACCTTAGACATTACTTGATCTTAAAAATCCTGCAGATACCCTGTACATTTCAAAACATATTCAAATAGAAAATACTATTTTATTCAAGAGCAACAGCATGCTTAGATTACTTTTTGGCGGTTTATGTGATGTATGTCCTCTCAAGGATATTTGATCACAAGTGGTCCCAAGAGACAAATCTGAGATGCGTGTAAATACCAGATGCATTGCGACTGACCCCCCGAGACGTAGAAATACCACATGTAAACGGCCATCGTCACTATAAAATGAAGCACACATTCACCACAAAACCTCACTAAATACACTGAAGATGCCCCTCGTTCTCTTCAAATGCATGCATTCATTTTGTTACCAATTAGTTGAGCTGCCATCCCAGCAAACAAGCAACATGCCGAGCATAAGATAATGACACATTCATTTTGCCACATGTAAAATAAAGAAACAAATAATGAATAAACCCATTTTTCAACTTGATAATTG